>JAAVTI010000537.1:0-390100 GCA_011947335.1 Phytophthora constricta | reverse complement strand
CCGCGCGGGCGTATCATGCTCATGATACGCCTTCAGTCGCCCGACATAGAACGTCGGGTGCAGTCTCATGCTGGTTGGTATGTCCAGCGTGTAGGCTGTGCCTTGGCGATGCAAGACACGAAAGGGGCCGATGAAGCGTGGAGCAAGCTTGCTTGCTCCAAAGTCCGAGACTGCATGTCTAGCCAAGTTTTGCGTAGACAGTAAAACTAATGAATTCGTTTTGAACTCACTAATGTTGTTGCGTGACTTCTTGTCAGCGTTCATCTTCTGTCGGTCGACAGAAGATGCAATAGCATCACGAACAAACCGCATGACGGCTTGTCGATTCTGCACGAAGTCTTTCGCATCGACATTGGTCGTGTCGACCAATCCTTGTCCGCTATCGTGCCCTGCACGATGCGCTCGTCATCTTGAGTGTCCACATGGGGTGTGGACACGTACTTGGTCGCAGCAGTGACGTCGCCCTGCGTCGTCACTGTATCATTTTGTTTCCGGTGTTCGACTCCGAGTCGAACACGTCATCTTGCGTCACGTCTGCTCCCGGAGCAGGCGTGGGACGGGTTGTCGCTTGTCCTTTCGCTCCCGGAGCGAAAGGTGCTTGGTCTTCTTCCTTCGCTCCCAGAGCGAAGGGTACTTGGTCGTCTTCCTTCGCTCCCAGAGCGAAGGGTACTTGGTCGTCTTCTTTCGCCCCGGAGCGAAAGGTACTTCGTCGTTGCTTGTAACTTCCGTGCCCGGCACGGAAGTGTTCCGAAAGCGCCTGCACCCGGTGCAGACGCAAAGCGTACTCTCTTCTGGCGCGTGGCACTACGTGTCACGGCGTTCAAATTTTCCTGTGTGGCTCGCTCACAGATCCTCCCCACTCAAGGGAGCTGTCACCCCGCCAAGCATGGCAGGTACTCGTGGATGCCGCATGGCATTCACGTAGAACGGTGTATGCCCCGTAGAGGCATGCACCGAGTTGTTGATGGCAAACTCTGCCATCGGCAAACAGTCGCTCCACTCGGTGAACGAGTGGGCGTAGCTCTTGAGGATGTCACCGAGCACGCGATTCACGCGCTCGGTCTGACCATCCGTCTCAGGTGGTCGGCTGTCGACATCGACAGCCGAGTACCAAGGAGGCCGAAGACCTCCTTCCAGAACGCGGCCGTGAACCTTGGATCACGGTCGGACACTATCTCACGGGGCATACCGTGAGAGCGGAAGATGAGCTCCACAAACAGACGTGCCGTCTGTTTGACGTGACTTGGGCAGGCACCGCAGCAAGATGAACCATCTTGCTGAAGCGGTCGACAAAGACGACCACTCCAGTCCGACGCTTGGCGTCGGGCGGTAACCCGAATATGAAGTCCATACTGATGGACTCCCAACACTCTGCCGGTATCGGCAGAGACTGTAGCGGTGCTTGTGAAGCCGGCGTCGGCTTCACTCGTTGGCACGCCTCGCAAGCACGGACGTACTTGCGGATCCACTTGTACTGGCGAGGCCAGTAGAAGTCACGCGAGAGAAGAAGGTACGTCTTCTCTCGACCCGGATGCCCAGCCGATGGGGCATCGTGATACTCGAATATGATCCGCAGGCGCAGATCATAATCATCATCAGGACGACGATGCGAGCGACATCGTCGTCAGCTGCACTGTATAGCAGCAGCCGTCGTGTGCACTATACCTGTGCACACGGGATCTCAGATGTGGAGGCAGCGCGCGATGCGCGCTGTCGGAAGGTGCCTCCACATAGGTCAGCAATCGCTTGGCGTCCGCGTCAAGCGAGTACGTTTGCGCACATCGTCGAGCAGCGACGATGTGGGCACACTGCTGCGTTCAATGCCAATGGCATTGACGTCAACTACCTTGTAGTTGTAATCCGGCCGACGCGACAGTGCGTCGGCTACCACATTCAACCTTCCAGGTTTGTACTCAACCTGGAAGTTGTATTCAGCGAAGAATGACAGCCACCGTGCCATTCTTTGAGAGAGATGTGGTGACTTTACGGCCGTCCGTAAAGAAGCGTGATCGGTGTAGATCACGAAGGGTCTATCTCCAAGGAGATAGACACGGAACTTGGCTAACGCATACTTCATGGCAAGGAGTTCCTTGTCATGTACTGGATAGTTGCGCTCAGCTTGCTTAAGCTGACGAGACTGATAGCAGATCACACGATCACGTCCTTCGTGATCGTACTGCATCAGAGCGCATCCGATTGCAAAGTCGGATGCGTCACACAACGTGGAACGGACGATCTTGGTCGGCGACGGCCAAGATCGGCGCCTCGGTCAGGCCCTGCTTGACCGAATTGAAGGCCTGCTGACATTCAGCAGACCATCTCCACTCCGCGTCCTTCTTGAGGAGGCGCGACAGTGGTCGAATACGCCCAGCGTAATCGTGTATGTACTTGCACAAGTACGTAGCCAACCCGAGGAACTGCCGCAGTTCCTTTGCATTCGAGGGCGCAGGCCACTCGTTGATCACCCTGATCTTTTCGGGATCAGGGCGGACACCGTCCTTGCCGACAAGGCATCCGAGAACTGGAATCTCGGACGCACCGAATATGCACTTTAGATTTGCATATAACTTGTGCTTGCGCATCAGCGCAAGCAGTTGTCGGAGATGCTCCTTGTGCATCTCGGTGTCTGTCTTCTCGCCCACAGCCCGGCTGTGGACGAACACGTCGTCGAAGTACGTCGGTGCGAAGTCCCGCACCGACCGTAATAGATGCGTTACGCATCTATTAAACGTCGCAGGGGCATTCTTAAGCCCCTGTGGCATCACTAGCCACTCCCAAAGCATGCCGCTTGGGTGCTTACCGCCGTGAGGGGATATCACTCTCACGCATTAAGATTTGGTAGAAACCATCTCTTAGGTCAAGAGCACTGAACACGGTGCTCTTGCTCATCGAATCGATGATGACGTCCTTCCTCGGTATCGGCGTCTGCGCCGGTATCGTCGCATCGTTCATCTTGTTAAACGCATGAACGATGCGCCATCCGCCCTGTGCCTTCTTGACACAGAACGGGGCACTGTGCGGGGATTTGGATTCCCGCACTTGGCCCGCACGACGACGAGCTTCGAAGAACTCGTCGATGGCCTTTACTTGTTCACGCGGCAGTGGCCACTGTCGCGTGACACAGTACGTGCCTGGCACGAGATCAATCTCGTGCTGAATTCCTTTATCCTGCGGAAGCTCCGCAGGCTTCGTCCGGGAATACGTCGGCGTATTCCCGAAGAACGTCGTAATAGGGACTCGACTTGAGCGAGTCCCAGCTCTGCTCTGCAAATCGATCCTTTTCGATTTGGCACTGAGGCTCGTGTCGCCATCAGGGTGCCGCACGAGAACCTGCCGCAGGTCCTCGAGATCCTCTGTGATCACGACATCCTCACGGGCGGTGAGGATGCATACTTGTTCTACGCGCCCGGCGCGTAGATCCCGTGCAAAGCCTTTCCAGCTCTGCACTTCCAGCGCTGTCAACTCCGAGGCAGTGCTCGGAGGACACTCCAATGTCAACTCGTGACATTGGACCCCAGAGAGTGCGTCAGCGCATTCACTCTCTCGTACTCGACATCGCCCGTCGCAGGCGATGGAGGCTCGTCACCTGCACGCTTCGGTGCAGGGCGTTCTTGGGACAGGAGGAGCGACCCCCTGTCCGGTCTCGGTTCCTTTCAGTTGTGAGGAGCTCTTCGGGCTCCTCATACCGCGACCCTTGTCAGACCCGGTCTGACAACGACCATATCTTGTGTCTCGACGGGCCCGGCCCGTCGAGGGGTCTCCATCTTGGCCCCTCAAGCCCGGCTTGAGGAGAGATCTCTTGAACAGTCGCCTCGGGCCCGGCCCGAGACGGTATCTTGGTTCTTGCCTTCGCAGGCCGGGCCTGCGAAGGGTTCGGTCCAAACCCGGTTTGGACGTGTGCGCTCCCGAGTGCACCCTTCAGTTGTGATTTCGCCCGTGCCCCGGGCACGGACGAGGAAGCCTCCCGGAGGTCTTCCATCTTCTGGTACGCGGCGGCCTTAGCGGTCGCCACGTTCTCTTAGCTGGGATGAGCGAGGTTGCCCTCGCTCCCAACGCACGCACCGCGAGGTGCGCGCGCAACGTTGACAGGGCCATCGCTCACTGTCACGTTGTCCGCTGATCCGAGGACGTTAACGTCCTCGGCGCCGAATGAGATTATAGACTGGGCCTTCCAGTCTATCACTGGGGCATGGCGTTTTAGCCACGGCATGCCCAATATCATGTCGAACTTATCGTCTAAGTCTAAGACGATAAGGTCTTCGGTGAAGGTCCGACCTTCACAGTCAAAGCGAACAGACACAGTTCGCTTTCGTGTTCACGGTTGCGCCTGTCGCCAGGCGCACCACCAACTCGCTCCGAGGAGTCTCTTTCTCCTCGGGGCACATCGCATTCAGGCTTTGCAGTCGAACAAAGTTGTTCGACGCACCTGAATCGACCAGCGCGTGCATGGATCTCCCATGCACCGCAACCTCCAGGATGATCAGCCCAGCTCGACCATCCTTCCTTTCACTGCGGTGCTTGCCACCGCAGGGGGCTGTAGTCATCACATGTCCGACATCGGCATGTGTGACTACACCAGTAGGGCGCCCCGCCCCTACTGGCTCCCGCCGTTTGGTCGTCCGCGCCAACGATCACCGTTGGCACGATAGACGTACCGCAGCAGCCGGGCGCTATCAGGCCTAGCAGGCCGGCCACACACTCGCGTGCGTAGTGGCCGGTATTTCCACACTGGAAACACCGCTGCGTTCTTCTACGCGGATCCGTCTGCTGCCTGCCAGCAGACGCACTTGATAGGTCCATGGGTTCTGACCGCCCATGGGCCTCGGTCGCGGACGCGGCGCCCCTGGCGTGTCCGCGAAGTTTAGCTTGATTCAAGCTAAACTCTTCCTGCGATGCAAGTCGGATGGCTTGCTCGAGAGTACTGGTACTCTCGGAGAGATAGGTCTTCACAGGCCCATCTCTAAGTCCCTTCATGAAGGTGACAACTTGTGTCGCCTCATCAATGGGGTGGTTCACGATACTTGACACCAAGTATCGAGCCTGCTGCGCGTACGCAAGTACGTCGCGCTTCTTGCTTCAGGTCGAGGAACTCCGCCCTCGACCTGAACTCCGACTCGGGAGGCTCAAACGCGAGTTTGAGCTCTTCCTTGAACTCTTCGTACGTGCTCCAGCACGTACCGTTCGTAAGGCGTCTGCCATACGCCCAGTGTCTAGCACGTCCTGCTAGACACGACATCGCGTAAGCGACTTGTAGCGACGGATCCCGGATCCGTCGGGCAGCGATCGCTGTCTCGAGCTCTACGAGCCAGCGCAATAGTGGCTCGTTCGAGCCACCGGAGAACGGAGTCACTGACACCTTCAGTGACTCAAAACGGAACAGCAGAAGTCTCTTTCTGCTGTTGCTCCTTCTCCATGTAGTCGACCACGACTACATGGTGTTCACTTGGCGGCAATGAGCGAAGCATTGCTGCCACAGTGGACTCACCTACGACTCGCGAGAGTCGTAGCAACGCCTCCCACTGCTGATCACTCAGGTGGGGGAATCCTCTCTCGTAATACGAGAGTGGATGTTCGGAGCTCCGTCAGACGGAGCACCGCCTGACGAAGGGTTTTCGTCTCCATAGCCAAATTCCATTTGGCTATTCTCTGTAGGCGTTGAACGGACTACAAAAGTGCTACCAGGTGAAACAGGGCGAGAGCTACGCTCTGTTTCTTAGCATACACAGTATGCGCGTATTGAGGAAGCGTAGACTTAAAGTTTGTATGTAAGATAGAAATACGAGGGCTCGCGTATTTCTAAACAAATACTTAAGACTTTAGATCAAAATAGAAAACTGAATTGAATGGCAGCCCGCCGCGTGGCTGGCCTTATCTTTACGCTAAACCCCTTTAAGATGATATCTAATTGCAAGGGTGATAACATGGTTGGCTCTCACGCATTTGCATGAAATGCATGCACATGATTGGTTGAAATGTGGCCCTTTCAACCAATAGCTGTGAGCCTGAGCGCCCGTCAATGATAGTTACATTGACGGCTCGTAATGTTGGTCGCTAGTGTGTGTCCCACACACCAGTGGGTTTGTGTGTATTAGTGTACCCGGGTACACTATCCTGTGTAGCCCCGCTACACGGTGTCTGAACCTTCTGGAAGTGATGAACCAGAGCAGTCGTCCCATCCATCGTAAGGGCCGTGACTCCTTGAAGGCAGCAAAAACGCCGACAACTGAAGATCACCAGCCAATAATCATTGTCCATGAGCTTGAGACCTGCGAGTCCTGGGTGCCTCACATCCATAACGGCGCCGTGGGTGACATCGTTAAAACGGAAGCTGTAGCGTGTTAAGCCCTTCCGTGCCGAGCACCTGATGGAATAGTGTCGCGCCAGCTGGGGCACTGAGCTAACTCCAGGTGCGCGCTGGACCCTGGAGAGTTGAGCTGAATTGTACCTTCGCCGGCGGAGCTGGAACTTGGCTCCATCCCATAGGGCAGCCTCTTGGACATGAAGACCACCGATAGAGTGTGGTCTCCGTCAAAGGAGACACGCTGAGCCGCCTTATGAAGCGGCGCATGCGGCTTCTGCCCGCTTCTGTCGCTCGGTTAGTCGCCGCCAGTTCTCGCAAATTCGAGAGTCTCGATTTGCCGAGCCGCACGTTGGCAGCTATGTCAGCTATCAACGCCTCCACATGTTCGTGGTGGAACCTGAGCATCGTAGCGCGTTGCAGTCCTGTCGCCGTACATGTGAGGAAAGTTGGTGGGGCTGGAAGTTCTAAACGCCTCGCCATGTACTTCTCCGTCGCAGTGTGTACTCCTCCTCCGTCATCGGGCGCGCAACGCGGTGTCCACGTGGAGGGTAGGATTTCGTCGCCAGCGCGAACAGGTGCCGTAGTTTAGGTGTCCAGTGCGTGGAGGTGTCATCCTCCGTAGAGAGAGAGAGCCTCACGTAGCTGAGCGGTTCCGCCAGCACTCCACGCCGCTGCCGGGGCCTCCAGTCCAGTCGTTCCGCCGTCGCCGCGTCTTCCAGTCGGCGCCTTGTCTGGCGCTTGCGCTGCCGTCCTGTTCGCCGGAGCGCCTGCGTCCTCCGTGCATTCCTGCTTCTCGTCCTTGGCTACCTGCCCCATAGGGTTAGGTGGCCGTGGCTGATGCTCCGCCGGCGGAGTGCTAGCAGCACCAGTCATATCGGAAAGGGGGGCAGGGGCAGTGGATGTCCTTTTTCTGTGATCCGTCTGCTCGCTCCGAGGGATTTTGAGAAGTGTTTTATATGGAGTTTCCTTTTAAAGCGTAGGCAGATTGGCTTATGTTTTCAGGAATTTGCGAATTCCTTGACTTCACATTACTATTGTGGCTCCGGGATCGAGTTCGTTCGATAAATCGTAAACGAGGCAGCCTACGATAAGCGCTTCATGTGATTGGTCAAAACCTTGTAACTGACAAGCCAGTTTCGGACTCTCGGCAGTTCCGGACTCTCAAGCAGTGCACAAACTTCGGTCAACATGACAGGCATCGTCTCGCAGAGAGCGAGAGGAACAGCAGCCACTCCCCCGTACGTGACGCTAAGGCAATACGTGACGCTTGTATTTCTACAGAGACGAGGAAGAAGTACACGGGTAACATCAACGTGATTAAGAGGTGGATCCGGAGCGAACTCTCTGAGGAAGACTCAAACACAGGGCGATTTTTCGATGAATCTGATGATATTAATTTTATGGAGTTCACACCTGGCTACTTTGAAAAGTTTCTGGTATACAAAGGAGTATTGCCAGGTCTGTCACTTTGAGTGGATATCGAAATGCAATGAAGGATCTGTATAGGTTGAAGAGGATAGTACTACCTGTGGAGTATGGCGAAGACATGAAGCAACTGTTCTCCGGCTTAAAACGATTAGAAGCTGACCAGAATCAAAGTAGCTCTCCTAAAACCTCAGGAAAGCAGCCACTCACTTACTCACTCTACCAAGAATTGTGTGAATCTACACTGGCTCGCAATGACAGCGGATTCTCCCATTTATTTCTGACAACTCAATGGAATTTAATGTGCAGATCGGTGTCCGTACAGACTCTCCAGACGCAGCACCTCTCTGCCAAAGATGACAGTGTGGGGGCAGTTTTTTCAAGACAAAGACCAATCAAGAAGGTTCAGGGCCGCTCGACCCTCGGCATCTTTATGCCAACCCGTTTAGTCCGTCCACATGCTGGGTGACTGCGTTAGGGGTCTATCTGGCATGCAACCCGTGCATGCAACCTGGCCAATTGTTTCCTGGGTCCGATCAAAAACTTCGGTTTAGCAAGGCGCTAGGCAAACTTCTCAAAACGGATGGCGTCTCAGAGCGCTACGGCACTCATTCAGTGCGAAAAGGGGTCGGTACATTAGCATGTGGCGGAAGTACTGGAGGCCCTTCGATGGTGAGCGTCTGCTTACGCTGCGGTTGGTCTATTGGAGGCGTGCAGGATAGATATTTGCGCTATGAGGCTGCTGGTGACCAATTTCTTGGACGCGTGGTAGCAGGTCTACCTGTAAACGAATCCGGCTTTGCAGTTCTGCCGCCACATTTCGGTGACAAGGCAGATAAATTTGTGACTGCAAGTGTGCAGAACATGTTTCCAGGGCTTGCTGGAGAGGCCAACATCAAAGGCGTTCTGCAACTTTGCCCCGCCTCATTGGTTTATCATGCTCAATACTTTACATCAAGGCTCCCACCTAATCAATCGACGTCCATATTCACCAGCACCAGTGTCCTTAATAAGCTACAGGAAAAGCTAGAACTGGGCGAGTCCAAGTGGATGCGTCCGACAGGGATCCCTCCACACGTTGAACTCTACACTCGATCAGCAGCAGCAGTCAATCGATGCTCTCCCTGAAATGTTGGAAAAAGAATGGAACACGTACTCGAGAAAAAAGGTGTTGCAGCTGGCAACATCACAAGAGAACTTCTTCGAGAGGAGATCAAATCCTTGCTTGATGAGGTGGGGCTGCGCCGCAATAATCCTACGGAGCAGTCAACTCCAGCGCCGGGTGCTACACGACGCTACTATACATGGGGAGGTAAGTTTCACTTACTACCTCAAGAGTTTGATTTTTCAAGCATAGACCCCTAGGCGCATGGCTACTGTGGTGGTTCGGCAACACCAGACTCGGTTTTCCTCCGTATAACGGCATCTTGCCAGATGATTTGGACACACTAAAGAAGAGAGCAATGTTGTCAGATTGAGCGATGATGATTCGTCATATTTTCAACGGAATCGAAGCGAACATCGGTACGCCGATGCCAAAACTGCGAGACGAAGCGCATGCTATTAACCTGTTCAAAGTTGGATTCGATATGTTAAAATTAAAACCGAGCAAACGGACCCGTAGAGCAGAGCAGATTAAGCTTACCACGGTGCTGAGACTTGTGCGAGAAGGCAGTGGCTCGCGCACACGAACGCTGCCCTTCAAGCCACGAAAGCGTCAAAGATCGTAGTACAATTGCTTGTAGTTAGTAAATAATACTTTGTGCCAGCTTCTGTATCAGATCACCGTACCTGGCAGCTTACAGGAAAACTGCGATAGAACAGAGCACGATTAGAAAATGGCAGCTTTCCGGCCGCCCTGCCGGAACCTCGCACCTTCTCTCCTTCGTCTTGAGCGCCAACGGTGGCAGTAGGTCTGTGTCCTTCATCTTGAGCTCCTTGTCATGCAATACCGGGGCCGGTGGCGACCTTGAAGCCGCACAGCGGCTGTCGATCGGCAGCGACCCCAACAGTAGCGGCGCGTCCGGTGTATCGAACTCTGAAGCAAAAACAATAGTCAAATGTTTTGTCCAATCAGACGCCCTGCAAAAATCATAGGTTGAACGACTTACGATTTCTCAAGTCAATTCAATACATGCTGTCGAGGGAACGGCTGGTACAGTTGTCAAGTTTTTTTGTCCTGGTGGAAAGTGGCACATGATCGGGAAAGGCGAACGCCTATTCCCGATCATGTTAGAGCAAGCCGGTGTGACGCGTAGCTCTTCAACTGAACTGAGGAATTTCCATAAATCATCCTCATTCACTGAGATTTGTTTTTTAGATGGTGATAATTGCGTCTTTACCGGTCAAATCAGTTGATGAGTAGTAATATTACTTTTGAAAGAATAGTAGTAAAATTAGTATTAGACTATCTTGCTATTCATGCATTCGTTGACCTTGTCGACCTGCTTGCTGGATTGCACCTTCAGTCGGCTGGTCTCCTTCTTCCATACGACATGTGCGGCGACGCCTAGGACGAGGTTGGCCTTCAGCTTGGTGCAAGTGCTGAAGGTTAAATGGCACCTCCAGCAGGTCTTTGGTTGGGGCGACCCGGTGTGCGCTTGGAGATGCGACGCAGCCATTGCGTACATGTAGATAGAAGAGAACATGAAAGTCCTAGGAGTTCAGTACATTGTTCTTGACGCGTTTGCTTAAGCCGCACCACTAACTGCACTGCAATGCTTGTTGCTCCTAGAAAATCTGCGTAGTAATGATACGCTACAATCACTGATCTCAGTGATTGTAGCGGTGCTTACTATTTTCTCTAATATCAGTGAATGAGGATGACTTATGGAAATTCCTCCTCTTCTACTAGCAGAAAAGCTGCCAACTGCAAAAAAACTGTGAGCGGCTACACTACAGTACCCGTATTCACTCGACAGAGCATGTACTATTCCAATGGAAAAGGAGGGGGCGAGATCTGCAACTCTTTGGACGAACAGTGCGAAAACGGACAGCACATATTTTTTTTCGTCGCTCCAATTTTAAGTACTTACACAAGATAAAACACATGTGCATATGGCGTGCACCATCATGGGGATCGGCACACTACGTGTTTGACGGCGCCTGGACGGCAAGGAGACCATTGCTACGTACAGGGCATTTAGAAGTTATCGCACCACACTAGTATCCACCTACCTGTTTCGAAAAATTAAAGTCTTACTTCTTTGCAGACGCAGAGAAGTGTAAAGGCTCGAGCCGCCGGGATCCCCATTGGTCACCAAAGTTTGGTGTCCGCAGCGCATCGAAGGTACGCCCACCATCTGCAGCTCCGAAACGTGAAAAATACATATCGACGGAACTTCAATTCTCTCCGAGTCGAGCACACTTCTAAATAAAACCCGGAAAAAACTGTTTTTGGGGGTCATTCGGTGCCTAAACAAGTCCTAACGAAAAACTGTTTTTGGGGGTCATTCGGTGCCCAAACAAGTCCTCAACTGTTTTTTTGGGGGTTAAAACCCAAGGAAAAACAAAACAGCTTCTAAGGTCATTCGGTGCCCAAACAAGTCCTAGCAGAAGTTATAATAGTCTGTGCTGAACAAGTTTCTCGGGCGTGCACTCGCTGTTCGATCCGCACCTTTTATTAGTCAAATCACGTGAAGCGTGAATACAGCATCTCCGACAGCTGTTTTTATCTGCTGTCAGGACTTTACAACATTGATTGATACAGCTACCGGAAAGTGTACACGATGGGGAAGCTTATGCACTCGCGAATTCGCTTCCTGGCCGACCGGAGCCCTTAAGACTAATTGAACGCAATGCTGACTGCTGTATCTTTAGCCTCGGCTGCCGTTCTGCTGGCGGCAACGATCCCAGGCATGGATGCGCACGGCTACATGCTGATCCCAGAGTCGCAATTTGAGGGATCCGCTAACTCAGCCTGGATCGTGCAAATCGACCCCGTTTGGGCCAGTGACAAATGGGATGGCAACAACCAGGGCAGCGTGGACACCTTCGTGTCGCTCAAATCGGCCAACAACTACGTTGATTTGAAGACTTTGATGGACGACACCTCGACCTACGGTGCAGACTGCGGTTTCACGAACCCGAACGGCACGCCCCAGCCGATCCCGTCCGACGGCAAGGCAACGTTTTCACGTGCTATCCAGCACGTCGGCCCGTGCGAGATCTGGCTTGATGACAACAAGGTCTTCTCTGAGGATGACTGCTACGCCAAGTACGGTAACGAGAACGTGGACGTCAAGTCGGAGTTCCCGTGGACTACTCGTCGTGCAACAGCGGTGGCTGCAAGGAGATGCGCTTCTACTGGTTGGCGTTTCAGGGTCTCGACGGCAAGACCGTGTGGCAGTCTTACAGTGAGTTGTTTGGATTATTTGTGCAGAAAGTGTTGACCAACTGACTAACAGAAACTTGCATGCCCGTATATACAGAGGACTGCATTCCCCTTGAGGGATCGAGCGGCGGTACTCGCAGACGTCTCCATCCTCGTCGACCGGTGACAGCACCTCGCAGACGACTCCGTCGAGTAGCGACTCGGACTCCCCGTCGAGCGGTACTTCGGACTCCCCATCAAGTAATGACTCTGACAGTCCGTTGAGCGGCAACTCGGCCACCCAGGCCCCCACGTCGACGGACGCGCTGTCCACGGACACCACACAGGCTCCCACGACGACCCAGGCACCTCCAGCTGACACGCCAGAGATGACCCCTGCTCCGTCGTCGAAGTGCAATGGTCGTAAGCGCCGTTACTAAGCAGTTGGCTGGGCAAGTGGGTGTTGAGTGAACTGTAGTACAAGGTTGGTTGTTATTCAACGCGTCTTAGCGGTTGTGATGTTGCTTATGTCAAGACGCCATTCTGTTTGCTATCTATATGCATCGCCTTTCGACTTTAGAATCACACAGAATGTGATTCACGTGGTACTTAGTTGTTTTGTACTACTTCAATGAAGTACTACAACAGATGAACCCCTCATTAGTGATTCCCAGACTTGGAATACCCTCTCAAATGGAATAAAATGTTGGTTCCCGATGACCAACTGTTGAACAAAACTAAGTAATTATTACTAAATCCCATCCGACGTAATATGGAATAGAAAATCAAAAAATCCGTCGGAAGGGTTTTTAATTATGGAAAAGTCAGTCGATTTGTATGAAGTCGCATCACTTTCTGTCCTTGTGTATTCCCCAATTCCTCTCGGAATACTCGCTGAATTTAACGAAACCAGCTCGCAAGTCCGTCAGCTACACCTACAGTATCGACACGAACTAAAATCATCCCAAAGAAAATGGTAGTCCACATAGTTAGGTTGAGTTTCCATGGATATTGCAAATAGTGCTGACAAATCTGCAGCTTTTTTATGCGGTGATGAGCGATATTCGAGATGCTTCGATGGCGACGGCGTTGGCTAGCTCCATGCAACAAATTGTTGGCTGTTATGTGCTTTGGAGGATGACTGGTTGATGGAAGTCAGTGCTTTTGACAGCAAATACTTGTGTACCACTAAAACGGTACAACGCGTGCCTTTGCCCCGAAGAAGCTCTGAAATTCGAAAATGAGAGCTGCCTGAATAATATTCAGTAAATATGCCAAGCTCAAAAATCTGAACCGCTCAAGAAAGTTCTCCCGCGCGCGAACTTTCTTGAGCGGTTGTAGATCCCTGGCAGACTCTCCAGTGCTATTTCGCTTCGCAAAACTTTGGGGCGCGTTTGTTGTCGATCATGGTCAACAGCCACCCACGCTCAAACTTCTTACTCGCTAGAATACACATCGAGATGGAGACGAAGGCATCTTTCTCCATCGGCGACATCAAAATCCATCGGTATGCTTGTTGCCCCGACCGTATTGCAGGCACTTGCAGCGTACGCTTAGCGGCAGCGACTTGTTCAAGATCGCCATCGCTTTCACTTTCTGTCTTGGCTTCCTCGGCCACCTTAGCATTCCTGGTTGTCATCCAATTGCTTTTTCACTTGATATTTCAGAAATGAAGAGGTCCCTCCGCATAACAGCGAAAAACAAATCCTTCGAACTATCTCGGGAATTTCGATGGGATTCCTCGACATTGCTGCAGCAGACCTCTTGCGAACTCTTGCTGCGTTCAGATTTTCCCCCTCCGTGTTCTTGGGTTCGTGCTGGCATGTACATTCGTGCAACCATTCCAACGGAGGGAGACGACACAAGCAAAACACGCTGGGACTTTAAGGCATTAAGGAGGTATTATGTTATACGGTCGTAACGGTACATCCAACAACTGTATCTGACTATTTGGTTTCAAAACCAAAACATTTCATCCATAACGATTCTGGCGGGGATTATCTTTGCATAACAGGACCCGGAGTAGCATCCTCCCTTAACTCTGAAAATAAATTTCAGAGAACACCTCGACAAAGAATACCCTGGAATTGGAATAATTTTGTCGTTCCCGTCGCTATGACAATTGAGGGGTTCATCTGTTCTAATTGGGAGGTCATAATCGCTAATCCCGAAACACAGAAGTCACCATCTCCTGAGCACTGGAAAGACGGATAATCTCGCATGGCCAGCAGAAACTCTCGGCAAACAACGAAAGCTCATACTACCATCAAACAGTTAGCGCGTTGGCGGTTTGCCGCCAGCACGATATCTGCGTACTCTCCGACGTGCAGACTTCCAGCGCGGGAAGGCCAATGGGATACAAACTTTCTTTGTTTTGTAGCGAGTGTACTCTGGCAAGCAGGTGGAGAAGCACGCAAGTTTCGAATCGTAGAGCGAGGCCAAAACGAGGTTGATAGCTGCGATCTCTCTTGGTTTGATTCGTTTCAAAAACACTTTTGGTGAGTCGCGTTCTTCATTTTGAATTTAGCACGGACATACTACAGATGAACCCCTCTTTAGTAATCCCCAGACTTGATATACACCCTCAAATGGAATAAAAGGTGAGGCACGCGTGGTATACAAAGCTAAGTAATTATTACTAAATCCCCTCAGACGGAATGTGGAATAAAAATCGTCATATATTCCGTCAAAAGGGTGCTTAACTATTGCTAAAGTCAAAGTCGTACAGGTCGATCTATGAAGTCTATCATTGACACGTCCTTGTTTGTTTCCCAATTCCTCTCGG
Source organism: Phytophthora constricta (assembly GCA_011947335.1). Classification (NCBI taxonomy): domain Eukaryota; phylum Oomycota; class Peronosporomycetes; order Peronosporales; family Peronosporaceae; genus Phytophthora; species Phytophthora constricta. The sequence goes on along the minus strand of JAAVTI010000537.1, from coordinate 375,277 downwards.
AATAATCGCTGCATTGCACGAAGTCCGCTCACCGATCTGTCTGACGCTCCAGTAGTATCGGCACGAATTAAAAGTTTCCCTATCCATGTGAGATAATAGTTGACTTCGGCGGCAGTCAGCTCCTCTTCTTCTTTGTCAGAAGTATTCCCGCATGCATCGTCTTCAGCAACATCATTGTCGGCTCTCTCCTGCTCCTCGATCCGCAAAAGTCCTCGTCAGTCGGCTCGTCCACGATTTCATTCTCGTCCTCTGGACTAAGCAGCTCATCAACTGACATCGGATTGTTGGCGTGAAGTCGCGACAGTATGGTCGAAAGCTCATCTGTAATAGCATATTTCTCTTCAGGTTCACCAAACTCGCAGTTATAATAGTCTAGGAGGCCTGTTGTAGCCCAACACCTCAAAAATATCTACAGCATGCTGTATTTGACGCCGTCGGTACATCGCCTTTTAAATGCTGCGATGATTCCTGGCGTTACCGAGAAGTAGGAGGCATTTACGATGCTGCATTCTAATCCTCGTGTCCATTTTTGAGCCATTTCGAAAATATGTATCGCGTCATATATCCATAGGTTGCGTGTGGTGCTGACAAATTAGCAGCTTTGAGCGTTGGTGGGCGACATTCAAGATGTTTTCGTTGTCGACGGCATTGCTAACGAGCGAGAGCTTGTTAAAATGTGCTGTGTGAGCTCTGAGCACAATTAGTTGGCTGCTAGGTGCTTTAATGTACCTTAGTGTACCCCAAAAACGGCACACCCCGAGATTGGAATACCCCTTAATTGAAATAATTTTGCCGTTCCCGACGCTATGACAATTGAGGGGTTTATCTGTAGTAATAGTCGCCGGAATCTGATGGAACTTGTGTACAGCATACGTCTGTCTTGGTGTCCGCAGTTAGATGATCGCAGATGCAGAGACCGGTCTCTCACTGAAATCGTCTCTACATCTGCAAACCTTGAACGCGGCCATCGTCGGAACGTCAGACAAAAGCCAGCTGGTGGAAGGTAGACTTCGCTCTCGTTGCTGGCGAGAGTGTGCAGATGTATGGGCGAACCTCTCCTGACCTCTTTCCTGGGATGGGGAAGGCCATGAACTTGAGCCAGGCAGACACAAATGCTGCGTTGATCCAGCTCGTCGGGATGCCTCTACTCGGAGACAGAATCACTATCGAATTTGCCTCGTGGCCGAGACGAGCTCCTCTAGTACCAAGACCTGAAAGATGCTGACTGCTGCTGCTTTTGCCTCGACTGCCGCTCTGCTGGCGGCAATGATCCCAGGCACGGATGCGCACGGATACATGCTGATCCCCGAGTCGCAATTCAAGGGTGACAAGACCTCGGCCTGGATTGTGCAGATCGACCCCGTTTGGGCGAGTGACAAATGGGACGGAAACAAGGAGGGCAGTGTTACCACGTTCGACTCGCTCAAGAAGGCGAATAACTTCGTCGACCTGAAGACTTTGATGGACGACACCTCGGTGTATGGTGCTGACTGCGGCTTCACGGACCCGAACGGCACGCCCCAGCCGATCCCGACCGACGGCAAGGCGACGTTTTCTCGTGCCATGCAGCATGTCGGCCCGTGTGAGATCTGGCTCGACGACACGAAGGCGTTTTCTGAGGACAATTGCAAGGACATGGAGACATTTACTGTGGACTACTCGCCTTGCAACAGCGGTGGCTGCAAGGAGATGCGCTTCTACTGGTTGGCATTTCAGGGTCTCGACGGCAAGACCGTGTGGCAGTCTTACAGTGAGCTTGTTCGGAGTATTTGTGTAGAAAGTGTTGACCAACTGACTAACAAAAACTTGCATGCCCGTATATACAGAGGACTGCATTCCCCTTGAGGGGTCGAGCGGCGGTACCTCGCAGACGTCTCCATCCTCGTCGACCGGTGACAGCACCTCGCAGACGACTCCATCGAGTGGCGACTCGGACTCCCCATCGAGCGGTACTTCGGACTCCCCATCAAGTAATGACTCTGACAGTCCGTCGAGCGGCAACTCGGCCACCCAGGCCCCCACGTCGACGGACGCGCCGTCCACGGACACCACACAGGCCCCACGACGACCCAGGCACCTTCAGCCGACACGCCGGAGGTGACCCCTGCTCCGTCGTCGAAGTGCAATGGCCGTAAGCGCCGTTACTAAGCAGTTTGATATGCCAGTGTCGAGTGAAAACATTTGGTATGTAGCTTCGCTGCCACTGTTGATCGGTTCTTCATGTAGACGGCTCAAGATTTACTAATTCAATGGCAAGTGCGTATTCGTGCCGTCGATCTCATTCATTTACGGCGACGGTACAGACAGTACCAACAAAGGCTCCCCTCCTGAGAAATAGTACTACCGGTAGTAACCTTTGCTTTACTTTTGCTCATAATATATTATGCAGTGTGTCTACAGTACTGTATAAGTCCCTATATAAATGTCTCGGCTTGTCGCATGTACCTGCAGATTATAAATTGTTGAAGGGGGGAATTTCTCTGGGTACTGTCTGTACCTTGCTGTTTTGTGACCACCGTAAAAACCCATCGCGTGCCCCGTTCGGACGGTGAGATGCAGTGCACATTGTAGAAGCGTGACTACTATACTAGTAACAGGATGCCACTACTGTACATGTGACAGAATGGCTTTAATCTTAAGATCGGTAAGTGCGAACGACTCACGGACGCTCTCTTCATTTTCTCCAAAAATGCTGAACTCGAGTTTGCGACGGACAAGTCGCACATTTGGTAACAAAACTCTCAACGCGTGTTTGCCTTGGATGTAGACAGATATCACCTGGAAGTTGATTAACACGAAGCGGCAAGTTGTGATCCGGTCTGCTGGTCCTCAATTCCGTTGTCACTTTGTTGGAACGAACGAAGCAGTAGGATACACCCCGTCTCACCACAGCAGAGTCGTGTGCTGGTGGGACTGTACACTTTCCAGTCGCGCCATCATCGAAACGCGAGATAAATAAATACTGTAAGGCGGTACAGTAGGTTGGAAACTTGAGCTCAGCCGTGCTCTATCGCAATTGCGACGGAGGCGTCGTCGATGCGTGTGGCGTTAGTTTTTCAAGGTGGCATGTCGTGTAAGGATTACCAGGCCATCCGCAATGGCTATGCTGTGCCAAACAGGTCCTGGTACGGATTCAGTACTATCTTCGCAGAGTGCAGTGAGCTCCTCCGGCTGACAGCGGCTCACCCGTCCACATACACCATTGATGCCATCAGGAACGCATTCCCCCACTGAAATACCTGCCCAGTTGTGGCGACAACAGTTGTAGTTTGTGACCCCGCTGCGATTAAATACACGCACTTAATCTCATCAGGATGGTCTGCAAGATGCACAAGCAACGGCTCGTAAGCACACCCGGTGGCTGCAACAGGTGCAATCTGTGCGCTAGACCGAGACTCGTCAATGCCGAGCTGACCCTCCCAGTTGCACCCGAAAGTGAATACTTGACCTGCTGCAGACAACACAACTGAGTGAGACTCACCGCAAGCAACATCAAGCATAGGTGTACCGCTCGCCGGGAGACAGACTGGTGCAGGCCCCAGTATGGGCGGATCGACCACGGAGTAATGCGCGCCAAGTCCAAGCTGTCCGTACATGTTGGAACCCCAAGCATAAACTCCACTACTGGTAAGCACTAATGCATGGTGGTTGCCACAGGCTACACGGTACACTTTCTCTGGAAGAGAAAACCATGGCACTCGCTCGGGAATAGCACTCCCTCGGCCAAGTGAAGACTCCATAGATGTTGAACAGGAAGACGTATTTGGACTGCTCTCCCAGCTATATAGATCACCAGAGGACGAGACTGCCATGAAAAAATGTTCGCCTGCAACGAGTTGCCGAAGATCTCCTACGTCAGCGATACTTTTGGTGCGTGCAATGAGTGGCTTTCCACCCAGTAAACCAAAGCAGTCGCCTGTCGGGTCTGCATCTAGCATTTCTGCAGAAGCTGTAACTTTTGCCACCTCCTCTTTGTTGTTGTTGTCGCTCTTGTCTCGTTCATAGTCGAGGTATTCCTTCTCTTGCTCACCAACGGCCTCTAACACATTTTCTCCACAAAGGAGTCGATACGGCTCCAGAGCTCTCCACTGATGCATCTTCCGTCCAGTGCTTGCCGCAAAAGATGCGCGATTGGAAGCGGCCGCGACGATGTTCCTCAGCCCAAGCCTGTGCAATAAACAAATAAGTCATCCATTTGTTAGTGCACTTAATCATTGCCGACCAGAATCCTTTTAGGTCGTACTCTTCCATCCTAACCATGAGCAAGCCCTGCTCTTCTCTGTCAATCCAAGACACCGTGCGATAGAGCGACGATCCGATGAGAAACTCGCTATCCGGTTTGGAAACAATGCCGTACTCGTCTTTTTCTTGCTGGTGGTTGCGCTGTGCATTCTTTCCGAGCTCTGTGCACCCAAGCACAAAGTTGCCAGCTTCTTTGGTGAACAGCAGACAATATAGTCGCGAGCAGTTTCGTACTTCTGCACTTCGGGCTCGAGATAATATCACACGCGTTCGCATCTCATGTCGATCCGACTCGTAGACACAAGCAACGATATCGTAGCACTGCGAGAGACGTCGACGCAGTGCAACAATGGACTCAACTGCACTATTTGTTGCAGGCGATCCTGGGTTGTCTGGCAACTGGATTGTCTGCTCGTCCTGCAGTGGTTGATGTTGAAGCGAGAAAGGCCTTTTATCTGCCTGCGATTGCAACGGCGACCCCTTGTGTGAAGTTCCCTTCCCAGCCACAACTGATTTCGGCGGTGACGTCAGATGATCGGCTCCAGAGATCCCTCGACTCGCGTAATAGCTGGCGAACTGCTTGAGCTGTCGCCGTCGCTTGACCGACACAATCACATGCGCAAGCGACACGTTGATAGGATTGGGCTGGCCTGCGGCCGCGCTCTTCGTCGCATCCACCACACTGGATAAGTACATTTTGCGCCACATAACGCGCAGGAACTCGACCTCGTCCAGATTCTGCCGCTTGCGCTGCAGCTCAGCGAGCAGCTCCAGCAGGTCTCTTTGACGTCTCCGGCTGTAAATGGCACCAGCGAGCGCTGTAACGCCACAGCACTGACTTGGCCATTGCATTCGAGCTCGTGGAACAATTCGCGCAGCTCCACCTGCGCCTGCGCGTAGCAGGCCTCGTGCTCCGGGTCCATTGACTCAACTGACGTCACCTTCGCGTCGTTTCGCGTCCCCAAGTGTGGCGTACCCTATTATTGGTACCGTTAACTGCTGCGAGCGAATCAGACTAAATCAGAAATCAACAGCCAATCAATGCGACGCATCAGTGGTTGGAAGGTAGCGCAGGCACTCAGGCAATAGTTGAGACTGCAAGCGCCATGGCGACCGCGAAAGGTGCGTGCCTCGCTCTGTGGGCGCCTCGTTGCTCGATCCGACGGCGCGACCACCTTTGCCAGTATATGGGGCATATGCGACTAACTTCCGGTGCTGTTTACGTGAAATGCCACAGAGAAGCAGCCCATGGACCGCCTGAAGGACGACGTGCACCAGGTCCGCGGCAAAGTGGTCGACCTGGATGCCGCTGTGCAGGTCCGTTGCTAATTAATGCATTGCATAGATGTTTAGTAGTGACATTGGTGGTATTTGCTGACCGGAGTATTGGATTTGGACTGTGGCAGAGTGAACTGGCCACCGAGTCGGGCATGACGTACCTGCAGGTGAAGAACCACGCGCTGCTGACGTACACTAGGATGGAGCTTTTCTTCGCACTGCTTAAGGTAGTGCACTAGCTGCTATGTGAGCTGGTTGTTGATGCAACTGCTGACAATCTGATATTGATGATGCTGTAGCTTGAGGAGCCCGAGAAGGTGAAGGACCATCCGGTGTTCAAGGAGTTGGTGCGTTTCCGCACGCTTCTAGAGCGTATTCGACCGCTGGACCGCAAGATGAAGTACCAGGTCGACAAGATGCTCAAGGTGGCTCTGTCGGGAGGCAAGGGCCTGGACGAGTCTTTGACGTACGCGCCCAACCCGGACCAACTGGCTGCCGAGGATGGCCAGGACGAGGACGAGGACGGTGCGGAAGGCGGTTCTGGTGCTAAGGACGGCATTTACCGCGCGCCACGTCTTGCTGCTGTGCCGTATGAAGAGGAGGAGCGTGCGCAGGTTAAACAGGCGAAAAAGGATGAGCGCAACCGCAAGCGGCTGCAGAAGAGCACCATTCTGGCGGAATTGCGCGAGGAGTTCAGCGAGCGCCCTGCAGAGATATTGGCCAGTGGAACGAGTGTTGTGGACAAGGAGACTGCACGCGAGGAGGCTGAGAAGAAGGACTACGAGGAGTCGCGCTTCGTACGTGTGGTCACGTCGCGCAAGGACAAGATCCGCAAGCGCCAGCGCGAGATGGAGGCGAACCGCGCCGACCACGTTGGCTCTATTGACAACTTCGCTGCGGTGCAAGATATTTTGTCGCTGGACAAGAGCAAGCATCGCATTCCCACACCGCGCGAATCGAATAAAATTGGCGGCAAGACGGGCGGTATATTCTCGCACGTCGACGCACCGGTAAGTCTATTTATTTGCTCCTTACCAGATGCTGGCAATTGCTTCAGCCGGCTTGTGATGATTATGCTAACTCGGTGGATCAAATTACGTTGGCTGCAGACTGAAAAGAAGAGGAAGGTGTCACGGAGTGGCGGTGGTGCATCTCTTGGCGCTGCATCATCTATGGGTGCTGCATCGGAATCGTCTTCGACTGCCCCAAAGAAATCATCCTCGGGCAAGAAGAAGAAAGTGGTGTTTTCAAATCTCTTCTCGTGAGCGAGACACCATCATTGACTTTCTTTGGAAGAATAGATTTACACACGAATTTTGTTTTTACTGTTATCGTTGTTACTGTTGCCTGAAGAGGTCTATCTTTCAGACGGGGTGATGACTTGCGTGATTTCTACGGAGATAGAGCAGTGCATACTTCGAAGTATTTGACGGTAGTGGCAATGGGCAAACCAGTGTACTACACCTATTCAGGTACAATAGAACAGCACAAGACATGCACACGCTGCAAGTTTTTACGGAACTACGTCTTCATTACGGGGTGCACTATACATACAATGTCTTTCGATCTACGGCTACCTACTGTCTTGATAGCTTTTGTCCAGCTAGCCGCTCGGCAATCATTCTCGAGTCAGCGACGCTTACTCGTACTTCAGCATATCGTCAGAAAACAGGGGCTGCATCTTTCCCGATTCGTAGTCCATGCCGTACGTCTCCGTCCATTCCATTAGCGACATCTCCTGTGTCCTCTGGTTTTGCATCTTGGACACCGGGTCCAGCATCATGTTGGGTTGCGGGTGACGAAGCTGACTTTGAGCCAGAGGTGACACATCCATGTCCGGCGGCAAGTAAGGCTCAAGGAGACTGCAGGCTGGCGAAGACAGCGCCTCATCGCTCAGCTTCATACGCTTCGGAGCGTGCTGCTCCTGCGGTGGCAGGTACATGTGCATGGCATCCCTGGCTTGCATGAGACTCTTGACGAGAGCCGTGAGGTCCGAGAGCTGGTCCATGAGTCCCGTGACCTGTCCCTGCAGACCCTGCACAGACTGCTTGAGCGTCTGAACCTCCTCGCTGTCAGGCGCCGCCGGCTCCGAGTAGGTTTTGCGGCGGATCTGCGCCATGAGGTCCTGGCGGCCGCGCACGAACTTGGTGTGGTAGAACTCCCACCAGTTCTTGGTCTCGTCTTCCTCCGTGGAGAGGACAATCTCGTCCTTCTTCTGCTTGCGGAAGCCGTAGAAGTTGAGCTGTCGCACGAAGCTGCTGAAGTTGTTGTGCTTGAAGTAGCGCGGCAGCATGATTTTGGCGAACTCGCGCGGCTGCTTGATGACGAAGGTCGTGCCGCCTTCACTCCAGCAGGCCACGTCCGTGGGTGAGCGCTCGATCATGTCGTAAGTCTTTTGCAGGAACACGGGCACCTCCGAGGGGCCAGCGCCGAGGCCGGTCGCTTGCGGGTTTTGGCCAGCATTACGCTGATTTTCTTGCTGTTTGGCTTGCGTGGTGCGAGGCGAATGTGAAAGTGAGCTCAGGGCTCCCGGTCGGACATCACATCCACCCCGTTAATCCAACAGCTGTCGCTGCTTGACATGTCGCAGCATAGAAACGCAAGTGCGGGTCACTGAAATATTGCTGGTTAGATACCCCAGTTGACGCAACTCTCAGCAAAGTAGCGGGCCCGTTGTCCACGTGATCGTGCCACGCTTTGATTGTTAGGCACTGGCAGTGCCGCACTGCAGCCCTCGAAGTTACCCAGGTATATGTTTAGATGCGGTTAGGCTCCGATAAGCACGAATGAGTGGTGGGTGGTGGTGGGTGGGCCAAATAGGGTGACAGACAGCGCGTTCTTATAATGCGGTCGACGCAGCGGTCCGCCGAGACGGCCCTCTTTGACGTCACACAGCGTCGGTGCAATACCTGCAGCTTTCGTGTCGACGTCAGCGGTTGATCGTCGCTGATAACGGCTACTTACAACAGCAAGAGACTACAGGGCCACAGCAATGTACCAGCCGCTGGCAGTATCCAATGGATCCGTCGGACTCGACATGACATACTGCCACTTAAGCGGGTGGATCTTTACGCGATGGCACCGACGTCATCGGCAGATTGGATGGTGCTAGGATAGACAACAGCTTTGGATCAGCAAATGGAGGGCAGCGAAGCGCTGGAATCGCGAACGCGGCGTTGAAGAGAAGACATAAGATGTGCACTCAGGCATGTCGCAACAAAGAAACGCAGAATCGTGACTCTCTCAATTGTCTCGATAAGTTGACGAAGTTGACGGTCTGCTTGAGTAATTAGCTGCAAGAGGAATGTGATTCGGACACCCCACCTTTAAAAATTGCTAACTATAATAATGGTAACGTTAATCACACAACTATTGCCAGTCAAGTCAATAAATGGTATTACACGTTGGTGATGGCAGAATCAATGAGTGCACATACACGCCGCAAAAAAAAGTCTTGGTCAAGATGCACTGCCCGAGGCACGCGCTCAATGATTCATTATTGCACACCGTAAAGGCCGAGCATATTTAGAGTCTGACGTTAAAATGTCGATACATCATGCATTATTTCGCGGACTCGACGCAAGGGAAATTCATGTTTACTTGTTCATTGTATTCTTGCCTAAGGGCGGCAGCAAAATTTCCGTTACGGCAGCAAATTTGCTGATTAATTACGGTAAGTCGCTCGACCGCGAGCACCAAACTAGACCAGCAGCAAAAACCTACTTTCCGAAGCACCAGACTGGGCCAGTCGCAAATCCTTGTCCGTGTTAAATTGCCTAATTCATATGAAACAGCGGTGCCAGTTCGACACTTTACTCGGACAGCGTTGCTGTCGTCCGCTCTCGTTGTTGCCAGGGATCAAGGACACGAGCGGCGTCTGTGGGCTATATTAGAACTACGTCGAGTACATGCAATATACACGTTGTCGCTATCGCCATCGCCTGTGCCGTTGCATGAATCTGCATCTTTTGCACCGTCTTGGTTGGTGCTGTGCGGTGGGAATCATACATTATCGTGCTTTCGTAAGTTTTATATTTTATATGGCGTTTCCTGTTAAAGCGTAGAAAGATTGGCTTATGTATTCAGGAATTTGCGAATTCCTTGACTTCACTTTACTATTGTGGCTCCGGGATCGAATTCGTTCGATAAATTGTAAGCGATGCAGCCTACGATAAGAACTTCATGTGGTTGGTTACAACAATAAGCCAGTTTCGGACTCTCAGCAGGACTCTCAAGCAGTGCACAAGCTTCGTTCACTATGCATGGTATCGTCACGCTGAGAGCGAGAGGAACAACAGCACCTCCCCTATACCTGAAGCTAAGGCAATACGTAACGCTTGTCGACCCCGGTAGTACGAGACAAGGAGCTCAAGATGAAGGACAAAGACCTACTGCCACCGTTGGCGCTCAAGATGAAGGAGAGAAGATGTGAGGACCCGGTAGGGCGGCCGGAAGGCTGCCATTTTCTGATCGTGTTCTGTACTATCACGGTTTCCCTGTGGGCTACCAGATACGGCAATCCGATGCAGAAGCTGGCACAAAGTATTGTTTACTAACTACAAGCAATTGTACAACGATCTAAGGAAGACGGCGATTTTTCGATGAATCTGATCTTTGGAGCTCACATCTGGCTACTTTGAAATGTTTCTGGTAATTCAAAGGAGTACTGCCAAAGTTGGATACGATACGTTAGCGATAAACCGAGCAAACGAACGCGAAGATCAAGCAGATCAAGCTGACCACGGTACTGAGACTTGTGCAAGAAGGCAGTGGCACGCGCATACGAACGCTGCCCTTCAAGCCCCGAAAGCGTCAAAAATCGTAGTACAATTGCTTGTAGTTAGTAAACAATACTTTAGCTTCTGCATCAGGTCGCCGTACCTGGCAGCTCACAGAGAAACTGTGATAGTACAGAACACAATTAGAAAATGGCAGCCTTCCGGGCGACCGGAAGGCTGCCATTTTCCCCAACAGCAGCGGCGCGTCCGGCGTATAAGCAAAACAAACAGTCAGACGTTCAGACGCTCTGCAAAAATCATAGCTTGACCGACTTACGATTTCTCAAGTCAATTCAATTTGCTGCTGGCAGCAAACGCCCGCCGAAGGGTTCTTGTTCTAATTTGCTGTTAGATTTGCTGCTACGCGGTGGAGATACCCGGTCTTGGCGACGCTAATTCGGCGTTGTAAAATTAACTTGCATTTTTAAATGTGAACTTAGCCGAGTCTCGGATGTGAACTCAGCTGAATGGCACATCCCGTTAAGTACGATTTTCCGGCCAGCCGAGTGGTCACAAGATGGGAACTCGGCGAAGGGTTGCTGAGATCCAAAACGACGACATTTGACTGGATATTGGTATAAGAGACTGGGAAACCATTGGAGCGTTTCACGCAGACTTTATCCCAAATCCTAGATTTACCCTACACCTCACATAACCGGTGCATTCGGCGCAGCCCTCTCGCCCAGGGGCGGTGTAGATCCTAGATCTACGCAACCTGTCCTAAACCCCTAAAATCATATAAATTATAATCATATGTTTACCTCAACTTCCGCATTGCTGACGCCGGACGCGCTCTGCAGAGACGTCTGGTGGCCAAAAGGCAGACAACCATGCCCAGTCGGAAATAGTGCTGATCTGAAGGGTATTATACCAATGATATTAACTCAAAGTTACTCAACAAGAAGTGAAAGCATCTGGCCAGTGGTCAATATAGTATGAACGCCTTGCCATTACTTTGTAATCTTTTTTAGCGTGAATATCGGCCCGCCTCATATCAATTCCGTCCTCATAGACGCTCAGCGCCCAGCGCAGAAGAGAATCAGTACAAGGCAGCCACTTTCCTCGTCAATGCTCGTCGATGAGGAACTGAATCCGCTGAATGCGAATTGGAGCTACGGGTGGACGGCTTAAACCTAAAGTTAGGACCGTGTCGTAAATGTGTATGACACGGTCCTAGGACGACCCTAAGGCCTGCGGGAATCGCTCGATATTAGGAGAAGCCCTCGGAATCCCCCCAAAAAAAAAGAAGAGATGTAGAAAGATGACCTTTAATGTCCAAGATCACAAGCGTACACACTCCGATAAGTCCTTGCGCAGGCTGAATTGCATTTGCCGTCAACACACGAGAGGCACAGCTTGTAGAGCGTTGACTGGTAGCGCCAACAGAACAAGATCGACCCGTGAACAGCGTGTCTCGCCGAGCGCAAACAACACGTCGCGTGAGCGAGTTGGTACGCCGGATAGCTCGGGTGCCGTGAAACTTCTAGCCGAGTTGTCATTGCACTCGGTGAACCATAAAAGTGGTAGCATACCGTCGTCCGCCCTTTGGCGGTGGTGGGGGGCACGGCTTATCTGACTTCCGAAGTATTGACTAGTTGCTTGGTCTCGGTGAGAGCGATACGTCACTGTCCCGGATGGCCCGAACCGCTGGGGACGACTGAGCGACGGGCTAACAAATGCTGATTAGCTCGGAGATTGTTGTGTTTGTTGCTATAGGGGACCCATATGTGATGGTTTTGTGTGTTTTGCAATCAGGAGTTAGCAGTAACTTGTCTGGTCAGTACAAAACAGTACTGTAGTAGCAGTACTAATACTGCAGTAGCCAGCAGTTTGCAGAATTTGTGAGCTACTGCTACTATAGTAGCCAGTAGTTAGCTTCACTGGTCACATAGTATTGTTTTGTACTGCCGAGATCCAGAAGAGATTTTTACCAATATGAAGGCATGCAGACTCGATTATATCAGCTTTAGTATATCTACATATGGAGTGAGAATTCTACCGCATTTGCACCAAAAACTTAGATAGATGCCAGAGCTCGAACCTGTAGCCGGCGTTGTACCTGAGAAATCGGTGCGCGTCCACACTGGAGCTGTGCTTGGTCGTTTTAAAGCTGTGCGAAATATTCCTGTTAACTGCAATTTTTCGATAGTAGTTCGGTAGTACTACAGGGCTACTATTGTAGCTACTGATTACTATAGTAGGTAGACAGGTGGTGCAGGCAAACTACTGGCAGTAGTTGAGAAAAAGTACCAGTGCTGTCAATCACTGTTTGCAATACCACACTAAGACCTTATATCGGCTAGCAGTCCCATGGGCAGCACAATCTCCACTGTTATATACGAAAAAGATGTAATTGATAAGTCATTTATCGTGACGTGCATGCACTTAACATTGTTAAAGCTGATCTGTTTTGCCCAAACCGCTGCGACAGAGTCTGATTGCAAAGGGATCTGGCCGCGACGGACCGTGACGGCGGTGCGACAAACGCTGTTTCCTGCAACTGTTTGTTGGTCGCAGTTACTACTTAAAAAGCAGTACAAGCTGGTAGTTCCAACTGGTTCAAACCATAGCCCAACGTCCGCGTGAGGGTGCCCCAGCCCGCTCACGCGGACGTTGGGCTATGGTTTGAACCTGTTGGAACTACCAGCTTGAATCATCGGTGCAACTTCAAGATGACTCGAGAGTGATCCCCACCAACGTTTTGATCTCACTGGATTAAGCCACACAAATAAATCAACTTTCTTTCGGCCCAACAGATTAACAACCGCAGTTCTCACACTGAGCAAGGAAGCACTTCCAATGGAATACCAAGATGTATACTCGGTGCGTCCCCACTTTACTACGGGGTCCCCAACACACACACCTGGTCAATATAACGAACAACCACAAGAACATCATTCATACGATCCTCCACAACGTGTCACACTGTCTCGCGGTGAGCAGAGTAATGTGTTGCCTCTATACTAGGTTTGGCAATTTTGCTGTTGGCGGCTCTCACTCCACACTAACCAACAGTTGAACAACTGTTACACAACAGTGTACATACAAATCCTAAGTGTGTTATTTGTTCTCTCTATCTACGACCCCATTGAACGAACCTAGACAATATACCGGGTCGTCGAGTGGGTCTTGGCAGTCGGATGTACGATGGCCAGGCTGATCTCTCCTGTCGGTCAAAATTATGGATAATGTTAACCGGAATGTTGCCGGCTGCCTCCCATGTTGGTTCGGGCCAGTTGACCCATTTTACTAGGAATAACAAACTGTCAACGACTAGCTTTTTGCATACAGCCTTTCCACGTGAAAATATTGGGGCCTCGATCAGGAATAGGAGACACCGCCTCGCTGGACGTCCTATCATCCGGGGACGATGGCGGCTCGAACACGTAATAATATACTTCTTGGTTATCGGGAGATGGAACTGATTGAGCTCTGGCACTTCCATCACGGGCGACCTCAACCGACGAATTTTCTGATATAAATTCTGGAGAATGCGGGCTGTTTCTTTCACTTTCGAGGGTGAGCTGCGGGGACGATTGGTGGGTCGCCTGCAATGTTCCGTCCGATCGCTGCTCCCGAGCTCATGCTGCTCGCTGTCGTCGGCTCCTCGGGGCCATTTAGATAATGAGAACAAATGTACCAGCGCATACTGTTCAGGTTTGCATCAGATCAAATATAGCAACGGTTCAAATTTAGAATTGGTTCGAATTTTATAAATAAAACAAACACCGTTGGCTACCGGCTTCAACTTCAACTTCAACATCTTATACAAAACAAAATCACTTATAACTTTATCAATGTTATATTTAAGTCGATAAAACAAACGGGAAAAGCAAGTCATATATTAGCCCGTAATGTTATGGCATGATATCACGAGACAAGACCTACACTTCCTGCTGTTGAGTTTTTCCCAAAACCAGTACCAGTTGGGGGCCGTTTTCCCAAGACCAGTTGTAAAACCAAAACCAGCACCAGTACCAGCCCAAACTGGAGTGGTCCACCTTAGTGTAGAGCAGCACACTGCCACCGCCCAAACGCTAGCAAGGAGGTCTGGATGAGAAGCGCCAGAAGAGGTTTTTGACTTATGCGCTGCCGTGAGATCAGTTAAGGCGTGGAGTTGTGGATTTATGGCGAAAGCGCGGTAACGCCACTTATTCTTCTTGCTACCCACGCCTCCTCGTTGGGCGACTGCGTTATTGCTGACAGTGCTGCACTACACTAAGGTGGTCCACTCTAGTTTGGGTTGACACTGGTACTGGTTTTGGGCTTACAACTGGTCTTGGGAATACGACCCCCAACTGGTACGGTTTTGGGAAAAGCTCTCCTGCTGTTCACCATCATTATCGTCTTCCAGATACTCGCCAATGTAATCGGCCGTGTCCTTCTCATCCAAAAGGCTGTGGTTGATGTAAATGAAAGCTAGCTTCTCCAGCTTCTCTGTTCCCAAGCGACTTCGGCGCTTAGTCATGATGAAGTCGTAGATACTCCACACTCGCTCCGATGCAGCCGACGAAGTTGGAACAGAAAGTAAAGGTAGAGCAATCTTTGAGAGGAGCGGGAAACTGGTCGAGCCGTACTGAGCCCAGTACTGACGTCATGTTAACCCCCAATACTCGTCTCGCAGATAGAGATCAATCTCAGTGTGCATTGACAAGAAGCCCGACAATTCTTCTGTGCACGCTTTCGCCGATTCATCCTCGAAAAGTCTTTAATGTAGTCGATGAGCTGGGACTTCGCTGTAGATTTGTCCTTCGGTCGCTAGGTCAGACTAGCAGACTTTGGCGTCAGTAGATAGGCAAATCCCATCGATTCCGTGTGAATAAACTCCCATCGCTTGCTTAGTGCCAGCTTCAACTTGGTGACTGTAGGAGTAGACAGAGTCAAATTGTCGTCCCAAGCGACTAGAAATTTAGTGAAATAGTTGTACACGATGAAGAGATCTCCACCGTCGCTCTCAAACTTGCCAATGATTTGGCTGGGAAAATTTAGCACAGCAGCCACCTTGTGGACACGGGTCCAAAATGATGAACTGGCCACAGTGCTCCTGAACGTCTTCAGCCGACTCTTGTTCGGAACATCATCGAGTACAGACGCTGCAAATCCCTCAAGTAAAGACTGCACAGCATACCTCGCCACAAGCAAGTATTTACACGAGTTTTACTGAGTGTACCAAGGTGTAGGGAGCGTCGTAACTAAGCTGTGATTTATAGCATAACGAGAGCACAAACCATTGAAAGCAGCTCGGACGTGTTGATGCTCATTTACGAAACGAACCACGGCTTGGACTTGTCTAAGCGTTGGGAAAACTCATCCATATCGCAAACATCTTTGATCAGCAGATTCATCACGTGAGCTGCACATCCATTAGCGTAGATAAGAGGGTCGTCGCGCTCAATTAAATTCCACGCTCCTCTCGTGTTTTTGGCGTTGTCAGTGACCACAGCAACGCATTGGACACGCCGAGTTCAATCACTACTTCCATAATGTTCTCCGCAATAACTTGAGATGTCTGTGGAATTCCAACAGTCGATAGACTCTTCAGAAAGAACGGCTTCGACCCAAGAATAATGATCACGAAATTAACAACGTGCTCATTCCTCGAGTTTGACCAACCATCAGATACGAATGAATACGAGCGAGCTCGCTCGAGATAAGCACGACCACGGGCGTACAATTCCTCATACTGACGATTTAACAACGATCCCGACAGAACTCGTCGCGAGGAGATAAACTCTTCATAAGCGGGCCGCACGCTTTTCACAAACGCGGCAAATGCTGGGGATTCGATAACACGTGAAGGTATACCCGTCCGAAAGAAAAACGTGGCAAGGTGAGACGTAACTGACTCCTTCTCGCCCACCGTAATTTGATCAACCCAAGCCGTAGCCAACGCTTGAATCTTAGGAACTTTGGTTGATGTTGGCTCAGATACTACGATGACTCTCTTGCTGGCACGCTGGTCCTGGAGGAACTTCTGGGTTTGGAAAAATGTTTTCTCCTCTGGGGTGAGGCTAACACAGTTGGCGCGCTTGTGCGAAATCAAACGATCACGAGCCCAGGGTACGTGATGGCCACACCGACGACACTTTCCTTCCGATGACTGACCCTCTCTAGGTGCACGTTGATGTCGAACATCGACGGATCGGAAATTTTTGTCGACGCCTGCAGCAGGTCGAAAGCGTTGAGTTGGGGGTAATGCCATTGGGACGTCAGACGTGGGCTTGAAGCAGTTAGCACAGGGAAAACGAAGTGGAGGTTGTTGACAGAATAGGACATGAGATCGAGACGGCACATACATTTTTAAAGTCTAAAATGAGACGTTGCCATTGAATCGTGGGATAGTGAAGTTGCGCACCTCACCTCAGACTGTTCTGACCCATAAGACGCTTTCTTATGACACCTTCAGACCGTTCTGATCCATAATATGTATTTTTACGACACCGAACGGCCTGTCAAAGCTTTTGTGTATTTAATATGATGTCTGACGGAAAAGCTATGGAGATTTTTATTCATGATTTCGCCTCTAAAAATCGACCTGTTTTTGGCGATTTTCAGGCAGACAACATGTTTGTAATTGTTACTCTACACTCACCAACAGTTGTCCACATGTAGAGCTAACCAACATGTTAGTGTATAGAGCCAACCCTACTCTATACGAAAGCGTATTTAAGGCATTAAAGAGTTGAGCCCCATGGAGATTGGCGCAGGCGCAGTCATTAAAGAGTTGAGCCCCATGGAGATTGGCGCAGGCGGAGCTACATGGTTAGAGAGTTTCATGTTCCAGCTTAGCATAGAAAAGGACATGCATGACGTGTACTTGAATAAGTGAGCTAAGAGCGCACTCTTCTTCCGCAGTTTAAATGGTATCAATCGTGACTGGTTCATTGCTAACAAGAACGACTTCAGATGACGCGATCTAATTGGCGTCGATCGTCATCTCAAGCGCGAATTCGGGAACCGACTGACGACACTTCAAATCTGTGAGATGGATGTCAACGAGCGTTAGCGTCAAGCGAAAACGCACCATCAGTTTTCGCTCCCCTAACAACTATGGCTGCAGCGAATACTCCAGATCACTAGAAGACTGAATCAGAGCGAGTCTTAGTTTCTAGGTATTTGCTACAAGTATCACTAGAAGACTGAATCAAAGCGAGTCACAGTAGCTCCTGCTCGTCTCAGGTACTGAGCACGAGCCGACGGCGGTGTGCTATAGCCACGGTACACCCTTTAGTTCGTTCTGCATACCCATCACCACGCCGGACAGCGGCGACTAGCGCACCACGTCGACGAGAGTTGCGGCAGACAAATAGGGACTCTTGCCCAGCACTAGGAAGTCCATTATTTCTGGAACGGCGCCTGCAGCCGGGGGCTGGCTAACTTTGGGCCGTCTGAAAACTCGGTTGGAAAGTGTGAGAGCGTGCAAAGTACGATTGCGTCGCTGTTGTGGCATTGTCGCAAGTGGGTGATGAGGATGGCAAACCGCGGTATAGCAGCTGGCGGGGACTACGAAAGTAACACACATACATATTATGTTTGCGCACAACATGCCAAATCTTAACTCACCTAACTTCCATAAACTAGGTTCTGCGCGAGGCGCAATGCACAGACCCCTAAAGGCACGCTGTCATCCGTCAAGCGCTGACCAATCATGCTAGGGGATACAGATATCAAGCGGACGTAGTGTGCTTAGAGGAGGGCAGATGGGCAATGAGTGAGCCGACACCTTGGTCTTAGCGGTGTGGCCGTTAAGAAAGAAACGTCCTAACACCTTGGCTTAGAGGTATCACCGACACACGCGTTATGGTTTAAGTATCACTAACTAACGTGTTGGTCAAGGCAAATCAGAATCTTAGTGAGATGTGTGAGATAAATTGACACGAGATATGCGTTGCGTTGCGTTGTTAACCAGTCAGCCTGACTAGACCAACCACGCTTCCTTCCAATGCACTCACTTCTTCATCTCCTGTAAAGCACTACCAGCCCCCACCCTCTAGTATGTTAATAATCCACGACCGGGTTTTCAATCCCCGGCATTTGTTTTGTTCTACTTCATCTGAGCATGGGTCTCTTTTTTAAGGAACGGCGTATTTGTCAGAAGCAGTCGCCATTTTGTCTTGCCTTTCAAATACTGCGTCCATTATCTCCGTTTACTATATCAATTCTCAATAAAAACATGCAGGTACATAAACATATCAGCGGAAATGAACAGATTTTATAGACCAAGCCGCCGAATAAGGATAGGTGAAACTGTAACGAAGTCCGTTTACCTGCTCGCGTTAGCAAGTTTTTCTTGCTGTTTCTATCATATTCGTATGAGCAACAGGCAAAGTTACCCTTAAAACTCGGAGCGAAATTAGACAATTTTTGACATAAATACAATAAAAATCTCCTTGATGCTGTTGTCGACTGTAAGCACTGCAAGAGTACATGTTTGCAAGTAATTTCTCCGTTTGAAGGCTAGCGTTGCTACATTTGCAATAAAATCCCGTGCTTTGTTCGTCGCTACCGAATTATACACTCTTTCAGCCCTTTGTCTATCCGGCGTTGCATATTCAGGCATACATCTGTATCTTTCACTAAGCTCGGGAGGCGGGCAGCTTTTATAATTAACGGGCAGCGCTCCTTCATTAGTTCAATATACATTGACAATGAAAATCGGTGACACACAGAATGGCTGTTTACCACAGCACTGCCACTCCTTCAGAGTCAGTCACCAGTCAACCGTAAGCAACCATTTCCTCAGCGCGTTGCCCCAAAATCAAGTAACCACCAATGCCCATCCTCCCCAAAGCCCATTCGCAACATTAGCGGCGCTGTTTGTTGGCCCGATAACATTAGTAGTACTCCCGTTTGAAACCCACCGTGTCTGACAGAGGTGCGTTCGTGCTCTTACGAGGACGAGTGCCAGTGAGGCGTCTACCACCAGGTAGAGTATAAAAGCAATTTACTATTCTCTTACTGCCTGCGCTGCCGTACTTGCTCGCTGCACTGCAGGTTTGACACTGAGATCACTATCTGATCTCCTTTCCTACACACTAATGCTGCTGGTGAGCCTCCTGGCCCCAGCTGCCAGCTCCGTTAGGCTCCCTTGGCCCTAGGCGCAGTCTCTCAGATATATGTCGAGTCCCAATGCTGCATCGGCAAAGGAGGTATTGTTACACGTGCCACCACCACAAGATGTGAAGGCGTTACTAAATGCTTGAATAGTGCAAAACAGCTACGACGTCGTCATCAAAACGACTCGGAATGACGCTGTTGGCCGTCAAATTCGAGTGGTATTTGCCAATGTTCGACACGGGTCTCCCAGCACACTTACTTTTCTTGAAAACATTACGACCAGGAATGCTGTTGGAAGCTAGTTTTGCGTCAACATCGTCCTGGGGTATAGAGCAATTGGTAGCTCCGTACATATATGGGTCGGCTTAAGAGGTTGTACTGCGCAAGCTCATTTGATTTCATTTTTAAGGACTGGCACTTGTGTGTCACTAGCTACGTCCCGAATATCACTACTATCTACATGTCACAGGGGATGTTAGCCCTAGTGCAGGTTCATTTGGATCATCGGCCCCGTTGACACCTGCATCCAGGATACGTGACTACCTCAATGAAACCCGACGATGACATGAAACCAAACCGTGCATGACCGAACTTAGAAAGCGATAAGCAAGCTGCCTAAGCCGAATCTACGACAAACGGGAAACGGCCGTCACGTAGCTTACCCAAGAACCGATACAGCTGCGAGCTGAACTGACTCAGCTTACCAAAGATGTTATTGCTACAGCTCCCATGATGAGTGAGATGAAAAACTAAGTCTAAAAGTTGAAAACGTGATGTCTACTAAAGCCGCGGCACAGCCGAAGCTTCAAGCCGAATTGCCCGAGCTTCGTGAGCATACTAAAGCGGAAACAGCATGGTGACTTAAGAACGATGTCCTCAAAGCCTGGACATAATACGGGGTACATCTATTTTCCAGCTGAAATTGCGGTACATCACGTCTTTCATGTTTCGGTATGATCCGTGTTGATGCACACTGGATGGGTGCTCCAAAGGGTCTCCCGGCTTTGGCATTTTGCATAGCATATTTAAGCTGGAAATATGAGTGTATAAGACTGAAGCTCTTCTAAATCATTGTCGGCGGCTTAAAAAAAAGCGCCGGTGTTGGTCAACTTCCGTGAAGGGAAAGCGGCCCACGTTTTATTACTTAAATATGACTCAGTGTCATATACTTAAAAAAGACTTAAATATGAAGACTTCAAGGCTCCAAATAATGCACGTTTGCAGGGACGCATGGAGTTACCGTGAGGCCCTCGTGCGCCAAATTCTTCTGTCGGTCGAAGCCTATCAATACCGATGAGCTTCTTCCTCTGAATATGATAATGAGGGGGATTGCGGACACTTAAGCCATATCCATCGATTTCTCTGTCCAAAATGCCTAAGCAATATGCAGGGCTGAATTCATACCGCTGTTCATCTCGCTGATTCCGACGATGTTCAACGAATGGAATATATATTTGTTTATGCGGAGGTGCATTCCATATTCAACATATCTGGGTTTTCCGTGTAGGTGGCGAATACGACTTGTAAGCAAGGACGGACAACTTAATCAACAATCGGTGTATTGCTTTGACCCGCCAACGCATTTTCCCATTCTGAAGTTGTTGAGCAAAACCTTAACTCTCGTTTGGCCCTGCAGCATTGCATTGGTTGCTCGGAAGCGCTCGTTATAAATATCCCTCGCTGTAATTGACGCGTCTAGGTTCTTTTGTTTAGGCGACCAACGGCTGCCTCGAGCAGGCGCCTGTCTCGCTGTCCGTAACGATGGGCCCCCTGACACAAACGGCCAAGGCAGCTCGGCAATAGACTGGCTGTGATGCAGTGCTACATGAAGGTGTGTGCGTGTGTGTATCGCGTCACGTTCTTTGTCTCATATCACTCATGGTTTCGCTGTTTGAGGCTTGGTGTGAGAGAGAACATTTAAAGGAGGCTAGAAAGGAAGGCCACGGTTAAGAGTCGACAATGTTGTAGGAGACTAGTCTTGATTAGGAGCCAAAAGCGAATATGATAAGGAAGCTGGAGCCTGGTGCTCCGTACGAACCAACACAAGGGCTACTCCTTGATTTTAATCTGTGACATGTAGAGAGTAGTGATGTTCGGCACGCGGTCCGTGACGCACCATGTCTGATCTTCAATCGAACTAAATTAAACTTGCGCAGTATAACATCTCCAGTCGACACAAAAATGTACGGAGCTACCGATGGCTCCATACCGCTGGACGCTGCTGACGCGAAACTAGCTTACTAACGCTCTCACATGAGACAAGCTCGTAAGGCGAAGCATTGTACGCAAACAACCGTAGATCATGCGGGATGTTGCTTTCTAAAAGTGTCAGCAATTTGTTGCTGCTTGGGCAATTCTCAGCGTGACCTTGTTTGTTGGCGTTGTAATCTCGAATAAAATAGTATTCAATCATGAAGTACCTCCTGCACTGAATTGCCACCGCATTTTCCACGATCTTTTGGCAGATTAGTTGTCAAACCGAAGAAGAATAGAGGGTTCCTCGTGGAGCAAACCAAGGTCCTTCAAAAGTTGGCGAAACCCAATGCAATCTGGGACAGACGAGCATGGAGCAATATACTCAATTTTCATCGCCGGAAATGCTACTGTCGTGATCTTCCGGGGTGAATGGGGTGGTTTAATGCGGAGGGGCTGCAGCACCAAATGCCCTGTCGCTCTGCACCAAATGGACCGGTCCATGTTTTGCAAGCCATGGTGTAATTGCAAACACCTTGCCTGTCGCATTTCATGGTTTAGCAGGAACGAGTTAAACTAGTGCTTGGCGATCGATACAGTCTGGTGGTAAGACTCAGCAGCATGTCTTGAGAAGGACTGCTAAACAAGAGGCTGCTAACCGAGAGTGAATGCCGGGGCGCCACAACCAGATACTTCCTCTGGCTGAAATGATCGCAAGTTTGAAGCCTTTTTTGCACTGTTCTGTTAATACCACCTCAACTGTAGATCTGATTAGATAAAAAGACAGTCTGTTTCATCAGCTATTGACGATTATTAAATTTGTCGCTATCCGAGTCGTAGATCAAAACTAACGACACATAAAAATCATTTTGTACTTCCCCAATCTAAAATCACCCCCACGGCCCCATGATGCACCCTAACGCCCCTCTAAAGGCATCACAGCAAAAGCCATGGATGATCAACGTCGTACAACCATTGAGGACATATTTCACACAGCACAGCTGACAAATTCAGTACCTCGAGTTGCCAGGCTTTTTAGCTGCTGTTCGCAGAATTTAGTGTCGGGCTCGGGCCCAAGTGTAATGGTATTGCGGTAGTGACTGACAGGTCAATATTATGGAACAAATAGACAGAGGAAGCCGATCGACAGACAAAAGTAATCCTGAACTGATTCAGGTTCCAGCCCAGTAAAACAATGTCGCGATATACTAGCCGATTTAACTTGAACAAATTATAGTCTATCAAACGGCATATAGCATACTTGCCATCATTTTAAGCCAGAGGAAGTAATAATAAAAGATTGAACAGGAAATATACAGAAATATCACTACGGAATAATTCCTTTTGCTCGGTCCAGAACAAATGAACAATTTACGATTTGATTTTTTACGGTGTATTTGTATGGTAAAAGTGCTTTCACAGAAATTACGCATTTTGAGTTTCTAAGCTACTGCTGCATTTCTAGACATCAAGAAATCCTTTCCATATTAATGTATTTAGCTGCCTATTTGTTGGTTGTTTGTGTCTATATAAATTAGCCTCATTTTCCAATTTAGATGGCAACCAACAACCCGTTCATCACACACCAAGAGTGTAGCTACTTCTACAAGATCACTAACGCGCCTAAGATGAGCCAACGGTGTATTTCCGCTGCCAGTGCTCTGTCATCGGGAAGCAAGCGCCTAAACTGGCTATAGAAACCTCTTCGATCACGTTCTCAAGCGTCACCCGGACTTTATGGTGACCATGAACACGGCTACTCTCGTCAGCTTCATCCACTAAAAGTCTCATACTATTTTTTGCTGGCTGGACTGGGACTACCGCATGCAACCTGCATTTTCGCGGTGCAATGACCCCACTATGGCCAAGTCACTAACTTAGAGCGCATCTCGTCGGAAACTATCAATAGGTACGCCGCGTTGGTCGTGATACAGGTCGAAATCGATATCGCTTCTGGTCTCCTGGCCAAGTTTGGTATCATGTTTGACAGGTGGACTTTCCAGTCAGAGTACTATCTCGCGGTTTTCACGGTTTCGATCACGATGGCCGGACTGACAACATGTTGCTAGCTTTCGCTCCTCTGATCAATGTCGACGTTACCGACCACTCTGCCGCTAGCCACGCCAAGTTTCTCGAAGGGATTATCCCGTTTTTAGCGTGATGTTGCCGATAATTGGTGACAATTGCTCTGGTCACCAATCTGGCGGACCTCCAGGTTATTCCACTGGTAGGCTACGCTTTACACTGCCTAAACCTGGTGGTTCAGAAGTTCATGCTTCCTTGCAGGACGATATCCGGGAGCTAATGCGTAAATTACGCAATTTGAACCAGTCTGCCAAACTTCGGGAAATTGTACTGCGATTTTATTTATTCCCGGGATATCGTACTTTTTATAATAAATATTTCTTTGAAACTTCTTTGAGACCTGTGCTGCGTCAAGACACTCGCTGGGACTCGACATACAAGATGTTAGAGCACTTGTTCGTCATTAAGGATTTTGTCGACAAGTCGGACGATGAGCTAGCCGAGCTCATGCCCACTAGCCACGAGGAAAACAAGCTGTGCGCACTGATGGACGACTAGTGCGAATTCAAGTCGGCGACCAAGAAGCTCCACAGCGACGGAAATGTCACACTTTTGATGTGGGTGACATTTCCGACGCTCTGTTAGAGCGCCACCCTTCTGTTGCCGAATACTTTGGGCGGACACGCCGATCGTAAATAACCCGGTGTTCGAGAACGCCTGTGTCAAAGTACTGCTGGGGAAGGAGGCGGAGCTCTCGCCAATTGGAACAGGCTGCTCGAGTATTTTGCTGTGCCGGTGGCAGTTCGTGCTACCAGCAACATGGACGAAGTTGAGGATGGTATAGCCATTGTGAATCGCACCCTGCGCGCTCGCAAAACGCTACATGTGGTCGCTCAGTGTACGCAGGGGTGAGATGCTTTCCGCCGACAGCAAATACGGCAAATGCTGTCGGCGGAACGAATCTCACCCCTGCTGCTTTTTGCAAGGCCCGCTATGTGCTGTCGCTGCACCGCCACGGAATCCTCACCACCTTGCTTGAAATGCTGCTGTTTCTGAACATGCATCGATGTTTCTGGGGTGCCGCTACGGTTTCCAAAGTTGTGAACGCTTAGGTTATGACGGGTTTGTCATTACTACCAAATATTGGTTGTCATCTTGTGTTATAATTCTTGCTATATACGGAAAATAGTTTTTTAATTGTCACAGGCACCGCGCAATAACCTTTTGCGGCGACGGCTGAAGTTTCTTTAAAGCCATTGTCGGAGGGCCGGCCCCTTAACCGCTCGATTTGGATAGCTCCATGAGGAGTAATGTTGATTCAGATATGGTCGATGCCATGGAGTTTGATGGGGGTTCGTTTGAGCCTTTGTTCAAAAGCCAAACCACCGTAGTGAGCTCGGTAAGATCTGAACCGAGCGATGATGAACACGGCAGTGAGGTAGAGGATATTTGGTGACCGCACTGATGTATGGGTACGAGACTGGGATGGCAAAAGAAGAAAACCTTCTCTACTAAAACAGAAGAAATAATAATGATAAAAGAAGATTTCTTCTTTAACGCAGCTAAAAGGGCGAGTTGGTCTTAACTCAGACCATCCACTCGTATCGTCCGATTCGCCTGCGCTCAGATTAATGACAGCTTTGCTTGTAGTTCCATGAATTTACAGGGCATTGGTATTTATGTAGGCCAGCTCCCTTACCTATCTGGACATCATACATGAGTGGATAAAGACAAGCGTCAATAAGCTGTTTCGGATGCCGCCATCGAATAACTACCTTCACTGCTATAAACTCGTATTGAGCAGTCAGATTACAATACTGTACTAAAAATGCAATCGGTGACTGTCTTTTGTCAGCCTTCGATCTGTCCGACTGTGATAAAAGACAAAATCCCCGGTCTAAAATAGTTTTCTTTTTATTAAAACAAGAAAGAAAAGAACACTATAATATGCTTCGACATCACTAGTATGAGAAATTGGTAGGATTAACAGAGATATGGTGAATGCTGCTACACTTCGTAAGACATAGATTCCTTGTCCTACGCTATAGTTTATATGCTGCGCCTTGATATCGGGGCTACTTCGTTAAAAATATAATCTCGTTTACAATGACAGTGCTTTCCGTGGTTTAGTTCATTTGGTGTGGAGCACTAAACCACCCTAAGGGTGACCATGATATGATCATCAAGTTGATCAGGAGAATAGCACCGCTGGTGGATTTTGCCGAATCACAGTGTCTGGCCCATTTGGCGTCAGTATACCACATGTTGCACCACAGTACCTCGACCATTCCCAAATTTCGAAAGAAGACTGAAGTTACGGTAACATTGGGGTAGCAGAGTACTCGCTTTATGCCATAACAGTGTGTCACTGTAGGTTGCGCAACAATTTTGCTAAGTAATTTACAGCAGTTGCGATATCTGGCCGTGTACGATTTGACAGCCATAATAGTCTTTGATTGCTTCTCGTACTAGCGGGGTATCCGTAAACTGCATACCGTGGTCATAGAAGAATCCGTAATTGACTTCCATGGGAGAAGATATTAATCAACATGGGCCAATTAAAAAAATCCCAGAAGTTTTTCTGTTGTGTGGTGCAGGTGCAACACGAAGCCATCCATCGTGGAGTTCATCCAGCCTCCTAAACATTGCTGTGCATCGCCAAGCCCCTAAATATGGTATCGCTGCTGTGCAAACGGAGACATCACGTGTTTGTCGTTTTAGCTCCCGATGATAAAGTAGGTAGGGCTGGAGACACGGGCATCACGGTTGCAAGATGAAGGTTGCGGTTGCTGGATGTGTGAACAGCTGGTTGAAGGGTCGGTGAGGTAAACCACAACGAATATCGCAAGGAGTCGAAAGGGCGCAAGGAGCAGAGCAGTTGGAATTAAGGTGGGCTTCGGTAGCTAAGAGAGTGTTGGGCGGACGGTCTGTTCGCCTTGCCTCTCAGTCTCAATTTGTACGAGGAGCGCCCACAAAGAGGCTATATACGCAGTGGAAGCTGATAATTTTGAGGTGAGTGCGTGTGTACATGCGGCGAGTCGCTGGACATGAGACTTAGGCAGAGTGGCGGATGGTGGTTTGCGACCACCAGGGTCACAAGGTGCCGTTTGTCGTGCCTCGTGGCTGTGTGTGCGGCGACGCAGACCTCGTCAGCGCGATCTATACTGCGTGTGGTGTGACTTGGACTTGGCCGCTCCAACAGCCGACTGAGCGGTGCGATGTCGCCTAACACCTAGCCGTATCTGGATCAGGGATAGCCATCGCCCGGATGAACCCGCTACCTGAGCAGGGTCCCTTTGATCCCCGACGCCTAGTCGGGCACTGAGCCATCTGATCGCCTGCCATGTGTGTGTGCGCGTGTTAGTCGCTGAGGCCTGGGAACTACTATAATGTTACGGACATAGCGCCTGAGAACGCAGAGGGCACCATCCTGACGCATGAGGTAGACGCATATGCCCATTTTGGCGAATAAACTTGGGCCTTGAACTAGACGTCGATAAAGTCATTCCAAAGATTGCAACTTTGCTTCAGACGGCATAATCATTTGAGAAGCAACAAAACATTGCTGTCGGCTGGTGGTATGATACCAATGAGGGATCTCAAATACATATAATTATTGATTGCCGATTTGTGTTACGCGTTCGGGACGTCGGCTTGGCGTAGTCGTGACCTCCAGATTACTGCTATTTTGCTCTGCATAAGTCGTGACACCGTGTTTTAAACGGTCATGTTTGATGCCATAACGGCGCGAATTTGAAGCCGGCTCGGGGCGGGGGCGGCAATGAATGGCCAGGGGGATCTGTCGTCAATAGAACTTGAAGTTACCTCGTCAAATTGAAGTTATTTGTTGATGACTCTAGGTCTTAGCTCATCCTCAGTGCCTATGCGCCCTAAAGTCATTTCAATACACTTCCTGATTTTACGTGAAGCTAACAGGTTAACAGGCCGCTGACTCTACCCTACACTGTCTTCCTCTCATGTTTTCTGACGGCGACACCGTTTGAACATGCGGAAGTCGAACAGGAGACCGATCCGGCTCCCCAGCCGCACGGCGCCCCACTGTAGCTGGATTTCATCCCGTGGTCACTACCCCCCCGCCTGTCCCGAGATTGACAGCAAGATGATCACTGTTGAGCCTTTCGATGATGCAACCCGGGACAGATACCTGGACCCTGGAGCCTAATGACGATTGAACAAGAACAATACGCCACCGAAATCTGTTAAAGGTTCGCAATGGATCCATGCAGGCCAACTCCAATAGACCAAAATATCATTCTGTATCTAGGTAAGAAGAACGGAGTATTGGCGGCACGAATTCCGTAAAAGCAAGCCGTCGGTGCCGGCCTATACCTCTGCAGAGTCTCAAGACCAAATATTGCTTACGCAGTCAACCAAGTTGCTGCTCACTCTGCTCATCACTCTGGAGTACTGGCTCACAACAACAGTACTGGCTGACAGACTCACAAAAGCTCTTGGCACAGAGCTCTGTTGGAACACCGCGAAGCAACTGGACTAGCCGAGTTGAGGCCTGCCGAGTAACTGGGAAGTGTCGTTTATAGGACTTGAAGTGGCCTCGTCAGCTTGAGGTTAACCTTAGGGTTTAGCCCATCCGCAGTGCCTTCAACGCCCTTAAGTTATTTCAATACACCTCCTGACTGTCTGTGAAGCTTACAGACTCTTTGACACAGCACAACAGCTTTCCTCGAATTATCGTTACCTAACTTTGCAAAACGGAAGGTATCATGTCACAAGTACAGTCCAACAGTGAACAAAAGGCTGGTCGAAAGCTAGATTTTTTTCGATCTACAAAACTAACAATGCATTTTCCGCGGCAAACTCCCGAGAGAACTAGTTGCTGGGTGCTCTGAGTGCTCCCCTGAGACCAGTAGCCGCGTCATGGCGCTCTAGAAGACGTCTCTCGACACCGATTTTAAGGTGAATTTGGGTGATGCTGATGCTTAATGGTTATATGTATATTCCCTCTAACAAATCATATGTGTTGCGTAGCATGAAGCAGACCATAGAGGACGACCCTTCTTGTACGATCTTAAGGCTATTGCACTATACGTTCGCGACTGCATTGTCGCTCAAAATCTGGATCAGTAGTCCATCACTACCAGCAAATTTTCGACAACGTAGCAGACAGTTGTGGTTCTTGCTCCGAGGCAAACACTATGACCCTGATGCATTGCTACTGCTGTATAGCGGGTGTGGTGTTCAGGCTAAAGACCACAATTTAAGTATGCCTGAGCTTGTTGAATTTTTCAGCCCCCCAAAAAAATAAATAACAATACATTAACATCGAGACGGATCGTGGACATCTCGTCTTCTTCACCCCGCCGTATCATCCTACGCTGCAGCCTATCGAATTGATATTGGCATGATGAAGGGTAGCATTGCACAAAATCCACCAAAACTGCGAGGGCATTGGTATAGTAGGGGTTACGGTACTCAATAGTGCCGTGGAGAGTGGCTAAAGGTCTACCACCATGTCCAGGAGAAGGAAAACGCATTCGTGGAAGCTGAAAACATTGAGACTGCATAAATAAATACAAAAACAATTGATACCAAGTGGAGCTGCACGAATCCCTACGTCTCAACAACTACGTAAGGAGCTCATCGCCTGAATAACATACAGTATGTAAATGCCTACTCAGCCAATAATAAGCCTCTATTTACTGCAACCCATTTCGTCAGAATTTACTCCTGTCTGAATGACAATCGGTGGTACTTGTAGCACAAAAACGACTACTAATCGGCGAAAATTTCAAAATCAGCGGACGGAACTTCTATGTGAAAACGTTAAAGGATGACGTTTTCACATAGAACTCAATCTTGGCGTCAAGACTTATGCTGGGTACAATAGCATGACGATGAAGCGTAGAATCGACATTTTCAGCACCGGAGAGGATGTTGATTCGAATCTGGCACCGAATTCATTGAGAAAGCATCTAACAACCAATTGGGTAATGCGCTCCAAAACAAAGTGCTCAAAAACTATATTTTGTATACTCTCTTGGACTATGCAACCTTGAGGGCCTCGATTAGCTTCCTGGTTCCATTTGCCTTAAGATAATCTAGCTATCTATTTGTCACTTTTTTTTATATTCACTGCGCATGGCTTCGGCAACCGACCGAGGTTCTTTTACTCGATCTGAGGCTCGAATGGTTAACATGACGTTTGCCTGTCCTGTAAATACGATTATGAAAGGTTTGGGACTCGATCTCGGAAGGTTTCTCGATATGGCGCCGTCCAAACCCTCGCCTTAGTAGACTGGCAGAGATTGTGCGGCTGTAAAATTCAGGAACACCTTCCGCATCGTTTTCTGCATTTTTCTCGTTTGGTTCTGGATCGGTTTCTCCATTAGAAGCAGTATCAATGGCAATGCTTTTTGTCGTAGTGTTACCGACATGTCGCCATGAAGTCCGCTAATGGTGTTTGCTGTCTCCCGGTGCTGACTGTTTAGACTATCAATATTTTGGACATCAGGGCTTGTTGTTAAGCTTTTTCTCCTCGGTAGTGGTAAGACGTGGTCCGAAGAAAAATGATTTTTGGCTCGTTTACCGAGGTTGAGATTTGTTATTCGTGGAATGTGCACAAAGCCCATTAATCCATATCGAAGAAATGTGGGAATTTGGTGAGACTTGCCGCTCATAGCGT
The DNA here is from genome assembly GCA_011947335.1 of Phytophthora constricta. Lineage (NCBI taxonomy): Eukaryota > Oomycota > Peronosporomycetes > Peronosporales > Peronosporaceae > Phytophthora > Phytophthora constricta. The sequence continues at coordinate 345,043 of JAAVTI010000537.1, read as the reverse complement.
CGAGATGAGATTTGTAATCAGCATTTGGGCGACTTGAAACTTGATTCTGATGTTAAATACATACAAGTCGGCTCCGCCCGAGGAGCGTTGCGGTAGCGAGGACGCCTACAACAACACCCCAGGAGAACGATGAAGCGTTCAGCATTTCCATTAGAGGCTGGTGTTCCCAGGTGTGTATGCTGAAAGTGAATGTCGTGCCGCGCAGCGTCATGGTTAAACTGCGTGTTCACGAACTCTTCTCACCCCCGGGGCGTAGGACCTCGTTTCGTAAGTATAACTGGCGCTGGAACGTATTCGCAGAAAGCAGGAATTTGTCAAGCATTTTCCTTTGGATTAATGGAGATAGACTTGACTTTAGTTCGAAGCGTGGTCGACGATGGTAGCACGTGTCGGTGGCCATTGCCACCGGGGTGGATGTCCATATTCATGTCCATGTAAATAACAACACCGACCTCATCGATAAGATCTGAATAATATGTGTCCTCCACAGGTTACGTGCTGCGGTTCCGCTTGCCTTCCGTGCACACCACGCAAAACGTGCCTTCTTATTCGCTAAAGCAGTTTCATTTGCCAGATTTTCGATGCCCTTCGTAGTAGATCTGGTAGTTGACGAGTCTAAAGCGTTCATTCTGTTGTTGCAGCTCATTCGCAAGCACATTTACGAAATACGCGTCACCGTTAAAACTTCCCGAGCCTAGCGTGGTTGAATTGACTGCAGTCCCATCGCCGGTATGGAGCGTGCATGTAACACCGACAGTAACATTGTTAGTTCCGTGACTTAAGTAGCAAAAAGCAAAGTCCCTAGATTATCATGGTTAGTAATTGAACCGACAAAGCAGTACCGATAAGCGAGGGTTGTAGAAAATACTTCTGACGTGCTTACACTTGGACCCCAAGGAGGTAGTGCGACCTGATGCTGCAGGCTTTTACCCGACCGCGCTTCATGACAGTGAAGCGTCAGCTTGCTTGACCTGCCAGACCAACACCTCCCCACACAAGCAAGCAAGCGTTCGGGTCGTCACCCGGGGACGCCGCTGAGACAACAAAGGTCACGCTTGCGGGAGAGTTCGTTTTTGACCAAGGCTTTTTGTCAACAAGTCGGCCAGATTGCACGTCACATATTGGAGTTTGACCTGCCCGGTCTTGTGCGCCTCCTTTACGTAGTGAAATCGAATGCCCACTCCCTTTGGGCATTCGACGACCCATTTTTCTTGATGCAGTGAATGGCCGGTTGACTGTCGACTAGGTGCACGAATGTCGGTGCCCGGGAACTGAGGTTTCGACGAATCGTACTGGCCGTCGCTCTTGATTAGCGCCACTAATTCCATCACTGCGAAGTTGAGCACCGTTTGAGAGCGACCCCCATGGACAGTTTCTTCCGGCTCCAGCTCTTGTCATGCTTATGATAAGCGTGCACGACAATGTAAACACCACTTGTCGAGCATTTACTTCGTCGTGGCATCCGCCAGGAGTGAGTCCGCTATGTTCAGCAGTCGGTAGGCGTACTCGCGATAGGTTTCAGTTGGGAGTTTCTTGGTCTCCATCAATTTCTTCGGCACCACGTTTTCGTTCAGCGGAGTACTGAACTGCCCCACCAACATACGCCCAGCGTCCTTGAAGGACATGTCTGGCTCCGTTTCCTTGAGACCAATGAACCAGTCCGCGGCAAAATCACACAGACAGCCATACAGGAGGCCTTTCATCTGAGCGTCCGAGCAACGGTGTTCACCGATACTTGAGCATCCGAGAGCTGGTTCTTTAACTGACACCACCACTTGCGCACACCCGAATCAAACTCGCCGGATGGTACTCGGCCCGAGAACGACCCTGACCGTGATATTCGTGATGCTTGGTATATCGCCCAGGCGTAGGGCATCCGCAGGGTCGACAGTCTCCGAAGGAACCTCGTCTTGCGATAACTGCGGCGACGTGCCGTCCTCAGCGTCGGCAGCCACTGCGTTTCTCTGTACTCGCCCGACGCGGCTGTTGCGGCGAGGGGTCGACGAGGGATTCGAAGCTCACCCTCGCGCTCCTCGCGGGGTCGTCAACGACGGAGCAGCTTGAGCTTGATTGTTCAAACGCGGGGAGGTCTGTCTCGCTGTCATGCTGGTTTTGCTCGAAGCGTATTGCGGCTGTTGACCTGTTAGTTTCGCGGCTTAAGTAGCTAAAGGCAAAGTCTGTTACTGCCGTGGCTCAAGTAGCAAAAAGCAAAGTCCCTAGATTATCATGGTTAGCAATTGAACCGGCAAAGCAGTACCGATAAGTGTGGGTTGTAGAAACGCAATCTACTTCTGACGTGCTTACACTTGGACCTCAAGGAGGTAGTGCGACCTGATGCTGCAGGCTTTTACCCGACTGCGCTTTATGACAGTGAAACGTCAGCTTGCTTGACCTGCCCGACCAAAAAACATCAATCCACGACGTCGTAGCTGTGCCAAGGTGAGAACGTTTTGCTCAAGATTGTCACAATAGCAAACGTTCGTCACGACAATGCTGTGCCGTTCGCCATTCGCAATTATCGCTAGTAGATATTGTTTTTAGGGAAACAATGATTGTGTCGGAGTTGGCGACTTTGATTATGAGTTTTGCTGGCTCCGCTCTAAATAACAAGCGCCAAGCGCAACACAGTGGTGTATTACACCCGCGTTCAATACCTTTTTACTCAAGTAGAACATTGCCTTTGCTGGAAGCTGCGTATCGCAGATGTCATAGGGAGTTATCCGTTTCTGTTGAAGATAAGGCTTCGGTGATCGATCCTGTAACTTAATTGTGCGTTTGCTCATGCTTTTCAGAGACACTCTCAACCGTTTCAAATCCGAACACGCCGGCCTCGATGATCCTCCTGGTCGCAAACGTATTAATTTCAATTACCGCTGGATTTTCGACGAGGTGACGAATGCTTGGCCTTGTCCATGGCGCTGGTTTGTTTGGGCGAACCGTTTTTTCAAGTGTGCGGTTTCGAGTGAGGTGTCCCGTTGTTTTTCCTTTTGGGTAGCTCGGTAACATTTGCTGGTCGATCAGCCGGGTTGCACTTGCGCCCATTCCCACGCAAGTCGACGAGGAGAGCGAGGATGTGATCAGCTTTCAGTAAGCATTTTCGGTTAATTGATTGATGCGCGTGGTGAGCGTACTGACAAAATCCGGACTTCGTTTGAGAAAACGTTGGTGCATCACAGATGACCGAGGTGCGCGGCGCAATCATACGGTGGGTTGCCTGACATGGAAAATGACTCGAGGCAAAAGAGTGGCAGTGAAGAGCTATTAAGTGCAATGAGGGAGGACCTGGAACAGAGGAGATCAACGGAGAGAGAGGAGTGTAGGCGACATTCTCGCCTACAAGAAGCGCCTAGAAGGCGCAGTGTACTTGTAGAAATTCCTAGCAGCACGAGTCTAATATTTATCAGCTCCACAATTTTGCTGCTACATCGGATTTGATAGAGTCAACAGCTAATGGAGGCAACCATAAAAGGCAGAACTGGTAGTCTTGCACCAATTATACAAATTGACAAATCAGAGTTGATATTTTACCTATAATACCACGCCATATATACCGCTGAGTTATCGTACCCTACATATATTAAATTAATTGATTAGTACCTCATTGAATCTGAGCCATTCTTAAACATTGTTAGAGAGCCCATTTTCCACAACAGAGCTAATGCTACAGACTAGACCAAATCTGATAATAAGAATATTACGAAATCCGATGTGCGATAACCAGTTACATAACCTGATTAAATTAAGGGATCGATTGCTCTAGCATCTCTGAAGGTGATAGCCCAGGCGAGCTTCTAGTCCTACTGAGCGTACGGCCATTTCCGACGTATAAATAATATATATTTAATTGATCATAATTCTTGTTCTGTACCATAGGTTTAGGATTTGCGAGCCAAATTTCAAAACGCAGTTCGCCCCAGTCGTTTAGCTCCCTAAGTATGGGCGTTGGATGACTATCAACCAGAAGCACCAGCCATTGAAAGTACGACGTCCGCTCTAGACCGAAAGCTCGGTAAGTGCGTGGTTTATGTGCAAAGGAAAAAGATAACCCTGAATATGAAACCCTAAGGCGAAGAAGCTTCAAACATTAGTTGGAGGACTAGCACGTGAGCTATCGCTGTTGGTGGAGTGGCGGACGGCCTTCATGCATCATCATGCCCTCCGTTTCCGGATTAAGCAGGGTGAGACTGGCTCTGTTGACGAGCGTATCGTCCCTGAAGACCATCTCATTATAAGCGAAGTAGGGTCCAATACTCTTCTAGCAACGTGTTCAATACGGACGAAACTTTCCTGTGCTATTTACGAGCCTCGTCCGGTGATATATGTATCATATTCAAGCACGGCCTTAAGGAAAATAAGACCCGGATCATCGTCGACATCTGGGCAAACGCCAATGGGTCTGAAATGCTACCTCTTCTTTTCATTGGGCACTACGCTGCTTCGGGCGAATAAGCGGCAATGATCTTGGCTACAACTATAAATCAACCTAATGTATGATCGACTTCTGTTGTATTCCAGCAGTTGCTTCACGACTGGATACGAAGATACGAGCTTCGAATGGCACGTCTATCCCTGGAAAGGTATTGTAATATCCGATTGGTTTGCCCAATCGAATCCTTAATCGATGGATTTAGACGTCGACTTAGAAACCCAAGTAATTCCATTCCGCTGCCATCACTCAGATTTGTACCACATCACCCGGCTTTGTATTCAAAACAGCTGAGATATCTATAGATCAATGCTCGAGCGAATGGCCGCTTTCACAGCGGCACTCTGTTCGAGAAGAGCAAAACATCATGCCTACGTCGGTGCAAGTTCATGTCGGGATCGGAGATGTCTACATGACCAGAAGGACCAACGTGCATGTCGTAGATACAACATTTCTGTTTGAGCAAGAGCACAAAAGCTTTAGTGAGTTTTGTAAGAAGGTATAAGACCTTGTCGAGCTCGCGACGCTACAAAGGGAAGACCGTCCGTTCTGACACCGGCATCTACATTAAACCTAGCCAGCTAGCCACACAAAACAAACTGCGTGGCGCAAGAAGCTACAACGTCACCACTTTGTCGGAGTCGCACGTACCAACTATCAGAAACGCTCTAAAGACACGGTTCATTCTTGATCGAGGAATTTGTATATGCACCAAAGAAAGCAGCTGCAAGACTACCTGGTACTCGCCGTGCCACATCATCTCGTATTCAGGAGGAAGCTTAAGCCATCCTGAATACGAGATGCTGTGGTACGGCGAGTACGAGGTAGTCTCGCAGTTGTTTTCACCCAAATAAGACATTTATTTAGACCAGTACCGCAACCAGGGCGTCAGGAAATGCTCGGATCCACGACAAGATCGCCAGCCTGAATATGCAGGGGTGGTGTTACAGACGACAGCGACATTCGCCCAAGCGCGTCATCTTGATGCCATGCGGATTCCTGAGCCAGACCAGGATGAAGCCATGACGCACACCATTGATTTAGCTTAATATCTCACGAGATCTACAGCTCACTTTTAACGTCCTTGATTTCCGCCGTGTGCTTGGCCTGCCCAACCACACCCTTCTAGCAAGCGGTATCTTTCATTATTATAAGTCGCCTACCGAGCCAGAGGAGAACATTGATGACGTGGAAGACATGAGCGATTAGACATTTGGAATCGACCACTCACCAATAACACGTGTATGATTGTTTTTTCCTCGCTACACTCGCATTAAACACCCTACCCATCCACTCCACCTCCTCCTCCGCTCCACCTACCCAAACTACACTTGCACACAATACGCGTCTAGATTGAGGCCTTGAACCCCGTATACTCAATGATGAAACAAATCCGTGTCGTGTTTATCAAACGATTACATCGCCCATTGAAATATTCAGCTCTTGATCTGGATACAGTGGAAATACGAGGTTACCATGTCGAACCAGCCATTGTTTCAGACGCCCAAACATTACCTCAATCGGGTTGTGGTGGGGTAATAAGGTGGCAGGAACATTAGAATGACATCACACCTATCAACAAAGTCCTCCAGATCTTCATACATATTGATATTGCATTGTCCAGAACGACGATGGGCCGCGGCAACGGCCACGGGTTTAAGTGCTTGTACATGTTGCGGACAAACGCGCGATGGAATCGCTTCCTTGTGAACGTCCCACGTGTAGTTTCTCACGCCATAAATACGTGAACATCACACGCGGCGAGGATTGAGACTCGGTTATCGCGCTTAAAAGGCACACTCACAACTGCCGTCCCCCTGCGCTGAGAGCATGTAAAGCGATGTATCGCGTCTAGTCCGTTTTTGGATGTCTCGTCCAGAAAGAGTAGTTGCTCAGGAAACCAAAATTAAAAAAACCCGGTAAAACCTCCACAGCTTGCCAAGGTTTTTTATCCACCTCTATGGGCACTGCATCTCGAGCATTACGCTCCGGTATTTTTCGTGACAGGTTCCGCTGGAACAGGAGCTTGCGAAGAACCCAAGTCGGCGACAACCCTGGACGTTGCTCGGGGAATCGCGCCTTCAAGTCGGTCAGCAGCTCCTCTACCTAGAAGCAGGAGTGATTCTTGATATAGCTAGCCACATAATTCGCCCTTCTCAAGCGTAGTATGGTCGGGCTGCTCGCTCTTAAGGAAGGACATGCCAATTACGCCTGTTTTGGGCGTACCAGCGTCTCATATTTCGACCAGAGACACCCATCACGCACCCGACGACCTCGCACGCAACTCCGTACGCGTAATGGAGCGTCACAGCTCGCCAGCGAAGTTAACTGCTTTTAAGACGTCGAAATCGTATCTAAACCTTATATTACGCATAGCGTGCTCAGTCTTTTACCGTGGATTTCTTGATGTAAATAGGGGCATTGACACTGTACATTCCAGCCGGTTTCTACAATATCGCCACATGAATGTGGAGGCCATCACCTTGCAACGTCAGGATGAAGATGATGCCATCCACGATGGGGCCATTTATTCAGCCTATGGATGCTGGCGTAGTGGCGTCATTCTAGATAATATAACAGTTCAAGCACATACATCGCGCTATCGAGCGCATTCATGGACGCGAAGCTGTCCAGGAGCTAAGGCTTACAATATAAATCAGCTAGCTGCGATGCGCGAGAGTGTGGAAAATTAAACGGACACAACGGTGGAGACTCTTGCACATTGCTGGAGGCACACGGGCAGGGCACAGCCGTGCCCGCGCCACTGGGAGCACGAATTTGGTGACGAGAGGGGTGTTTCACGTGAGTTGCTTGCTCTATAGTAAGTGCTTTTGTTGTGAGATACTATGTTCGTCTTACATTGCGAAATGGGATGCTCCTGAAAACTCAAACCGCATTTCGGTCGTACTAGATCAATACTAGCCTGTTCGAGAGCAACTGCGTTTCAAACCATTTTGCCTCGTCGAGGGAAATCTGTAAGAGTGATTGTAACCTCTTCCCAACAGGATGGGTACGGCGTACTACGCTTCCAGGACATACATTGCAATTCATTTTGAATCATACGCCCGGAACGTCATGGACAAGTATGGGACCACAATTTGAAACACCCCGCTCGCGAGAGCTGTTCCTACCGAGGGTTTACAGTTTGAAAGCGCCGCTCACCTAAAACACAGTCTTCCCAGGCATCAGTAGCTCCGCAATTACTCATGCGGTCACCTGTCGAGTCACAAGGGCAAGAAAGATTAACGATGACCTATACCTCACGCAGCCAGCGTCATCTCCCTCAGCATCGACGATTCGGTCACGCGTTCCCTTCAGCAGTCTGGTAGCTGGTGCCCTGGCAACTCCTCTGAAGGCTCAGACGACGTCTCCTGTTCTGGTAGCTACGCCAAAAGCAGCTGCTGCTGTGGTAACGCCGACAACAGCGCCTACAACACCTGCGCCAGTGCTAGCCGACCGTGGGGATAGCAACAGAGCGGGCCAATGAACCCCACGTAGACGCACCTTTTCTCAAGCAGATTGAGGGTGTGATTTTACAAAAGTTGGAGTCGACCGCCATCTCGATGTACTAGAAACCATAACCCCCAAGTATATAGACGAATGTGAGACAATTGAGCGTCGTCAGAACGAGAACAACTTGGCGTTAATTGCACGGTGGTGAGTCTTCGCTGCAAGCTTGCAAAACTCTACAAGAGAAATATGGGGACTGGGAATCTTCACATGCCTGATGAGATATCAAATCCGTCCGCTATTACGCAGCGCGCTGTCTTGGTAAGAGGGACGACGTTGAAGAAGACGCTGCAGATATTGTTGGGATGGAAGATACTGCAGAAGATGTGGCACAAACTATCGCGCCGCTGACGCATCCACAATGGCTTCCCCATCACGTGCGTGGGCATAATAGTAATGATGGAGAAAATCAGCTTTATCTGGAACGTCTAATTGATGTTGGAGGAGCTGCACCAGAGAGAGGCTGATCGAGAGCATCAGCAGCGTTGGCGCGATGAGGTGAGCCTCCTATGAGATTAAGATCGGGCTAGCTACTGCGAAAGGATCAATCTTGTTCTCGAGTTACTGACAACGTCGTTGGTGAGGATAACTAAAGTTATACAAGCTAATAGGGGGGCTAATCAACAACAGGGTTAGCGGGGCCTGATCTATGTTTAGTATGGTGACAGCTCAATAGATTAATACGTACGAATCTTGCTCAAAGCTGAGAGTAGCAGTACGCATGCGTCGATGTCGTCGATGTCGTCGTATTCGCCACGCCTCTCGTGCTCTAGACGGGATTCTAGCCTGAGAAAAAGCTATGGAAAGCTCTCATCCCCCACTCTGCTAACTGTAGAACTAAGGTTGCCTGGCAAAACGTTTCCACATCTAAACCAGTTGACGCAGCGCTTAAGCGGTCTTGACTTGGCTTAATGAGGAATGTGTAATCTCCGGCAGCAACCTCAAAGTCTACCTTGCACCGTGCATCTTCAGACTCGTAACCACCTTGTAAGTTCTGGTAGATCCCACCCACTCTAATATTTGAGAGTCATGTAATGATCCAGGTGCGTTCAATGCACCCGTATCTATGTTCATTTTGGGACAAACACAAACAGATTGCGGAGATAGCGATCGTACTTCCATCGGTTGCAGAATATGCCCTGAATCACTCGATTTACGCTCTTCTGAATTTAAAGTTTTAGATCAACTGTAACAGCAAATCAATCGTGTAGGCGAGAATGCTGGCGATGAATTGCTCGTTAGTACTCTTGGGTTCCTGTGTAGTCTGGGATCTTAACTGTAGGAATGAGGTTATTTGAAATAAATCCAATAGGGCTTCTTCATCAAAAGCGAATGAACACTGTACGCAGTTTGCTGTGACTATAAACATGATGCACAAAGTGAACACCCCGCTACAAGTACGCGTCACGCTAAAACGAGTGCCAGACATCATGTGGAAGGCGTCGGTGTAAACGGTGATGGTCTTGAACGAGATGGATAGAAGAACCAGTGGAACTATACGATGTATAAGCTGTATGAAGCTCCTAAAAGCAGCCTAGTACGTAGTGAAAAAAAAATTATGACCACAGCCAGTCACCATGATAAGTGGCGGGTCGTCGCTAACCAGAGAGCGTCGAGACATGCTGATCATTGGAACGCTTCGCGACCCACTCGGCGGTCGCGCAGGCGGCGCTGTCGTCTACAAAGCCTAGACTGATACATTGATTGTGGCGAAAACCATTGCAGCGCTGGCTAGCCGCAAGGAGAAGTATCGCGATGGGGCCATCGGGTCAGTGGGCGGCAAGATTTGCTCTGAGAAGTTTGATTTTCATGATGCAAACGTCTGATACTATCACACAAATTAGGTTTTCAGGAATCGTCGAATACAAGGGTCGCCTGAAGTGACCGTACGTATAGTATCTCGTAGCACAACCACTATTAGTAATAAAGCTTGTGTCAGGTTTTAAAGACCGTTGTTTTAAGACACACACGCGACCGCCCTCTACCTCGACGACCTTGTTGGGGTATTGCTCAGCGTCACTGAATCCGCACGTAGACGTTGCATTGACGTCAATCGGTCGACAATTTTCTGTATGATCGAGTCTCTTCGACGGCGATGCGGTGGTTCAGCATGACTTTGTGCGGTGGGAGGCCATCAATTCAGAAGTAGAGAGGTAGATACCATCATCCAGGCAGCGCTGAATGCAGCCTTCTGTTAACCATTCATTACATCTGTCGGCAGTAGCTGCACATGCAGCTCGCTTTAACTGGCTTAAAGGATTCCCTTAGAGCATCTCCACCGGCAATTTTCAAGGGTGTTTATTTTAAAAGACTCATGTGAGTTTATTGCTTCCACCTGTAGACCCTTATAAGGGTTTTAACTTCCCAGGGTTCTATTCTTTGGCTTTTTGGTCGTCAAGTAACACCCCAGATCCAGCAAGTTTGACTAGATTCAACTATAGTGCCCTCACCAAAGGAAACGCTGGTTTCTGTTGACAAGCGTGAGCAAACGACCAGAATGGAGCGAAGCCGAGACCATCCAGCTGTGCGTGAGTCGTCGGTGGATCCTGCTGTTGGTGTTGGGCAGAAGAAAATATGTTTGTCAACCGCCTCGAGCACTAGTTGGAAAACAAGAGCGGATAGTGTGAATAAATTTGTTCTGCGACTGCAATTGGAGGCAGTTGGGAAAAGTTGCATACAGATGTGACCAAGTTCTGCGATGTGTTCTTCAAGACAAAGAGTCGAGAACGCTCCGGATGGGGTGAGGAGATGAATCTCGAAGCTGTACTGAAAATGTACACTGATCGACACAAGCAACCGTGTGCATTCTTGCTGCGAGTAAAGACTGAAGAACAAAACCAAATGGACCGACGAGCTCATCAGTGAAAACAGTCCCAGAGGCAATTAAAAATGTGGTGGTGAAGGTGACATAATCCGACCGGGTGGTCTGAACACAAAAAACGTCTCGTGAAGGGCAGAGCATTGGAAATGAAGTCCCTCTTCGCTACGTTGAAGCAGCAGAGAAACAAAACCGATGTGCAGAGACAGCAACTGCATTTACTGTTTTTTGCAAAACCCGCAAAGCGTGTATCCATGGTATACTTCTCCATGCAGTGCAAAGCTATTCACAAAAACATAAAAATGAATAATGCAAATCCAGTGAGCCGACAGCAAAGCATGATCTGGTCCTCAATTTTGTATCGCTGCCGCTTGGCACGGCTGTACCTGATGTCTACAAAGAGAACTACATCACTAAGACTAACGCATCGCCACCTACACCAATGCCCCCGCTTTTCCTACTGTGCTTGTTTAACTCTCATGGTATCAAAGACATCAAAATGGCAGTAGAAAACGGATTCAGAGCATTTCATAGATGCGTTCACGACATCGACGCCACACATGCTCGATTAAAGTATCTACAAACTCGTTATGCCCTTCTTCGTCTTCCATTGAACTGATTGCACTTGTAACCAGCTTTACAGGACATTCATCGGCTGGGGTACTTTGCGCTGGGCTCACCCAATTATCCTCGAATAGATTGTCGTGGTTCAGATTGTCGAATGGTTCATTCACAACAATCATGTTGTGAATAAATATGTATGCCAACATAACACCATTCATCACATCCACCTATCAGAGCTTTCATAGCAGTGCCACAATCCGAAAGCGTTGCTGGAGCACGCCAAACGTGCGCACGACACATTGGCGAACTGACCCCTGATCTGCTGAGTAACGTTTCCGTTTGTTGCCTTGGGGGTGCTAATACTGGACTGGAAATTTGTCCAGGGTGGGTAAATGCTATCGGGATCGGTATGGTAGTAGGCTTATTCGTAGTCAGCTTCATTCACGGTAAAATGCGCTTGAGGGGACACGCGGCTCACGAAGTCATTCAGCAGCGGATAGCGCTCTAGCACATCGAACCGCCCCAGGCACTTCGTAAAGTGAATGCCAAATAGATAACAATCGGGAAGCGACTGCCTCCAAAATCACAGTTGGTGTGTTCTCTTTTCCTTGAAACACACCTTGCCTTGCGGTAGGTCATTCTTCCAAGTACAGTGAATACAATTGAGATTTTCAATCAATCATACCTGCAAACCACGTGCAACAATCTCTGCAAGCGGGTCTTTCAGGTCATTCTGAGTAGGCTTGCGCAGACACTCTGAGGCCAAACAAGCGCATGATATATTTACAGAACACCTCGAGCGGCGAGCACCGTAGCCTCACCCATTCGTATTAGCTCGTCCAATTGGTCCGCCGAAGTACCACACCACATGGAGGCAGCGCGCCGTTTAAGGTCGGTTCTGACAGTGGTGGTAGGCATCAATTTGAAATAATTTAATAACGCTAACATCGTTTTGAAAAGCGATACAGGGACCAGTACAAAGAAGATGTCCCTAGCATGTCCGATGAGCACGCCGTGGTGATAATGGACCGCAGTCAGAATTTGACGAATCCAAGGGTGTCTGAGACTCCCTCTAAATGGTAATTCCTATCGATGGATAGTGTGAGCTGCTTTGGTATCTACTACGCGAACAAAGCAATCCAGTACAACTATCTTGACCATGAAAGTGTCTCGGGAAAAAGGAGCGACGACGTGAATAGCATCCTCCACTACTTAGTAAGCGTCATCGTAGCCAATGTGCACAAAAAGCTGAGTGTTTACGCCGATAATGGGGGACAAGAAATAAATGGTAGTCAAGATGTTGCTATTTCTAAGGAGATCTGGAGAGTGTCCAGTTAAATTTCTTCGTCAAAGGCCATATCAAAAATGCCGTTGACAAGGGGTTTTGGCAATTAAGGTCGGACATTTGGCTAATATCCAAATGTTTGACCTGGCCACCTTCTTTTTTAGTCATGTTGTCGAGCTCGTCAACACGATTGAAAACACTGTTGTTGTAGCATTTGAGCGTAAAACCCAGATATCCAAGAGCTACACGCCGGTGGTCGGATAATAATACAAGGATATAAAGAACATCCAGAAATATCAACTCTTCTCCATGGATGCTGGATCTTCTGGTGTTGTAACGTGTCGTGTCGGCCCCACTTGTTCTCCTGTGAGCCAGGATCCCCGACGCTCATACGACAGCAATCGCACCAAAGCAGATACAGTACGCGTGATGTACTAAGAACACCAAAATTTGCTGCCCCTATCACCCGTTAAATCCCCCGAAAAGAAGCCATCCATGTACATGTGCGTCCATTTGTTTCGGAGGAATTCCTGGATGATCCGATCTACGACGCTCCATATAATGAGGAAGAGATAAAAAGTAAGGAGATTAAGCGCAGCCGAGACGATCGGTGCAAGGCAAACGCTCAGAAAAAGAAAGTGGCTACTTAACACCAGCGAGACTCTGAGGCTCATGAATATGGTGCTTATTCCGGCGGAGTGGGGTATGCTGAAGAAAACGACAAAGTCAACCTGCACGACGCTCCGACAAACGAAAGCGCGAACGCGCTAGATGAAAGGCCGCAAGCAAATACCATGATGAAAACAACTTTGGTGGCTGGAAATCGAAATGAGCATTCTGTCCACCCGATTATTTTTCTCGCTAATCGACTCGATTCTTATATCCCGTTTATTTTTCTAGTCCCAGTTCAATGTTTACACCTATAAGACCCCAAAAGCAGCCAAAAACTACAGTTTTGAGACGGATGGGGCCAGAACTATCAAATGAGAGCGATCGCATTGGATTCAGCGCGATTTTTTTATCCTAGAGACCAAGGCCGTGTTCGTTGAGCAGATAATACGTATTATCTGCTGACATAATACATATTCTCTAAACGAACACCCCTTGGTATCAATGCGCATCATCCCTACATAATATACGTTTCTCAGATCACCCCTTCGGCGTTCTGAAGAACGCCAACTGATATTATACTCAGGGGCGCTCTCGCGACCATTCGGAGCAGTGCACCGGGCGGGAGAACAGGAGGAAGCGCGCACGAGTTAGAAGTTCTGGCATGAAGTTTACGTGGGACCAGGATATGGGAAGTATCTGCTGGAGCTGGTGCTTGCAGCCCGAGGGGATGCTGGAAGAGCTTGAAAAAGAAGTTGTGGACCGGCCTTGACAAGGCGATGACGGCTCATTTTCATCAAAATATGAGCGGTAAGTCAATACTCGCAAGTATTCGTGGGATTGATGAGTCTAACAAGATAAACTAAAGTTGGAGTGGAGCAGGAAATGCCCAGTCAAAGTACCAGCGCTTGATGGTACAATACAAGACGTATCGGTCCGTAAGCGGTCTAAGTGGAGCTGGAATTGACCCGCAGTCGAACAGGGTCCTCCTCGATCCCAGTGTCTGGACCGAGCTAATGGCAAGCGCTGACGGGAACACGCAGTGTACTTACCGTATGCTGCAAAAGTCCGGGTTTGCCCACGTGGAAGTATGCGCGCTTTTAGCTAGAGATTCTGTTGCTACAGGAGAATCTGGAGGCTCCATCGGGGAGTTTGCCGGAGAGGAACTCAAAAATAGCGGCTACTGCAACTACACGCGCGGTACGAAGTGGTGCCACAGAGGCCGACGAGAAAGAAGAAAAGGAGAGCGAGCTACCTCCAACCCACCAACAACGAATTAACAAAGTGAAGCGACTAAGAGATTGGAGGGCCAAGGCAACAGCATCGGCTACAGCTGCAGCGGCCTCTAGTGACCGAGCACTGGAGGCATTCATTGCGGCGTGCAATGCTAGCGAGGCATTTTTTGAAAAAGCGAGCCAAACACATTGATGCCCAAGAGACGTCGAGAACGCTGAAACCAACGGTTCCGACAACTGAGCTTCCGCTCATCATGCAAAGAATGTTTGTTCTTTCGTCAGCAATGCAGGAGATCAACGTGCACGTTGTCTGTCGATTAGCTCAATACTAACCACGAATACACAGGATCAAGCGGAGGCTACTTATGTGTCGTTATTGGCTTGATCATGGAGGAATCCTCGATACTCAGACCACATTGGGTTTGCCATGTAGTCACGGTGCGTAGAGCCCGACACAAAGTCAAATGGAATAACATCGTCATCATCGTCTTGTTGCTCCGTTTCATCAGGGAAATCTTCGCCGTCGTCAGCTGAATCGACTTGACGGATGTAATTTTGAAGGCAGCAGCATGAAAATATTGTGGCTTTCACGACTACCAACTCACACTCGTTAACCTGCCGAAGCGCTCGAAAACGGCACTTAAGTACGCCGATAATACGCTCGACAATATTGCGTGCCTTTGAATGCCTCAAGTTAAAGAGTTCTTTTGGATTTTGTGGGCGTCGGCAGCTGGGGCCCCACTCCTGTAAATGATATCGAACGCCCCTGTATGTGGTGAGAACTTGTGCTGTCAGGGCATATCCAGCATCCGCTATGACGTAGTAGTCGACTGGAACTTGCGTCAAAAATCCGCTATACGAAAGCACCGACGAGTCATGAGCGCTTCCTTCTACACGGCTCAACAAAGCGTACACGAATGCAACTCGCAAGTTCCAGTCGCTTGCGATTAAAACATTGGTAGTAGTCGTTCCTTTACGAGATCGAAAACGGTCAGCATCTTCTTCAGCGACCAGGAGCTGGAAATGGACGCCATCGATTGCGCACAGAGCTTGGCTAAAATATGGGAACGTCATCGCGAACTCCGGCGGTACTGAGGATGGAAGTCGAATAAGATGTTGAAGTGCATTGATGATAGCCTTCATGCCCAAAACTCGATACTTGTGACACGTTGAGTAGGCGATCGTGAAGTTGTTTTCCTGGGCACGAACAGAAGAACCCGTCGCCATCCAGCCCAGTGTGACAGCAAGAGTTCCCGCGTGCTTCGTACGGGCTCGCTGATATGCTCTTCACAGACTCGGAGCAGGGAGTCAAATACGGGTCGGTTCATGCGATAGTTGTCGCGAAAAACCCTGGGGTGTCTGTTGCAGTATGTTTGGTTGAATGGACGGTCTGCCTTAGCTAATGTCGCTGACAGTCTTGGAACCCGCTCACACGGCGGCCGGATAGTGCCAGACGTGATCTGCTGTCGAAGCCTAGTGATCGTAACGTAAAGCATGCGCAAGCTCGCGACCGCATCGGCTTCGTCGTCGCTAGCGTCGGAGTCGGCCATCTTGAATGCGACGCTTCGAGGTGTTCAGTCTCAGAGTGCTTTCCGCAGACAAACACGCACCAGCTGAACTGATACTTTCTTAGAAGCGTACTAACCCGCTCAGTATGCGTTTACAATAATATGCGTTATCGGCGAACACGGCCCAAGGTTTTTGTGACTTCATGATTCTTTTGGGCGATAGCGTTTTGGACGGCCTGGTGCTCCTTCAAGCGTCCTCGTATGGAGGTCTACCATACCTCAAAATGAAGACCTTTTCAACGGCGAGTTTAAATCGCAAAACGTACTTAGGTTCGTTAGCATGTTTTCGTTTCGCGCAGCCTAGTGGACTTAGGGTCGTGCCAAGGGTGAGCGAAACGAGCTTCCTCGTTCAGGGTTCTTCGCGTAGCGGTGATAGGATCGCGTGACACCACGTCTAATAGCGTTTAGATGTGCAGTCGGAGGAAGTCGGATGGTCGGAGCCTTCAGGGTATGGTAACATTCAAAAGGAAGTTAACAAACAGCCGCATTATAAAGTAATTCGCGTCGATCACCATGACTGATATTTATTACAGTGCCATAGTCTCGGTTTGAGGCTCGGTACTCTGGAGGGTTCAGGGCATTGCGCGCATGGGCCTAGCCTTGCTCGAATCCGCTTGCTGAGAAGAAAAGAAACTCGTTTGTGCAGCCCTTGGTTCCGCTCGCCCGCGGGCATCGCAGTCGGAACGAGCTGGATAGCGGCACATCACGGTCACGGTCAGGCGTAGTGCAACTGGAAGTTGCACCAAATGTCTAGTGACATTAAGTCTTGAATAATCACCCCAGCTTCAACAGCAAGGTCAGGTAGTTACATCAAGGTATACAAGGGGATATCCAGTACAGAGCGAGCGCCACGGGTAGCAAGGTACTTGATGATTGGTAGTCCCTTTGCATTGTAACCATGCCGATCTACTCACTTTTCAACTTACCAACTCGGCTCGCATGCTTCGCCTTCGCTCCCGTGCTCGCTCCGCTCGCTCTGAAACAAACCCTAAGCCCGCTGCGGCTCGCAAGCTTCGCCTCCGCTTGCTAGAGCGTCCATGACATCCGTCCCCAAGGCTCCGATCAATCATCAAACGAGGCCACTAAAACAACTTAATGATTGTATGAATATCAGATTTGCAGGAGGTTCGGGTTATGTGTTATCTACGACCGAGGTCTCTCTGGGTGTTTTATGTGTCAACCTTAAGTACGGTCGGAGATTTGATCATATTCATCCATTCCCACTTGGTTTAATTTGCGTACAGCATGTACAGACACGGCACTGCAGTGAGGGATGGCGTTCCCGCAACGTTAAATTGAGACATTTTTCAACTTTGCAACCGTGTTAAAGCACCGTTAACAGATTTTTGCAATGTTATACCTGTTTGTATCGGATTACCGGTATTCATCTATTTTCGGATACGACCCGAATTTAGTGGCCCAGCACTCCAGAGAAAGACGCCAGATGAAAGACGACGGCAGAATGCGCGACAACACAGACCTGGAACAGCGTCAACTTGCGACCGAGAGAAAGCAAAACGCAGCGGCATTGGCAGCTCAGTATGCCCGCGCCCGAGTAGCCGAAATTACGCAACTCGAGCAGAGAATTGAGGAGATGTCTAAGTGTATATCGAGTCTGATCGCTGCGCAGGAAGATATTCAGGATATCTTGCGACAAGAGAAGGAAGCTGCTCAAGAACTGGGAGCAACGCTACTGCAGACTACTGTGCCGAAAAACACAAGCTATTGCCCTCCTTCTTGGGTACTTTTCGAGGAACTCTTAGAGTGTCTTTTGAAGTATGTCAGTGATCTGGATGTCATTGCCGCAACTGGAGAAGACCTTACAAAATCTAAACATTAGTTATGGTGTGTTTTATCCTATGTAACAAGTCGCATCGTGTCGCCAGCACACGCAACGTCGAACACCCATGTGCAGTAGTCCAGAGGGACAACATGATTACCATGCATGAAAGGCTACTTTCACTAACGTTGCTGTAACAACGTCGCCGGAAGCTAGCGCCAAAGTCTGAGCTTTTGGAAGATGCACCTTTGTTTCCCAGACACACAACATGTATTGTTGAAGCTTTATGTTGTTTGCCAATCGCTATCATTACGGCTTGGCATTGGTGTTTTTCTTCAAAACTATTGTTAGCTCCTCGTTTGTGAAGTGGGCGGCCATTGCGTCCTCGTCGCTAATCTCTTCCTCGTTTGAGTCGCATAGAATTATCCACAACAATGGCAGACGCATCGCCTTTACGTAGTCCTCTGTCACCACGTCATACTGGAAGCCCCTATGCCCGCAAACAAACGTGTATATCATCCCCAGTACCATTACACCGCAGCTTCCACTATCGGGTTGTATTGGCCGCGTTATGACGTGCCTCGCGATCACGGTCAGAAACAAAAAGTCACTATCACTTTCGAAGGCGTCACTGTGTCATTGCCGTAGAAAAGGCTCAAAGCCGTTTTCCATGCCCACCTCAGCTCTGTCGGCTCGATATGGCGACGTTGGAGGCGCGCGCCATGGAGCTGGCCACGAACTCGCCCGTTACAGTAACAATAATCAACCCCCAGTGCATACCATACATGTTTACGGGCCAGACAATCAACCTTTGTAACCAGAGCCTTTTTCAATTTAGCTTTTTCGCACGAAATCCATCGTCCTGGTCGTGCGAGGATAACAGGAGCACATCCCTTTTTCCTTCGCAAATTGCAGCAGCACCGTAGTTTATCACTGCGCCTTGCAACCACTCCACTCATGCCACTGACCCGATAACTTCTTTAAACTGCACAAAAGCGGTCCTCGACCGAGTATGAAACCTAGTCTTGAAAGCAGACTTCATGAACTTAATCCTCACCTCAGTAGACATCGCGTCGTATCGAAAAGTGCGATCAGCAGCCCCAACCTGCAATTTCGATTCGGTGGCGAATAGTTCGACAGGTACAGCTTTGATGTCGTACCAATTCTGATTAATCCACCTCAAATCTTGTTCATGTCTGTCACAGAGCTGTTGAATGGTGTAGAACGTATTCATTGCGCTGATACAAGCACTGTCGTTACAATACACACACAAAAATGAGTAATGTTATAGCAACGTTTATCGACAAACGCACCTGGAAAAGAAGACGAGATTCGGCCGCAGATTCACAGCTAGATCCATTTCCGTGCCTGTGGTTGCGTCGGTCAAGTTGACCACGCTGGGAGGACCATCTGTCGGTGTGTGTGCCAGTCGAAATGCATCTATTTGGGCTAGCATAGCAGAAACTAGATCCGACGGGACCACAAAAGTCCACGTGTACTTATCAACCTCATGTTTCGGAGCTTTGAACACCTTAGGTCGGGCAGCGATCAAATCGTGCATAATTACCGGGTACCTCATGAACCCTGTCAATATTTCTCGTGTAATGCGCCCAATGCACCAACGCGGTTGCATTTACCGTCATCAATCCCTTATCGGGGTGAGATACCGGAATATACTTGCGCATTGCAGCAACAGCGGCCCAGCTTCTAAACTTCTGCTCTCTGGGCTTTCCCTCCGTGTGAGGGGGCAAGTTGATGTCGTCAACAGCACGTCTCTCTGTCAGGTTTATCACTGGCACTTGCCTGTCAGGTGTTACTTCGTCTCGCATTGCATGTTGCACATCGATCACCGCACCAGCACGTGCACCCGAAGCATCACAGTCAGCCAACTCTTGAGAATAAGATTTGCTCTCCATGTTGCCATTGATAATGCGTTGCGAAAACTCAGACATCTCTAAATTATCCAGCAAAAGCCTGTGATGCAGAGGGGCCCGCTTCCACATCATTAACGTTCTAGTCAGGCCCAATAAGCGTTTCCTCACAGCTGGATAATGTTGCAGGATCTGTTACCGTATAAATATCGGTCAAGTACGCAATGCTCTGTGCAACCGTGTTATAATTCGATAAAAAGTGTATTGGGCTCAGTTATTGTCGCAGTTCTGGGTGACCGCCGTGAGTGCGGTCATACCGAAGCTGAACAAGTATGCTGCTCACAGAGCGCTGACGTCCGTAAGTGTTGTAGATCTTGTCGATTGCTACGTCGCTGGTAAAACCTGCGTGCACGAGATACGTGACAACGTCCCAAAATGCTTTCTGCCGCGAGTATGCGAACTGTTCCCTCCTCTTTCAGCAGCAATAAGTTATCTCGCTGGTTTTGATCCATTGAGTCCAAACTCGAACTCTCGCCACAGCTCATACAAGTCTTTGGACGTTTCGAAAGTACAACGCGTGCCGGGCTGGTCCCAGTGCGACTGCTTTCGTCAGGGGCTCGTGGCTGCGAGTGCGCAATTGGTTGGGCTGCAATCTGATGCAAAACTGCGAGCATCTGCTAACGCGAGCGCAGTGCTTCGCTTCGTAGTCGAAGCGTCTCATTCATGACGTTTGAGACTTGACGTTGAAGACCGAACATTTGTGAGTGCAAAGCGGCAAACTCCTTGTGTGTGTTGTCCACGTTCATTCCGTTTTGTGAGTGTTCTGTAGGTGGTGGATTAGTTTCGTCTGCCATATTATCTCGCAGCTCAATGAGAGCCAGCTGTGCACCGTCCCCTGAGACGTGGATGTGTACAGGATTTGTTTCAAGGTTGCCGCCAGCATTAGTGTACGCTTTGAGCACGCGTTGCTTTAGCTCGCTTTGGGTGAACATGTAGTCAAAACTTCCGGGGGCGACGAGTGAAGCCCAAAGAAACGGTAGTGCGAGCACTCTCGCGACTCCTTCGCCCATAGTCTTCTTGACTGAGTTTGGGGTTTGGTTCACTAGAAGATCGTCTGTTACGCACTGAATACCTTCCTTGACCACGTAGAAGCATGGAAGGAGCGGGCCAGATAAAACGGCAGCAGCGACAGCGTCAGGATAGGGCAGAGTGTTATCAATATAAACATCAACAACACATTTTCGAGTACGCCACCTACCTCGGTGGTTGACGTAGTCCTTTGGAAGTCCGCTTCGGCTGCTGTATGTTGCTGCACCCTTTCGGAGGCTGTGCGTCCCTAAGTTTCCTTGCTTGAGCTTATGAAATTCTTCGTTATCAAACATATCCTGCAAAAATCGCCGCACCACTCTGTCTCCGTCCAGTGCATTGCCGAATACGTAGTCAGAATTGCTCTCCTTTGCAGCAGTCTCCAGGTGAACAGCGAGGTTCAAAAAGACGCATACACGCGGGTCCAGGGTTCCAAGTAGTATTTGTTCTGGGGCGTCGCGTTCCTCCGAAATGTTTTTCGACCAGCGAAACTGGCAGAGCAATGCACCTGGTGCTGCACGCTTGGAGCAAAACTGTCAAACTTAAGCTTCATCGTGTCATATATTCTCGTAATGAGATGCCACTGAAGCGTGAGCACCCCACTCACGAGGTACTCTACCGTGCTTTTAGTGTGTGATGAACGCACAAGCTCGAGAAGGTTGAGAAACTCTTCGTACTTGATTGCACGCCTAGATGTCGACTGTACCCCCTCCCGGCGAACCTCAAAACGTTTCACGGTCTTAATCACTCGATTCACAGACTCCGAGCACGTAGGATTTCCTTCCTTCCGAATAGGATCCCAGGGCACCGTAATACGAGGCATGAAGCTGGAAATTGCCTTCTTGGTGTATTCGAGCGCAGACGCTCGAGAATTGACAGGTTTGGCGTCTTCAACAGGATCCGACGCTCGATAGGCGCCGAATTTAATCCATCTGCATACATCCTCCGGGGTGACTGCAAGAAGAGCTTCTTCACTGAAACTGGACTCCACAGTGTATTGGCGGCCATCATTGAATGACATGAACTCAGCCAATATGGCTTTGTATCGTTTGGGACACATGATGTTTGATACGAGTATGGCTTGTGTGCGATCCTGTGTCTCTGCAACTGAGCTTGGCCGTCACACTGACTTTCTGTATTAGGTGGGTTGCGTTTCTAGACAAAAAATCAAACTATCTGTGCTACCATTGTCGCAATCAGTACTGCTGCTCCTGGTGACGTATCGGCCTCTGCAATGGCCGACACCGCGACAAATCACCCTCTTGGCCAATGAGGATCCGAGATCTGCAAAAATACAACCTCGGTTGTAAAAGGCTGGTTACGTTGCAGTTTCCACTGATTTTGCAGACTCCGCAACCGCTATCGATTTCAAAATCGTCGCGGAATAGGATAACGTCGCTAGATCGGATAGCGTCGTTTAATCAGATAACGTCGCTCCATCAGATAACGTCGCTGGATTGGATAACGTTGCTGCATCGGATAATGTCGCTAGATTGGATAAAGTCGCTGGACCGGATGCTTCTCGAAATTCTGACGACACCATTTCGGTAAAAAATCAATGTCCAGGAAACCATCCAGACTTTCAGTATCCATGTCTTCCACAGCGGATGCCGTGTCCTCCGTTGAGTATGCGGATTGATTCTTGTCCTTGATCTTAGTACGAGCTTCTTCCCACTGTTGAATTTCTCTAAAATTTTGACACTCGAAAGCCGAGTCAGGCGATCAAACACGGGGTCGAACACAGACCTCGCTAGGTTGAACTACTCTGTGTGGGTAAGGACTACATGCGAGCTCCGCTCACCAGGTTTCAACAGGACGTATGCCACCCCGCTTGGCTCACCACTTCATGGTTGTCGTGTAGTTGCCAATCTATCTTTAACGTTGCGTGAAGTTTTAAGATTGCTTTTGGTAAACTTCACTGTGTCCAAAACAGGTAAAATGTCTGCCGCACCTTCCTCCAATTGCGCCGTCAGGCTCGATGCCACCTCGATATTCCATCGCTTATGCAAAGCTGACGCTGGGAGATGATCAAATTCGTGTGCATCACGGGCGATCAGCATGAGATGTTGACACGGCAAGTGTTGCGTAGTTGAAAAGAACATGTGCACGACCACATGTGGTCGTTGCACGTGTACGATGCTGCTCCCACAAACACCCTCCACTCAAATCCCTCTAGTCGCTTCCAAGATGCCTTCTTTTTGATACAACGAATCGATCCCACTGGCGTCTAACTCGTAATTGAACATACCGACAAGATTCGCCGCAGAAACTCTGGAATTGTGGCGGGCACGTGTGATTGAAGCCCTCGGCGTTGGATGTCGTGAGCTACCTGACCAATAATAGTGATCTGGTGAGTGATCAGAGACGTCACCATGGTATCTATGCTTGTCTTCTTCCCCAAAAGACGTTTCAGCAAATTCCAATTGCTTTCGATTCGTTTTGTAGTAGTATTTCCAGCCGAAAAATACTGGCTTCTTAGGTAATTCGCCCACATCGTGTTACACGACCCCCAGTTCTTGTCGAAGTAAGCAGCGACAGACAGGTGCTTAGCTTTCGTAGACGAAATCAACCCCAAATACCATCGCTCGTAGCCAGCCCTAGAGGAACTGCAACATTAATATTTAGTGTTAATTGTGATCTATGCAAAAGAACACCATCAATCGGTACCTGTAGAGCATGTTGGCGAAGCACCGTTGCACTGCATCTCTCTCACTATTTTTCAATCCGAACCGAGTAGACACGAGCTTCTTCCACCACGCAAGCGCATGGAATTAACACAGCAAAACCTTCGCATCTGGAAAGTACTCTTCCAGTACCTTCCACTCGACGAAGTGCTTGTCAATCACAAACGTTTGCACTTGCTGGAATGATGGATTTTTTGCCTTGAAGAAGCGAAATATAGACGCGATAGTATCAGTGCGCTCGTTCAAGACGAAAAGCTAGGACGGGAATCCCCGACCAGTCGGACCAGTGGCAATTAAACTCCCTGCGCATCGACACATATGTAACGTTAGTTTCGTGATCGGGTCATGGTTAACGTTGCCTCAAAAGATGGCTAGATAACGTTGCCTCAATGAGGTGCGATAGATAACGTTGCATCACTTACGTAAATGAAACCCCAAGTTGTTAGTGCCGTGCGTAAAGTCGAGAGCTAGATTACCGCCCCGTTGCCGGAATACCAGCTTTTGCACTCGTGTTTGTAAACCGACGCCGCACGTAATATCGAGATCATCATGCAGCAGGAATACGTCGTTGCCTTCTACTTGCTGAAAACCATGAAGGAGATCCTTTAATCGATCTTGTGACGACGACCCCTGATGCATGCAACGCAGCAAGTTTCGGATTAGCTGCGACGTGACAGTGCGACCTACGACGTAAAATAATAAAAATATGAGCTGAGTAAAAACAAAACAATACAAAATGACTTCAAATGTAAGCCTACCCAGCGTTGTCGTCACATACGTCGCGATATCGCGCGAGCTTGTGTTTGCATCAGCCAGCACAGCGACGGCATCTGCAACCGGTCCTGCACTAGGCAACTCAGCAATCTGGTGGCAGCTGTTTGCATCCACCCTCTGTGGTTATGCATGCGCCATTCGTTTTTGATCACGATTCTCCACTCAGGAGCTTCGATTGTTTGGCACCCTGCTTGATATTCATCACGACGGCATCGAAACGAGCTTCGCGACCCGTGTATCGGACGGGGTAGTCCCGTTGACCAGTGCTGCGCGATTCTTGGACGATGCTGTGTGTGCAGCGATAGTTCTTAAAGCCATACTTAAATGTGTCTGGTATGCTGGCCTTGTGCTTCCGAAACAAATAACAAACAACAAAATAGATGAGCGCGTAAAGTATTAAAAAAATGGGAAGTTTCGTACTTGTTGTAAGTATTCACACTGTGGCTCGAGCGGATACGAAAGTGCAGACCCTCATTTTTCGTGTATCTCTTCAGCACTCTCTTCAACTGTTTCCAGGACTTGTAGGCTCATCGAGGAATTGCAGGGGCATGGTTAGGAACATCGACATGCGCATCGCGCATTTGCTCACGAATGTCTGAAGTTTTACTCTGTCGCTGCCGTGGCCTTTTTCGTAAGAAACATCAAACTCTGCGGCAGACTATCAGAATCTTCGTCTGGGGATTATATGTCCCCGGAGCTTCCATCAGTGCCCGAGTGACCATATGCAGCATCCATATTCATATTGATCGATGCCACTTCGTCCGAAGAGGGCACGTGGATATTGACACTCGTTCCCGCTGGGTCTCCTACAAGCGACGTTCATCGGGCAGCGTTAATCGAGCGACGTTAATTGAGCGACGTTAATCGAGCGACGTTAATCGAGCGACGTTAATCGGGCAACGCTATTCGACAACGTTAAGAAGGTGTTCATGAAGAAGTACGCACCCTTCTCGTGTGAACAAGTATGTGGCGCTGTAGCTGGGATTGGAGTGGATCTGCTATCTGACTTTCGCTTCCCTAGCACAGTAGCACATGGGGTTATAAAGAGAGCATTGCAGCAAAATCCGTAACCTCACTTACTTTTTGACCTCGATGACTCACTCTCGGTGCTTGAGTTTACACCATCACGCTCACAAGCTGAGCCTATTGGCATCGCTTTGGTCTTCGCATTACCTGCACCCCTGGCTATTTTCCATAAGCGAATAAGTCGTGTCAATTTCTGCTACGGAAAAAAATGCCGACTCAAGACAACATACCTCTAGAAGCCCCGCGATCTTGTTTACCCTCGTCTCCTGATTGAGCTGAACCGTGCCAGTCTTCGACGACATGGGTGGCGTCGAACGTCGGCCGACCGGGTTCGTCCGCAGGTCGACAGCTGGTGCTTTTGCTTGAGCGGCGGTCTCTTCGGCCGCTTCCGCACCGGACGGGCACCGCTACCACTGTCACTGTCGCTGAGAGGTACATCTGGTTCTGAGTCTACGTCGTTCTCAACCTCGTAGTCCTCATCGCTGGAATGATCCTTCCCCATATCACCCCGAAAATACTCTTTTGGAGGATGATCGCTACTACGTAGCCGTTTTCTTGATTAAGACATAACGCAACGCGCGCAAGAGAGTAACAACGTGCCACGGGCCTGGGGCTGGCGTTCCGATCGATTGGGCCGAGAATCCCCCTTAATTTCGGAGCGGTATTGCGGACGGTATATCGGTATTTCGAAACCGTGCAAAAACGCGCAAAAGCAATGTTGTCTGCGGTCAAGCAACGCTAATTAACGTTGCATGACCCACTGGGCGCCTTCCAAAACGTGGCACAGACGGTTTATGTCACCCTAACCCTAGTATTAAACGTGACTAAAAACGTCGCATTAAACGGTCGATAAAACAGTCTAGTTTGATAACATCGATTTTTGATGTTATCAAACTGCGCGTTTAATGCGCATTAAAGCTGTTTAATACGCGACTCCCATGTAGCAACCACATTAAATTATCTTGTTCTATGTATGACACACCTTCAACACCTCTAAACGGAAACGGATCATCACTCTGACATGTTGGAATTTTGCAGGCCGCGATCTATAAAGGTTTCGCGCGCAGAGCGAGCTATTTCCTGCTCGACACAGTTCTCCCTCACTTCGGATTTAGCCCCTCGGAGCTCAAGCCACCAGCGCCCCGTTATTAGTCGCCCACGCGTGGTAGTTTATATCTGTGCGCCGTGACGTGCAGTAGACACTTACGCTAGCTAACTGATGATTTTGAGATGTTGTAGGTGTCTCGGCTCGACGTCTCCGTCGTTCAGTCGGCAGATTGCTGTGGCAGGTCGGTCTATGATCAGCAGTGTCAGTAACCATGCTTCTTAAGTCGTAAGCGCGTGTCGCTTACGCTGGTTGTGTTGCAATGCACTGGACTAGATCGTCGCTTCTAATAAGGCTCCTTGGCAAACTGTACCTGTTATGACGGAAAATTGCCGTAAACGCCGCCACGCTCTCGTGGACATGACAAATTCACCTGCTCCACACAACGCGACTAAGAGCATGAAAGTTGAAGAAAAGTGCGCGTTTGATGAGGCCAAGGTCAAGAAGGCTCCCGTTGTGTCTGCTATGTGTCGTGGGCAAACTGAAGTTACCCCGCCGGCAACACGTCGACTTCGCCGAGGCGTCTACCCCGCCGCAGTCATTGCAGCCATCCCCATATCTTCGTTTGTGCTGGAAGATGATTACGATGCTGTCGCCTCGGGCTGTGAGGTAGTGGGGCTACAAGGCCGAGGCTCGAGTATAGTCCAAGATTGTACATACGACCCCGTCGCTGCCGCTCCTACCGAGGTTGTCGACCTTACCACTCCTTCCAATTCCCAGGTGTCAACCATCGCTCCGTCGTCGCCTAGCCTCGGCTATCTGAGCTACGACGAATGCAGTCAAACCTCGGACGTGCATGGACCTGGTGTCGATGCACCAAGTAGCGTCATTGTCGAGGATGGCAGCAGCACGTGTTCCGACGATACCCTCTCTCTCCCAGCGACACAAGATTCCTAATCAACTGCCTCTAGCGCAGATTCGTGCGGTTCCCAGGGATTGCTTCAACTTCATTCGAGGGGTTCGTAGGGACATCGTGAATTGGAAGCCCGCATCATGGCCTTCGTACGTCAAGCTGCTCGACGGGCATAGTAATCCGTCCAACTTGAAGCTCAAGGCTGTGCCTATTGGCGGCGCGTGTAAGTGTACGTCGCCGTGCAATGCCCGGACGTGTAGCAACGCCGAATGCAATCGTTACTGTTGCAGTCAGAACTGTGCTTTCATGGGAAGCTGCAGCAATGCGCTCGCGAGGATCCCAACCTAGAGCTGCGGTGGAACAAGAAATCTGCTGAAATCGGGGTTTTCAGTATCGGAAGCGTTCCTGTGGTAACGGTGCTGAAGCAGTATTTCGGACAGTTTCAACGCTTCGGCCAACCTCCTGCTGACAAAGCAGTCAACGGTGGCTACCGCATGCAGTTGGATACGCGCTCGGTTGGTGAAGTGAGTGTGGGAATCGATGCAATGTGGGGAGGAGGGACAATGCGGTTCGTTAACCACCATTGTCACCCGAACGCTCGCTTCCACGAAGTGCAAGTGGGGAATCACCTGACGGTGGTGGCTGTCACTATCCGTGACCTGTTTCCCGGGGATGAGGTGACTGTCTCGTATGGAGACTCGCTATGGTTTATTTGCAAGTGCGGGTGGTGGGGTTGCCAACACCGCCACCTTCAAGACCAAGCTGGCCCCTGAACTTACCTATCGACGGTGGGGGTCGTTGTATGTAGCCATGTGTTTTTTTCACTTGTATATACAAAAATGAAGTAGATTGTTGACGAGGTTTTTTAAATGAAGTATAGCCACCCGTGCATTCGAGCTTCTCGCAGAGAAGACTGACTCGCTTCCTGCAGGGATCAGTATCCGGTGTCAGCGATGGGAAAGGTTAGTCGCTAACAGAGTCCAGATCTATGGGCTTAGTGTGACTGACGATGTTCGTGTTCGTACATCCTGTCGTTTAAGGGCCGTCGAAGTGGCTACATCAACTACTCGGACGAAGAAATCGATTTACTTAACGCTGTGGCCGCTGTGCTGAAGCCGATTGGAAAGAACCACTAGGATAAAGCTGGATCGATTTACAACAAGTTGCGTCCGGCGGACTGGCCCCCACGCAATTCAGAATCTCTGCGGCGTAAGTTCAAGAATCTCTACAACATGAAAAAATCAACCGAGTCTGGGGAGATCCCCTCCGCCGTGGAGACGGCCAAGAGGATCCACCTCGAAATGGATCAGGTAACAGCAAGTAAAACCTCGTACGACGGCGCCGACGATGGGCGCGATGACGCGGAGCTATTGTCCGCAGTAAAGAAAGCGATGAAGACTGGAGGGTTGGCAACCGCGACCTCGGGGATGAGGAAGGCGGAGAAGACAGCTGGACGAATGTGCGGCTCTCCGCTGGTAGAGATGGAGCCTCATTAGAAGCTCAGCAATGTCCTGCCGGAGCTGATCCCGCTGGTCGTGCACTACGCGATACGCTGAACGAACCGAATATGAATCCTGCTGGCTTAATTGGCACCATTATCAGCAGCAGGGGGTTGTAGACGCCCAACTCGTGATTGATATGGAACTCTCGGACTCCTCGGAGAGTGCAAAAATACCGACGAGGCAGCGTGCATCGCTGGTGGCACCGAAGCGCCGACAACCGTCAACACTGAAGGAACTACCGGTGTGTTAAGCTCGACCCAGGTAGATCAGCCCGCCAACCAGACTACGCCTAAATCTGGTGCACGTCCACGAAAGAAACGCCGCCTTTGCCCACGTTAGCAAGCCCAGAAGGCGAACCGCTTAATAGGGATCCAGCAAAGTCCGCTGCTGACGCCCAGGAGCAGAAGGCTAACAAGGGTCTCAACGTGGCCTTAGCTCGACTAGGAGGACAAGACCTCAGAGTTATCCGTGATAACTTAGAAAAACTTAGCAGAAACTCGTCGAGCGAGGTCTCGATGTCCACTGCAGAGACTACGTACAATAAGGTGAAAAGGGCTAAGGCCAACCGCAAGTTGTCGGACCTGGAAAGAGAGCTGGCGCAAGTGGAGAGCAAGGACAGATCCAGCCGCAATGAAATGATGCAGATGTTGATGTTTTTCCGCGAAGACTCTGAACGTAAAACTATGATCGAGGAGAACCGTAGACGGGACTTGCGGGAGGAGCGCGAAGCTGCGGAGAAACGTGAACGCGAAGAGAGAGATGTGGCACGGCGCGAGGAGATTGCTGCAGTGGAGAGCCGAAGGCGTATCGACTTGGAAGAAGCGCGACTGCAGCGGGAGGAACGTGACAAGGCGAGGGACGAAGACCGGCGTCGTTACGAGGAGCGTTTGGAACTCGACCGGGCCGAAGCTCGCCAAAGACATGAGCAAATGATGCTAATGTTTGCATCAATGCAGAAGCATTGATATTGGCCCCCGCACAAAATATCCGCGTCAAACCGAAGTACAGTTCGTATTCAATATTTGTTGTCTTCAGCTCCGTAAACGAAGGTAGTACGACTTTGACTTATGCCTACAGTTCTCACACGGTAGTTTGTCAGTCGGAACAGATTCTCCAGACGCCGACCTCGCTTGTCCTTATTCGCAGGAAGCGGCAATAAAAGCCGCTTAAAGACCTTCTCGATCGATCCCATTCCCCACTCAGCTCCTTGTCGTACTTTCGTGACAGCCCGAGAGATTGCCCTTGCAGCGGGGCGCACGGATGGTACTAGCTTCTCTAACTCTCCGGACTTGAGTGGCGTGAGGATTCGCCCCGTCATGTCCCCGAGCACGGGAATGCACTGTCCGCAACCACACCGTGCCGTTGGTCTGGACACAGCTCGGGATCACATAACTTGTCTCGAAGGTCGAGGCAATTCTCAGAGTCGTTCCAGCTATCTGGGCAATTGTGCTTACACCACACGATCAGCCCGTCAGCACTAAAGCATAGCGTGCCGGTCACGTATACAGCGTGGAGCCAGCCGTTATAATAGGCGTTCTGGATGTCTGGTACTGAGGGTTGAGTTACCTGCACAATAATCCCTAGCTTAGAACAGATACAATACTATAATACATCAATACGACTCACCTTAAAGTTTTTTTCCGTCGAGGAAACCCCACGGAAATTGAAGAAGCGGCTGCTTCAGAGCAAACAAACGAGCCATTGCTCGTTGTCTCTCTACTGTAGGCCAGGTGATTCGTGCTGGTCCAAAGCCCATTAGAGCCGTCGACAAGGCTTCTTCCGCGGCGTTGATTACTCTACTGACAATGGGTGGAGGCGCCCCGAACGTGAAACAAAGCTGATTATTGTGCATTGATCCCACATAATAGACCAGCAACAGTCCCAGCACTTGATGTAAGTGTTTCAATCGAAGGGGCCTCCCGCCCTTCGAGCTCGGCGAAGGCATGCGGTAGAATTCCGCGAACCGCTCAAGTAGATGCTCGAACGCGAGACTACATCGTAAGAGACACGCTAAGGACTGCTGCTATCCCACCAATAGTACGACATATAGGTTCTTACCGAGTTAAACCCTCCTGTCATGTTCAGAAAATTCAGGTTCGTGCCGCTACTCCACAACTTCATCCAATCTGCGCGCTCTGCTTCAGGCAAGCAGTCTGTGGTGATATAATGCCGAACCCGCAGTAAACGTTGCCGCTCCGCGCGTACAAGCTCTTCGTTGATGTGTCGTCGTAGATCCTTTAGAGCCATGGTTGCGCGGCGTCTTGTGCGTGAGAGCCTCCAGTAGCTCAACAACATAAGGCGGTCACGCATTTCTGTCGAGCTTCGCGCAGAAACAGCCAGACTGCGCGCAAAGATTTTCCAGCCCTTCGTAATTTGAAAATTAGCCTTTGCCGGGTCTGAAATTTGTCCTTTCCGATTTGTCGCACTCTTTATTACCATACTCTGCCGAGGTAAAATTACACAGAAAGACAATACAACCTGGACGGATTAAAGATTTAATGCACGTTTTGGTCGTATGCGTAAACGTCATAATTCGTGTCACTTCATAATCCGTGCTACCCGCTCGCATACAAAATCCAAGTACATTTGACTAAGTCAATACATTTTTGGGCCCCCGGCCCGTCGCAGATAATGCGCGTTTACGCAATTTGATACGAGATCCAGAGAGCGCGGGAAACGCTGATTTAAACGGTGTCCGGCATTCGTCTAGCGGCCTTCATCTCGCGGAGCCTCGAGAGTTTGAATGAGCGCCTCTAAAACGGACCCCGCCAGCTGGGAGGTTGCTCTGAAGAGCGTAAACGAAGGACGACTTAGCGTGAGGGGAGCAGCCAAGAGTTTTGGCCTCGGTCGAGAAGCGTTGCGGTGACGTGTAAAGGGAGAATGCAAGTTGATGACCAGACCCGGCCGACCGACCGTGTACCTGACCGAAGGTCACGAGCAAGGCATTTTGGAGATAATCGCGTATCGCGCGAAGATGGGGATGTGTATCAATAATCCTGAGCATGGTTACATCGTGCGCCAATGTGCTATTGATCGTGTCGACAAGGAAAACGTTCCCAACTCGTTTCCAGATGAACAATTTGTCAGGCGCTTCATCGGTAAGCACAATAAGTCGGTGTCATTTCGTACTGCGTCGCTTTTGGATTCAAAACGTGCCGAAAGCTCAACCGAGGGGCAGTGCATAATAATTTGAACGTCTGAGTGAGGCGATTGTCGATTTACCTCCCGAGTGTGTGTGGAACTGTGATGAGACTGGTATTTGTCCACAACCACGATCTCGGACTCGTGTAATTTGTCCACGAGGCATGCGAGCGAATACACAAGTCGCACCAGGACGAGAAAACATCTCTATAATGGTGTGTGTGAATGCTGTGGGTGGTTATCTACCTCCGATGTACATCTTTGAAGGAAGCGCAGAAAAGAGGGGTGGTTAAATGGATCACCTGTGCGCAACGACAGCGAGTACTAGCATCAACGGCAAACTTTTCTTTCACTGGTTAATGAGGTTTGCCAAGAAAACACCCCCAACGCCCGCAAATGTTGATTCTCGATGGCCACTTTTCGCACCTGGCACATGAGACGCTCGACTACACCATGAAGCAAGATATAAGAATATTTGTGCTCCCTCCTCACGACTCGCATTTTCTGCAACCTTTGGATGTGAGTGTGTACGGACCGTTCAAAGCAGCTTACGATACTGCCCTCAAGCGCTTTCCATTCAACAATTACGGGGCGTTTCCAGTTAAAGATGATCTCGCCTCAGTTTCGTGTGAACTGTTTCGATCAGCTTTCTGTGAAAGCAACATCCGTAGTGGTTTTGCAAAAGCTGGTATATTCCCTCTCAGTCTGGATGCGATGCTGCACCACCGTATCGGCAAGCAACCAACTGTGGCAAATAATTATCTGCCTCATCATGCTGCGTTTGTAGATGCCCGGTTTGCGCTGGAATAAACGGAGCATCAACGCCGTAAACTCAGCCGAGACGGGCTTTCGCTGGATGCATTTAATGTCGTCAAATTTCACTTGCGTCAGCTCCATGAACCGCACACGAAACGTCGTCCTGCAGGAGAGTTCATTGAGCCCACAACAGGCGGAGTCCTCATGACCAGCGACGAAATGATAGCACACGTAGCTGCCAAAAGACAGCGCCAGCAAGACAAAAAGGAGAAGGCGGAGCAAAACAAGAAAGCAAAGATCGAGCGAGCCGAAATCAAGCGAAAAAAGACGAAGAACGAAAAGATCTCGCGCAGCGCACAGCCCACATTGATGCAATGAATCTTGAAGACATGCAGAGGCACTGACATCTAAAACGAAGCGTTTTTGGAGTCTTCAAACCGAGTGGGAGCGTTAAAATGCGCGCAGCAAAGAACGCTTCTTGCTTGGTGGAGATATGGAGATGGTGGTATGAATTTGATAGGGAGTTTGTATAGGTGGGTGACACGGATTATAATTCTCAGTTTAGCAGATGGGCCCGCTGCATACATTTTTCAAGTATATATTAGGTGACACGAATTATGATGTTTGCTTAGGCCCTGGTTCGTCCGTCTGGGGCTGGTGCTGGGGATTTCTGTGCCCTATCCGCGGTTTCAGCCCGACGTGTCCCGGGATATACTCTTCAATCAGATACCCTGTCAAATCGAATTTCTGCAAAATGCTTGCAGACAACTCGGAGAAGGGGCGTTAATCGTTACACTGCACACGGCTTTGATATTCCTAAAGCCATACCTGCCTCTTTGATGGTACCTGACGAGGCGTTTAAAAGACCATAGCTTGCAAAAGGGCGGAATAACGCACACATCTGCATGAAATTTACTTGCGAACGCTCAGAAGTAATTAGCTTTTCGAAATTAAGATCCGTGACTGTCCTTTCAAACTCAGCGCTCGCTCTAGCTGGTGAAGATGCAACCGCAGCAGCAGCGACTGAAACACTCTCCAAGGCGATCACGACCGCGTTGTTGATGTCCTCGACGCCGTCCATTCTTTTGCCCTTTCAGAACTTGATTGAGCCTGGGGATAAGTATTCCCACCCCCAAGGGGTGGTAATAATAGAACTCTTTATGCGCTCCTGGGGATAACTCTCTGGCCAATAGAAGCGTGCTATTTTATCCCCAGCACCAGCCCCAGACGGACGAACCAGGGCCTTATAGGTTTTTGGCACTCGCCTCTGTGGATACCCTAACCTCAGCATTAAACACTTTCTGCATAAAACCGTCTGTGCCACGTTTTGGAAGGCGCCCACTTTCTATCCATGGATACAGTAATCAACCATTTTTCATTTCGGAACGCCATTTGCTGTAGGCTTCTTGCCACCTCAAACAAGACAACGTTGAATACCCACCATATTGCATACGCTAATCACGAAGCACCAAATGGCCATGCGCTTCCATCAGAAGCGCTTCTTCGCATACCCGAGCGGCGCCCCCAATCTGCACTCGCTCAGCGCCGTGTCCTCCCTCAGGTGCGCACTTGTCTCCCCGTCTCCTCCCGTTTCTCCTTCCCAAAAGCGCCTCGAACTGACCTCGTAATCGCCCTGGACTCGCCAGTCACGTGCTGGTCACGACAGACCGCTCCGTGTCGCTTCTGGGCCACGGAGAGACTGGCTACAGCCTGCGCAAGCTCGACGTGGACGCGCTGCACTCTGGCGGGGCGGATGTGGTGGCCGCCGCCGTCGTCGAGCGCCCGGGAGGCCGTCGCGCGTGGCGGTGGTCTACGCCGTCGGCGAGCTTCTTCCTGCAGCTCGTGACGCCTCTGCACGACGCAGCGGAGCTTCTGGAGACCTCCAGCACGGCGAGATTTGAGTTGGAAGCGGCACCGACGAACGTGTTCAGCGTGAAGGCTACAGGGAGCGGCGGGGACATGTTCTACGGCGTCATGGCGTGCTGCGCGGACTCCATGCTGGGCTTTGGGTTTGTTGAGAACGAGAAGGCTGCTGTGCTGGAAGGAAGCGCCTCTACAGGTGGCATGGATGCCGCCTCGCCTTTATCCGACTGGATAACGTGCAGTTCGCTGCTTTCTTCCCGGAGTTTGCGACGTTCGCGAGGCCGATCCTGGCGGTGGATAGATTTATGACGCCCGGGAAGGAGCAGGGCTGGATCGCGTTCGGGTGTGCGGACGGGTAAGGAGTCCTAAGGACAGTGTGCGACTGTGATGATTATGAAGCGAAAGCTAAACTTCAGCCTTTGTGATGCTAAGGCTGGTGCGCGTGTTTCACGGACAAGTCCACGGGGTTGCTTGGGTGGTCCCTACAAGACCAAAGATCTGCAGCAAAATGGACCTGTGACGTCTGTCGCTCTTTTTCCAAAGATGCTAACCACGAAGGAAGAAGAAAGAGCTTCGTCGTGGTGCTGCAATTTGCTGGTGACGTGTGCGATTGGCCAAGCCGTCGTCTACGAGGATATCTTCAACACGACCAATGACGCTGACAGCAGCGAAGTGCTGATGGACTCTGATAGCTTTGACTCCATCTTTGCGGGCATCGTTGCTGATATTGACTTGGTAAGTGTTTTCTCAAAACGATAAACTATGGCTAGGCGTGAAACTAACAACTACCTCGTGTGCAGGATGGAGAGGTGGAGCTACTGCTGGGCACAGACAGCCAGGTGCTACTAGCATACAAAGAAGAACAAAGCGATGATTCCAAGACAGAATCCGTTCAAGAATCGATTGTAAAAGAAACGATCGAGCACGAAGTCGGCGTCCCATCTTCTGCGAGTGGCGATGCGTCTCCCATGTCACCAGCAAGTTCGCTCAACCTCTGGCGCGACGATGAATCCGCCCCAGGCGTGGAGACGGCAAGTTCAGACCTTTCATCGTCCGTGGCGTCCTCCTTAGCACGACGACGAAAGTGGCAGCGATTGCCCCGGAGCCTCTGGGACATGGAGACGTTCGGTGCCATCTACAGTCTGCTGTGGCGCGACGTGAACCACGACGGCGTTCCGGAGCTGCTGGTCGCCAGCTCCACTGGCGTGTACGTATACGAAGCGGACCCCGTTTCCGTCACCCAGAAGCTCGAGCTGGTGCTAGCCACATTGTCCACTTCCGCTTCAGAGCAACAACTTAGTTACTAACTAATAGTTAGTATCACTCACTGTAATAGTACAGCCATTTCGTCTACAAATCCCAAAGTCGTACCTGCAAAAACGGGGCAACTCTGCGTCAACCAATCACAGCACCCGATTTCGAGGATCACCCAATAAAACGCCGAAAATCGTCTCATTCCTGTATTTGCCACGCAGCCCACAGGAGCCTTCCCAGCGATGCTGCCACTCCGTCGCGTCGCCCGTCAGGCGCGCTGCTTCTCAGTTGCCGGCACTCTGGGCCGCCCCGAGGGCGTGAGCGCAGCCGCCAGCGCCACCGCCACACCCGAAACTCGGCCAGGTCTCTTCCAGCTGCAGGATCTGCACGCGCCGCAGGACTTTCCGAGATTAACGAGGGACGTGAAGCTCAAGTGCCACCAGCTGCGGCAGGAGGTAGAGGCTAAAATTTGGAATTTTTACAATAAAAGTTATTATAGAAATGGGGACTTCATGCTGACATTTTGTTGTAGCTGGCAGCGTCGCCCCCAGGACTCAAGACGCTGCGCTCTCTGGACGACATTTCCAACGCCATCTGCTCCGTCATCGACGCGGCGGAGCTCTGTCGCAATGTGCACCCGAACGAGTAGGACTCACTTATTTATATTGTAAAAGCATGTTGGATTCCAAGTTTATAGGGAGGGTGGATGCTAAGTATTTGCTTTTTGTGGTGAAATACGTACCAGACAATTCCGACGGGCGGCCAGTGAGTGCTTCACGGATCTTTCGGACTTTATCCAGAACTTGAACGCTGATGTGGAGCTCTATCGGGCGCTGAAGACTGTGACGGGAGATGGCATGAAGACTTTCACGCCGGAGCAGCGCAGGATGGGGGTCTTATTGCGCAACGAGTTTGAACGGGATGGCATCCACTTGTCCCATACTGATCGGCAGCAAGTCATTGCCTTGCAAAATGACATCACGCAGCTCAGCATGAAGTTTCAATCTACAATGTACAGCGCTCGCGAGTATGTGGAGGTGCCGGATAAACTCATCCGTGGACTGCCGCATAGCGTCACATCTGTGTGCGAGCGTAAGTGGATGAGCCGCGATATGATGCGTGTCCCCACAGACCTTCACGTTACCAGCACAATTCTAAAATGGGTTGGCGCTCCTGAAGTCCGACGGAAGATGTACATTGCCGCCAACTCGTGTGCCAAGGACAACCTCGAGGTTTTAGATGAGCTTCGGGCAAAGCGCCACGAACTCGCTCGGCTGCTAGGCTTCCCACGTATGCGCACTTAGCAACAAGGTGAGCCGGGTCAGATATGACTTTTGTGGAAGGTTGGCACGCTAATTGTTATGTCCATTTGCTATGATGTAAAAGTGACCGTATGATCGGATCACCAGAGGCTGTCGAAGATTTCATCGAGGACATTGCAAAACAGCTCATGGCAAAGGTTTGTCAAATATTTATGTTTGTCTTGTAAAATGTCCGCATATTTAACTTTCGCTTGCATGTTGCGGTAGGCTAAAATGGAGCAGCAGCTTTTGTTGGACGCCAAGAGAAAACACGAGGGAAGTTCGTGCAATGAGGTGTACATGTGGGATTTACCGTACTACATGGGTATGCTCAAGGCTCAGAAGCACCGCATCGACTCGCGCGTGATTTCGGCGTACTTCCCCTCGAGAATTGTCTAAAAGGATTACATCTGCTTTGTTCAGAGCTTTTGGTCTGGAGTTAAAGCAGGTGCCCATGGTCAATGCCAGTGAGCGTTGGCATGAAGATGTGCACAAACTGGCACTTACGCGGAATGGCGAGACACTGGGCTACATCTACTTTGATCTGTACCCACGGCCGAACAAGTACAACCACGCAGCCCACTTCACAATCCGCTGTGGTAAGCGTCTGAGCGAGACGTCGTACCAAAACCTATCGTGGCCCTCGTTTGCAACTTCAACAAGCCAGCACCGGACAGTCCGTCACTCCTGACGCACGCAGAAGTGGAGACACTTTTCACGAGTTTGGTCATGCGATGCATTCGCTGCTGTCTCGAACAGAATTTCAACATCTATCAGGCACACGCGCAGCGCTCGACTTCGTGGAGACTCCATCCCACCTGTTCGAGTATTTTGCATGGGACTATCGAGTTGTACGTGAGTTCGCGAGTCACTACAAGACGGGTGCTCCGTTGCCTGCTGCAATGATGCAAGGACTCCGCTCCTCAAAGACAATGTTTGCTGCGATGGACACGCAGACTCAGTGCCTATACTCCATGCTCGATCTCCAGCTCTTCGGAGAACAGCCTTTGCTCTGCTCACCACCCACGACCACGCAGATGCTGCACAAACTGCAAAACTCCAGCACACTGGTACCTCATGTGGACGGCACGTTTTGGCACACGCGCTTCGGCCATCTTATCGGCTATGGCGCCGGATATTACAGCTACCTGTACGCGCGCGTATTTGCCGCCGACATATGGCACTCGTGCTTTGTTGGGCCCCAGGGTCCATTGAATCACGACACTGGTGCGAAGCTGTATCAAAAGCTGATGGTACACGGTGGTGCCAAAGATCCAAATGAGTTGCTGGTTGATATGCTTGGACGTTCGCCCTCGCCATCGAATTACCTTCATGAACTGGGCGTATAAGATGGCGGTCAATTGGGCGTATTTGAATAGATTGCAAATTTCTTGTGGATCAACTCACACTTGAGACAAGCTCGACATCAAAGGCGGCAGAAACAAGTGAATTATTGGAATTGGTGAGCGGTTACAGATCGAAAGACTCGATATCTGTCATGTATACATACACATGCACTTCAACATTGTTGGCGCACGCGCAGTCGCCTACAAATATCTATGGTGCCGAATTTTTTCTCTTCTCCTCTTGTTCTTCGTACTCTTCTTCATCAGCGAAGTCCTTGAGCGATTGAAGAACTTCGTCTATGCTCGGACGATCAAAACGCTTCAACGCAATCATGCGCGTCACCAGTTCCCACTGACCAGTGGTCATTGCTTCAGGACACTCGATCTCCACCTTGCCTCGCCGGAGAAAGCTTCGGATGGCACTAGATTCGCAATTGTCGCCCCATGGGACCGCCTCCTTCACGGCCTCGACGATGCACATGCCCAACGAATAGACATCCGCTTCGTATGATAGTTTCGTGGTTGTCGTCCTCGCGAGCTCCGGAGCACGCCACTGCATCGCCCCTAACTTGCTTTTCATCTTTTGCAACAAGCACGGCCCCGACGCAAGGAAGCTAAGTCCGAAGTCAGTCAGCATCGCGGTGCCGTCGTCGCCCACGACAATGTTGTCACCCTTAAGATCACCGTGAACAATTCCTTTGCTGTGTAGATGCGCCAATCCTGCAGCCACCTCTCGCAACTTCCTCCAAACAACAGTTCGCCCGTACTCTTTTTCATGTGCACGAGGTACTTGAGCAACTCTCCATTCGAGGCGCACTTGGACACCATGAAGTACGGCTTCTCGCGGTGGTTCGCACCGAAGAACTGAACAATGTTGGGGTGTCTGAGGCGAAGCCACAGGTCCACTTCTTTACGGAACTTCGCCATCTCCGCGGCAGTGTTGATTTCAATCTCTTTCACGACGACGGCATCGTTGTGCGACCACTCAGCATGATACACTTTTCCATAGGCACCTTGCGCCATCGGTTTTCGATTAAACTTCACCTCGTGAGGCGAAATGAACCACGTTGGATCATCTTGTACGTCAGGGTATTCATCTTCATGTGAAACACTCTCAAACCGCCCATGAGCTTTTGGTTTGCGTCTCGCGAATTCGTTTACGAGAGCGACAACATGCTGGAAGCCTTTCGTTTTCGCGATTGATTTTGCAGATTTGCCTTGATTGTTCGATCGCAGAGGGTGGGCGCAATTCTCAAGCAACAGCTTCGCAACATAAAGTAGACTTTCTTCGTCGGCGCCATCGTGCTCGAGTAGTGCAATGAGAGCAGATTTCTCGTTGTTATCGAGGCATGTTGCATCAGCTCCATTTTGAATGAGGAACTGAACCACGTTCAAATGGCCCTCGGAGGCTGCCTTCAAAAGTGCAGTGCTGCAATCAAGCTTATCCTTGGCCTCTTTTTCAGCACCTTGCTCGACAAGAAATCTCACCACATTCAGATGACCACAAAAAGCAGCTTTCATGAGCGCAGTATCGCCATTTTCGTTCTTGGCTTCCATGTTGGCATTATTCTCGACTAAAAACTTCGCCACAGTTAACCGTCCGCCAGAAGCTGCTTGTATCAGCGGTGTGGAGCCGTAGTTAGTCTTCGCCTCTTTGTTCGCGCCCTCTTCTATGAGAAGCTGCACGACACCCAGATGACCTTCATAAGCAGCCCTTACGAGCGCAGTACTGCCTTCAGGGTCCGTTGCTTCCTTGTCTGCGCCTTGTTTAACAAGAAACATCACCACAGCTTGGTGACCATTTGACGCTGCATGAATCAGCGCAGTTACGCCACGCCTGTCCTTATCGTCTTTGTTACAATCTTTGTCGAAGAGAAGCTTCACCACGTTGAGCTGACCAGATGAAGCAGCCTTCATGAGCGCAGTACTATCATCGGTGTCTTTGACTTCTTTGTTTGCTCCGTCGTTGATCTTGGGCTGAACCTGACCGAGATTCACCGCCAAAGCAGCCCTCAATAGTCCAGTGCTATCATGTGCCACTGCATCCGTGCTGTACTCGATAAGAAAGCGAACCACCTCCCGGTGGTGTCCATTTTCGGCCTCTGTAAATGCAGTGAAGCCGTACTTGTCCTTTGCATTTTTGTCCGCACCTCTCTCAACGAGAAATCGCACCACATCTAAGTGGCCTTTACAAGCAGCATGCATTAATGCAGTCCTACCCGAGTGGTTCTTGACGTCTATGGCCGCGCCTCGATTAACAAGCACCCGCGCCACATCCATATAGCCATACCGCGCAGCACACATTAATGCAGTGAAGCCACCCTTGTTCTTGATGTCAGGCTTCGCTCCTTTATCAATAAGAAATTCCACCACATCCCGATGACCCTCGCAAGCAGCCTTTATAAGCGCAGTGCGACCGTCAATGTCCTTGGTCTCTTTATTTGCACCTTGCTCAACGAGGAAGCAAACCACATCGAGACGACCCGAAGCTGCAGCCTCCATCAGAGCAGTGCTGCCTTGGTGATTTCTAGTCTGGATATTCGCGCCTTGCTTAACGAGCAGTTGGACCACACTATAATGACCTCGTTGAGCGGCATAGATCAATGAGGTACAGCCGTTCTTGTCCTTGGCGTCTTTCTTCGCATGTTGCTCAACAAGGAACTGCACTACCTGTAGGTCTCCATGTGCAGCAGCTTTCATCAGCGCAGTGCAGCCATTCTTGATCGAGGCCTCAATGTCTACCCTCCTTGACCAGCCGCCTGACTTTGTTGATGTCGCCGTCCCCCGCTGCCTTTACCAGATCGTTCCCCATGTGTACCGCGAGGCAAATTCTAGACTGTCTTCGCCTTCAACTTCACAAGTTGAGCAGCCTGCGCTGGGTTTACCCATCGATACACTCCACCCTGGCTTGATCATCTCGACTTAAAGCCGTCACTGAGCGCTCATTACTGTAGTGCCTAGAAAATCTGGGCAACACCCGATCGAGAGTGTCTTGGTAGCTAACCCCACTGGATTCCAGTGGGGTCAGCTACCCAAGACACTATCTACCTTACCTTCCGCCCGCATGACGAACTTCGCTAGACCCAATTCTCGATCTCTCACTGGCCTCTTCTATCCATTTTCGAGTCGAGAAGCTCTGCGACCAAATGAGAGAATATGTTAAGCAAGGTTTCGTTGAGCCTCTGCATCTTGCCTGTACATTTCGAAACCTCACCTGAACACAACACAAGTTTGGTCCGAACATGTTGAATTGGGTCGCACATGTGTATCCGCTGCACGAAGTTCCACGCTTGCTTTGGAGACGCGGCTGTAAATGTTCAGCTTATAGCGTGTTAGGCGAAACGCTCTCTTTCCCCCTGCCATCTTCGGTATACTTGACGCAGAATTTGCTAAGCAGCTCAAGCGGAGCTCAATCTGAGAACGGCGAGGTCCATCACGTTTGCAGCAATGGAACTCTGGTCTGAGCGAGGGGAAATCAATGAAGTTGTTTGTTTGTATTAGATAAGTTGCCTCGATGATATACTACAACACCAATCATTCCTACTACGCATACCATGAAACTCGTACACACGATGCCCGTAGGGCCTCCTGCACGTTATGCTCTTCGCTGGATGTTTTTCTTTATGTTTCTTTTGCCTGCTCGACTGGCCACTTCAAGAAACCAGTGCATTATTAATACAAGTACTTCGCAGTATTTCATTTGTATTAATAACAGCCCTAGCTCGGCGAGGTATATCCAAATAACCAGTGGCGCAAATGAAATCAGCACGGTTTTGTTAACAACACCTTAAAAAAACTGGGCCACGAGTCAGAAGCCTGCATGGCTATGCCATGAAGCTAGATATGATAGATGCACCAAAGTAGGATACCTGCTTCAACGCGAAGCCTCAATGTTTGCAAACGAAAAGAAGTAGCGACCACCTGAGAAACAACGTGAATACAGTATGTGTGGCGAGGCAATCAAGCAAAACAATGCGTGTTCACGCTCGACACTCGCTACACTAAAGCCTGCTCAAATGACCTCGACATGCAGATTGACTCTGAGCATCAGATCTGCTATCGTGCAGGTCGACCGCATAAGAGCACCTACTCACCAAAGCGTCCAAGTTGCTCCACCACGTACGCGAGCGACACACGCTGGGCTGGGTCGCACGTACACATCCCCTGCACGAGGTTCCACGCCTCGTCGTTCATCTCTTTCGGCTGGCAAAGTCGACTAGTCCGCTTCAATTCTCGGATACCTCTCGACTGCATACCAACGAACGGATCCTTCTTTCCGATAGCCTCGACGATCGTAAGACCGAACGAATACACGTCCGACTGGAAGCTAGGGCTGTGGCGGATTCCACAATCCTTGCCATTGAAGTTAATGCCAATGCACTCGGGTGCAGCAAACTCCTCCCGAACCTCCGGTTTGATGCTGTTGCTCTTGTTGTTCATCCGAACGTACGAGGCTCCAAAACCAAACAACTTCACGCTGCCCTGTTCGGTCACCAGGAGTTTCGAGCAGCTGAGGTTGCCATGCACCAAGTGCTTCTTGTGCAAATATGATAGTCCCAACGCTGCCTGGTGGAGCATTCGCCACAGCTCCTTCTGGGGCGATTGGCTCCAACATCGGTCGAGGCTTTCGCGATGAGCGTACTCGAAGACGAAAAACGGAGCACCATCACTTGACCCAGCCCCGTAGAGTTGTGCGACGTGCGGGTGCAGCAGCGTACGCCACACCTTAAAGTGCTTGTCGAAAACGGGGTTCTCTCCGATGACGTCAAACATCTTCACAGCCACTTGAACGCCTTGCCACTGGCCAACAAAAATCTGGGTCAAACCTTCGGCGTCAATCGGTTCTTCAGCAGTCGTCACCTCGTCCGAAGCAATGAGCCACGCGGGCGGATTCGGCACTGTTTTGCCGTCAAGAAAACACCTCTCCGCAACATCGACGATGCGGCGCATCACTGGGTCGAGCGCTGGTGGAGTCTGCGGAGTACTCTCCGGATCGGGCTCACCATCAACAGCCAGGTCTCGTTTCACCAGCAGTGCCATTTCTTCGACGTCTTTCTTCGTAGGCAATTGTTTGATGGCCTTCCAGATCTCTTTTTGCAACTCGCCCATGCCCGTTAGCTGGCTCATCATGTTGGCGGAGTCTACTTCGAAGCGACTGCGCCACTCGATCAGCCTCACTGTCTGCTTCACCGAGATTATGGCGATGATACTGTCCAGGCGTTCGTTAAACACCTTGACGTCCCACGCGAACTTGTCTGCCCCCAGCACTCGCTTCACGAAGTTGCGCTCGCCGGCATACTCGTTGACTCTCTTGGAGTACTCCTCGATTAAAGTCTGGAGACGCGGCAGTAAATGTTCAGCTTTCAGCGTCTCAGGCGCAACATTTTTCAGTTCCTCCGCGAAAGTCGTCAAGCGCTTATGCAAACTGATGCACAGGTCCACGCCTTCCTTTAGCTGGCTGTACTTGGCGTAGAGTTTGCTGAGCAGCTCGAGTGCAGAGCCCAGTCCGGGGACTGCGAGGTCAATCAGGTTTGCAGCCATCAAGCTCGGGGTGAGGAGGGCGAAGTAAAATGCCGACTGGACCAATGCACCAGCACACCAAGTTGGTTTCGCTGCTGCTGCTACTGCTCCTTCGGGTCATTGGGTTCAAATGTGGTGTGGTCGGTCACCTTGCCGAGCACACCACCCGGACAAGGGTGCAAACTAACCCGCGAGACGTGACAAGGCAACTCCGTTCCAAGGCTCCATCTGAAAGGAGTCAAACGAGACGCAGGTGGCCTCAGCTAGACTACTGTAGTACTAGCAGAAT
Source organism: Phytophthora constricta (assembly GCA_011947335.1). NCBI lineage: Eukaryota > Oomycota > Peronosporomycetes > Peronosporales > Peronosporaceae > Phytophthora > Phytophthora constricta. The sequence continues at coordinate 300,877 of JAAVTI010000537.1, read as the reverse complement.
GCTTGCCCGAGAAAGCGTCGAAATGAGCAGCTTGCGCCTTTGAGATGAACCGAAAACGATCAAGACCTCAGACAACCATTTTTTGCGAGTCAGCATGGTACTCTCAGCTAACCTAGGCACGTCCAGCGTACTTTCCACTTCGGATGGCGAGATGATCATTTCTTCCTCCGCAGCAAAATCCATGAGCTCTTCAAGAACTTCTTGCAGCTACGGTCGATCGCAGCTTTGTCTACTCCGTGTTCAACAAGAAATCGCACCTCACCGATGTTACCGTTTTGAGCAGCCTCCATGAGTGGAATGTAGTCTAGATTATCCCGAGGTTCTTTTTTACTGCGCTTTGCTGGCGCACCACATGGAAACGACCTCGTGCGGCAGCTTTCACGTGCGCTGTGGTGCCGCACTTGTCTTTGATCTCTTTGTTTGCTCCATAATTGGTGAATGCTGAATCTCACCCACTTGTTGTGCAGCCATTGCCAGCGCAGCTCTGCCCTTATTGACTTTGGCTTTTTCGTTATCTCTTGATATCTGAAGATCCATTGACTGCCGCACGACCCTTACGAATAACATTCGTTAGCAGCATACTTGCATCGGCGTCCTTGCACTTTGTGTCAGCACCTGCGTACTGAGAGATCGCACCTCATCCCATTGATCGACTTGTGAGTATTGGCATCCGTAGCCATCTTGCTGCGTCCTCCCGCATCACGCTTCACAGCCTTGTACTTAATTTGTTTGCCTGCCCCCCACAAAAGTAGCCGTTTGGTCAAAGCACTTTCGTCATTCCCGCTGTTGTACTCGACTTGTTCATCGAAGCAAATTCTGGACTGCCTCGCAGGCAGTGCCTGCAACTCATAGAATCTCCCAAGACACATTACGAAGTTTTTGCACCCAACGACATTTCAACTTGGAGCTTTCACAAGCAGCTTAGGTGGCAGAGAGCCAAACACTTCTGGTGAGAGTGTGTAGCTCCAAATGTGGCCAGTCGGGATATCTCTGCTATTCCATGGACGCTGGTATCGAGAACAGCAGAAACCCTTCACGACGAGATAGCCATATACCAAGACCCATCTTCATCCACAAACCGAGACGTTGTCACTCTGCTAGCATAAAAGTCAAACTGCCCATCGAATACGCTTGGCTGTACGCACACATCACGACAAGTGCCGGACAACACATCCGTCTCCAAGCTCGATCTACGCATCATTTACAACAGTGGATTAGCATGAATACATTGCAATTTCTCGTGCGTTAGCTCCTTCTGAAACAGGCGAGCTGGTATAATAGCTGTCAATGCGACGAGAGGCGCTGGCTGATACAATGGGGGTAGGCACACCGTCCAGCAAAGCGACGAGCGTCTTTTTGCTCTGGACCAAATTCAGTCGAGTCTCGACGTCTCGACGTCTCGACGTCATCACTCTGTGCAGCAGGTCGACCGTGTTTGCCCTGCTCTATTGCACGACGCAGCAGGCCGCGCACGGTGCGCCGTCCTTGACGTCGTCGGGGTTCCCCACCCCCACTTCCACCTGCTGCTTGCTGCCCAGCTCCACGTGCATGGAGCTGGTGGCGGTGGTGCTGGCAGTGGAATTCTGCGCACTATCTACCTGGTCGGCGGGCACGGCCGAGAGCGCGCCGACTTTCTGCTTGGTCACGTCCGGAGACTTTTGCGTCACGATGCCGCCCGCCTGGCGCCACAGCAGCGCGTCCACCCAGAAGGCCGCCTCGTCGTGGGACCGCGCCTTGATCGTGTACACGCGCTCGTTCAGCTCGATGGTGAAGAGGCCCGGGCCGTCTGGAATGATACAGTGAACAAGTTAGCATAGAGTACGAAAACATTAATAGCCATGCCGAGGATTTCTACTACTACTACTATTTACTACTATTGACTACTACAATCCGTTCTTACCGACGTGGTCTTCTGGCAGCAGCGTGATTGCGCCAACTTGCGGGAGGTTTAAGGCCGCCAGCAACTTCTGGCCTTGTTTCTGGAGGAGCCACGCAGGTTAGATAAAAACCTGTTCAAGTAGGTTTTATCTAACGCGACAGGGGGCGCACCTTGTAGTAGGTGAGGAAGCAGCCGTTCGTCTCGAACCACCGCTTCTGCCACTTGCCCTCGCGGGTTTTCTTGAACAAGTAGCCTAAACAGACAGAGAGCGGTTAGGCACACGGTTAGGCGGGCATTTGGGCACACTGCAAATGGGTACGAGGCGCACCGCGGATCTCCTCCGTGCGGAAGTTGGCCGTGCCCGAGCTGCTCGGCTTGCTGGACGGTGAGACCGTCACCAGCTTGGCGTCCATGCTGTCGGCCATCGCGCGTTCTTCTCGTGTGGAATTCCTTATTGAGACCGAGGCCGCGGCCGCCACCAATAGTAGGGGTGACACCCAGTCTTATTTAACGTGGTTATTGCGTTGGTTTTCACTACAAAAGGACGGATGGCATCCTTGAAGCTGCAGCTCGTCGTGGCTGAGTGGGTGGCATACCCCATTTGCATACTGAAATGAAGATGAAAATCTCGCATCTCAGACGGTCTGTACGCACTGGTTCTGATTCAAAACTGGTATGTGTTTCGACAGTCGTGCTAAACAGCATTTTGTAACAAGACTCCCGACGGTGTCTGATACACTATATGTTTCAACAGGTTTGATTATTTTGGGTTGCTCCTTTTTTGGGTGTCACGTCTGGTAATGGCGGTCGTTGTGCACCATGGTCTCGAGCTCCTCCAGCCGCTGGCGATCAATGTGGGGCTGCATCTGCCACGAGGCCAGATAGATCGTAACGGTCTCGTGCTTTGAACACTCGAAGATGTCGCTGGCGATCAGCGACTTGGCCACCAGCTCGTGCTCGTACATGGCCAGCACCTCCAGCAGGATCGACTCTGTAGACGAACGTCAGTCAGTCAGTCAGCTTCAACCATCCAAAGCGCCAAGAGCTTCAACGTGTTGAACCAAACCACGTTCGCCGCTCTCAGCTGGTCGTTGCCGTACCGTATCGTCGCCGGCGCTTCTCGTCCACCGCACTCGTCTGCGCATCGCTCTCCGTGAGCAAGCGCCGCATCCGCGCATAGACGTCCGCCTAGGTCCGAACACCCGCAAACGTTCAGAGCCCAGACCCCAATGACGTCAAAGGGCAGAGCAACCTACCAAGCCGGCGACTTCATCCTGCAGTCGCTTGCAGCATCGATGTGCCAAATCCCACAACTGCGCAACGAATGGCAGATTACCGACAGCGGCGACCGCCGTGACGACAGCAACGACCCTCATGAGTCCTCGGCCGCTGCGTACCGAAACCTGCCTGCCACGTACCCGGGAGGACGCGCGGCCTTGCAGCTGGCCGGCGTCCGCCAGCGAGCCCCAGTGCTCTCCTGTGAGATACCTGTGCAGCAAGTGGCGCGTCGCAGGTCAGCACGCTACGAAAGAAATCCAATTCGCCGCAGCGTTTTACGTGGTCTTCTGCACGCTGTCCGCCACCTTGGCGAGCTGCTGCTGCCCGCGCGCGCAGCCGGCCTGCCACTCCTGCTCCAGCTTCTTCCACGGGCTCAGCCACCAGCACCCAGCGCCGTCCATTCCTTCTGCTTGGGCTCAGCCACCGCTGTCCGGCATATCCCGCAGGAGAGGTCTTCGTGTCATCACCTCGGCCAGGTGACGCGCCGGCGCCTTGGTCCACCCACCGCAGATTTGAAACGGTGACAGGATGGAGCTCCGCCTACAGCGTTGAACTTCCGGCCGACGCAAGTCTTTTGTAGCACAACCGCCGCTTTCAGCGTAGACCTCCCACTGTCATTGACGTGGCGCGCTACATTCCTTCGGCAAAGCGGCGCGTGCTGCCTGCCGTCCAGCCGACACTCGCATGTCCTTGCCGAGGGTGGTTGAAGTTTGCAACGGCTGCCGGTTTCGACCGAGCCAATGCGTCATGGCCTGCAACCTGGGCGTGTCGGAGCCTCCGACACTCGGAGGACGGCCCCGCTGGCGCACAGCTGGCGAGCGGGAGTTGCTCAGATACATCCGTCCACATCCACGAACCGATACCGAACGCATGATCCCGAGATTCGCGGGCGTAGAGGCCACAGGATCGTCGCCAGCCGGCCGTTACTGAATTCGGCCGCCGTCGTTACACCATACTGACGGCACCGCTCGCAAGCGTGTCAGATGGTGGCACGAGCACCAGCATTGCATTGCCATTGGGTTGGCATGCACGAGTCATGGTGCATGACTCCCATGAGCGCCGTCCTGGGCTGCCGAACTGCAGCTCCATCCATCCCCCAACGCGTCATTCTTCCCATTCAAGAGCGGGCGTCTCACGATTTTGGCTGAACGACGCGGACAGTGGCACGTCGACAGGGGTTGGTGGTCGCCTTCAACCATGTCGCGCGGAACCCAAACTAACGGTCTGCAATAAGTCGTGTTCTCCAACGACTGCGATAGTGCATTTCGCACCATTTATTGCCGACCGCAGCCCTCTAGTTTTAGGCTCCACGCCGTGACGCATCCTTATTTTGGGCAGCGTGTCATCGCGACCCCGCCCTGGACACTCCACTCATTGTGAAACGTGCGGAAGAAGCCGCGCTTCCTGTCTGTCTGTCTGTCCCACCCGCTTCCCTTACGCGCGCGTGCTCCCAACGCTGGCCTCTCGCCGCCCTCCGTCGTCGCGTCGGCCGCCTCTCGCCAGCGGGTTCCAGCGCTCTCCGAACGCTGAGAAACCGCGCGCATATATAACGGCGCCCCAAATTAAACCTCTCTGACAATCACTCATGGCCCTGACCATGCAGACGCAGCAGGTGGACTGGGCCTCGCCGCCCGCGTCGCCGTCGCCGCTGTCGCTGCACGCCACGCCCGCCGCCCCATCGGTGCTTCTGGCCAAGCGCAGCCCGTGCGGGTGCGCGCCAACCTGCGCCGCCAGAAGAAGAGCGAGCCGCCCAGCAGCGCCATGGTGCTCGTGGGCATGAGCTTCCTGGGCGTGCTGCTGGCGCTGGTCGTCCTGGCCTTCTTCGCCTACGCGCCGCTGCTGTGCGCGTCCTGGCTCGGCATCACGTACGTCATCGGGCTGTACCTGTCCACAGAGTCCAAGTGGCGCTGGCACGACGCGCAGGAGTTCGAGAACCGCTTCTGGACGGGCACGGCCTTCCTCTTCAGCGCCGCCGTGCTCTACATCAAGGACTCGCCGCTCGCCGTGGGCCAGTGGAACTCCACGCTCGGACTCGTGCTGGTCTTCGGCTTCACCATGAGCGTCCACTTCTTTGACCGGTTCGTCCACCGACAGGAGATCAGTCGGCGGCCGAGGCTGAAGGAGAGCACGCGCCAGTTCTCGCAGAATTTGTTCCGGTACAAGGCCACGGCCGAGGAGAAGACGAAGCTCGTGATGGAGTGCGTCAGCCGCATCGACCGCCACTATCTGCCCAGCACCATCAACAATATGATCAACCTCGCCGAGGTCAAGAGGCGAGAGCTCAAGATCTTCCGGATCCTCGCAGGTGCCGGGAAGGACGAGCTCAACTACGTTATGAACCATATTCGGTTAGCGCTGCTCTTCTACAAGGTCAAGGATCACTCAAAGGTGCGCGAGGACCAAAGCCGCACGCTGATTCTTGACCTGCTCTGCACTACACGACTCGCTGACTTGTCAGTTATGTCCCGAGCTCTGCTGCTGGACGCGTTAATGGTTATGAAGATCAGTGCGCACCCCATGGCTGAGAAGTGGGTGCGAAACATTATCCTGAAGACTCTAGGCGACGATTTGAGCAACCTCAAGACGTTTACGGATGCCAAAGGTGACTTCCACAGCATGCACAAGCTGGTATTTAATGACATCCGTGACCCCATGATCCGAGCGGACATTTTGAGCCACATTCAGCGTGAAGCTAGTGTGCAAATCGCGCACATGCGCCTTGGTACGAAGCGCGGGCGCAACCGTAAGCAACAGGCGTGGCGTAAAGTGCTAAGCGACGTGGACGACACGCTGTACTCTTCAGGCGGACGATACCCAGCAGGTTTGGATACTCGCTACCCTCGACACACTCTGTATCCTGGAGTTCTGCCATTCTATCGTGAGCTGGACATGGGCACCGTTGGCCCTGATGACTGGACAGACGATCGCGTTGGCAACCTCGTGTTTCTTTCAGCTCGGCCACATGTGTACAAGGATGTCTCCGAGAAGAAATCTTATGCCAAGTTTGCTGCACTGCATGAGAAAATGGGCATGCATACACTGCCTACGATGCTCGCGGGCAATCTGAAGTCGGGTCGAGCTTTCATGTGGCAAGGCGATCTTGAGCCAATGGCGCAGAAGAAATTCGAAAACTTCAGCGAGTTCTACCAACTCTACCCAGAGTTTAAGCATGTATTTGTTGGAGACAACGGGCAGGGTGACGTACGTGCAGCAGAGCTTATCGTCGAGAAGTTCGGCCCGGATGCATTGGAGGCTGGCTTTTTCCAGCGCGTGCAACCTGTCGAGAAAATGTTCAACTATCACTCCAAGGAGGACTTGGAGCGTTGGCGCAAGATGAACATTGTATTTTTCGACACGTACGTGGGTGCAGCACTCGAGGCCTTTCGCATGAAGAAAATTCGACTTTCTGGATTGAAGAAGATTTGCGACGACGCAGGCCAGTCTTTCGAGGCTATTCACTCTTGGCTGACTCCGCAAAGCCGTGAGCGTGCCAGGTTGTTGCTAAACAAGGACATCGCGGCCGCAAATGTGCTGTTAGCTCAGAAGTTTGGCCGATCGCCGTTAGTGATGAAGCCGCAGGTGTTTGCACTCAACTCGCTTGTTCGGACGCCAGTTGGCCGCGGTATTGTACGCAAATATCGCGGTATCGACGGCATTTATCAGTTGGATCTCACCGACTGGCCTGCATCCAGAACGAACCAGAAGCGCGTGCAAGCCTATTTTCCAGAAGATAGTATTGTGGTGCTTGACGGTGCAGATGTGTCGCCCGTTGCTAAGAGCTCACTTAGCTACGTCAAGTTTTGTCGCCCGCCCGCACGGGTTTTTGCGTCGCACACTTTAGTCAAGACGCTGTTCGGTATTGGCCGAGTGTTGTGTTACCGTGTGGATGATGAGGTCTACGTGGTGTCCATTCTGGGCGACCATCATATGCTGAACATGACCGCGTTCTTAAATACAGATTCGGTGCATCCAGTGGACGATGAATTTCTCAAGCACTACACCTCGAGCGGCTCGACATCGCCGCGCATGCTAGCAGGAGTGCGTTCCGGTATTGGTTACATCACCAAAAAGTTGATTACCTTTGTGCCTGGTGGATCTGGTGTCAAACCATTGTTCCCCATTGCAGTTGCAGTAGAATCACCGTTCGGCCGTGGTTTGGTGGTTAACTTCCGTGAAGAAGACCGCGTCTACGAGCTCAAGCTATTCCACGGCGAGACCAAGACCCGAAGCGGCGATCCCGCCTCTCACGCGAGTGTCTTCGTTCAGGAGTGCAACCTCCAACTATCGTCAGTGTCTCCCCAAGAAGCTTTTTCTCAATGTTGGGGCTTAGTGGAAAGGCTGCAACGGTACCCATCTCGGGTCCTGTTCCAGTCGGAACTCGTGTCGCCACCGCGTATGGCAAAGGTGTCATTCGCAGCTACCGTGCATTGGACGATATTTATGCGATAGCGTTGACTGACTGGACCCTCGCGGATGGACACGACGTCATGGCCTACCTGTCGAAAGGCCATATCAAGCAGGTGACTCCGCCGCTGGAGGATGTACCAGCGCTCACACTCGCTACGAAGGAAATTCCGTCCGAGGGAAAGGCTGCTATAGCTGCTCCTCCAGGAAGTGGTGGCATTTTCCAACTGTTCCGGTATGGCTTCTCAGGAACCTCTACTAGTACCGTTGAAATTGGTGTTCCGTATGGAGAAGAGACTGGTGTCAAGCGTCAGATTGATACCGTCTTTGGTCTGGGTAACACTGCTATGAGCCATCCTTACAATGGATGCCTGAAGGTGACTCTAGTCAACCCAGATTTCAGCGGGGTTGTGGCCTTTGTACAGGCTAGTGAAACCAAGGAAATCCCTGTTGAAGCTACTCGCGCGAGACGTCACACGCTGGAGCTGCTTGTAAGCCCGTTCAGTTATCTGCTCTCTGGCAACAATGGTGAAAACGGTCCCGAAGTCGACGGTGATGTGAATCTTCCGAAGATTCTCTTCCCTAAGGGATCTCTGGTAGCGACACCATTTGGTGAGGGCACCGTGCGTACGCATCGTCGCTTTGACGATATCTACGTGGTGGACTTGCCGTCAATGCACGGTTTCTTCCGTGTAAGTAGCCTTCAGCGCCCCGTGCGAGGTGTTGTGGGCCAGCCTGTCGATACGATCTACGGATCAGGATTGCTCGAGCAAGTGCGTGAGGGGACGGTGTGCACATCGTGGTTCTCCGACTTGGTCTGGCTACTTCGAAGCTCGCGCATACCTACACCCGGCCAGTGTGATCGGGACGATCAAAGCCTCCCGTGGTGACGTGGTGATGACCCCTTTCGGGTCGGGTGTCGTGATGCAGTACCGCTCCCACGACGGCTACTACCGTGTTGCTCTGGATTGGGATTCCAGCGGCCAAAGCCACACGTCGGCGTATATTAGCGAGAATAGCCTCGTGCGAACCGGCCCAGTCGAGAAAAATTCAACCGGCTGTGTCGTCATGTAAAAAGACAAGTTTTTTTCAAGATAAAAGGCCTGCAAGCCATTCCAAAAAGTAAAACAAGAAACATGCAGTTTATTCCTACTACTACTAGTATTTGACACCGTGTATCTGCTCAAGGTTGAGTTGAGAGTCCTCTATGACAACATGGCGACACCGATGGTAGCCCTCTTCAACCTGCCGACCTCGTTCGTTTCACTGCCACATTTAATGTGTGCCCGATTGAAGTCGTGCTTCGTTGCTTCCGAACCCGCGATTCTCGCCTGAACAGCCACGGCGGCGGAAGATCCAAGTGGCGTGGACGAATCTGAAGGACTTCAATGTTTTCTCAGTGAACAAACCAACTCGATCCTGGCTGTCACTTGAAGCACACGTCATTCGTGCCTATCTGCAGCCTGCTTCGCATTTTTTTATCGGTTATTAAGACGCTCAATCCTGCTATCGTCATACAAGGCAGTCGACGGTCATGGTGCATGTCTTGCGTACTGTTCGTGCTCGCCGGCGAATCAGTTTTCGCAATCTTCCTACGACGCTGACAAGAAAAGCATTCCTGGGCGAGTGACCCTCGATGCCGTGTGGCATGGTGTGGACAGCCCCTTGGATAGTTCTCCAAGTTGCAAATCGCACGCATGACCGAATGTAAAAGGCTTCTGGAGGAACTGCCCCGAACTAATTGAGTACAAGTATATCATCATGCGAGAACAGCATCATGAACTCGAGGCTTCTTAAGACAAAAACTCGTTGTTTGAGCTCCTTCCTGAGTAACGTACCGAAAAGGTATCATGTTTTCACAGAGGCTTCAGAATGCAGCATGATGTGGTTGCTCGACGGGTTGAGTCAGGCTCATCACGATCATAGTCGATGCGTCTGCATTGGTCATCAACGGCATTCCAATGCTGTTAAATGGCATCCTTGAAGCCACCCATGCGCTATCCATTTTCTGCGGCATGCAACCCACAGACCGTTTTTTCGGACCAGAAAACTTGCGAATAGGTTCAGGGAGCAACCGGAATAGTTTTCTTTCTGCGTTTGCATCGTCGATCAAATTGGGGTGGCGTGGCATTCAAGAGAACAGGTGCTGTACTGGTGGTAAGTCTCACTTTCTCATGCCCGCCAACAACATATTTCAGCCATTTTGCAATTTGCTGCCCAACCGCCAAAGACACCGTCCACCCTTTCCAAAAACTGCAAAATTGGAGTTCCCACTTTACGTGATCGCCATGCAGACCCCGACGGCGTCCAACTACTCCATCCCCAGCATGACCCCACAAGTTAGTCTGGTGGTGACTAGCAGAGACGACCCCAAGGAACGGAAGCTCCAAAACGAACAGCAGTCTTCGGGTGCCACCCACGTGACCGATATCGGTCTGAACGTCGGATGGGAGGCCCCGTTCTTCGGCTGCTTCGCGAGCCTTGTGCCCAACTGCTGTATGTCCACGATCTGCCCCTGTGTGTCCATCGCCCAGATCCGGGCACGACTGGGCAAGCCGTTCACGAAGTCGTTGCTCAGCTTCGGTCTCAACATCTTCGGACTTGTGGTTTGTATCATACTTTTGATCTCGCACAGCGTCACGAAGGACACGATCACAGAACGGTCGGCAGTTCGTGGTGGCCAGCGTGAAATTGTGGAGCGGTCATCAAGAGATCGTCAAATCATGTTCCTCTGCGGCGCCCTGTTATTTGCTCTCTTCTACGCTGTGTCAGTGTGTCGCCTCCGCATGCGCGTTCGCAAACAGTACGAGATCAAAGGCTACTTCGGCGTAGATTGTTTGGTCTCCATGTGCTGTGCTCCATGTGCGGTTGCTCAAATGGCATCGCAGACGCAGAGCTACATCCCAGGAACCTGCAGCTTTCAGGCACCGAATGGAGTTGAAACACTGCCAGGGTACTCTACCGGTGATACACCAGCACCACTACCGATCGCTTTCATCTAAGGCCAGAATACGCTGCACTTTATTTCTCGGGAGCTTTAATATCAGTGAGTTCGACGACTCGAGTTCATGCCAATATCAGCAAATATAAGCTCCTTGATTTGCCTGAGTTGTCGCCAGACCATCCCCGCACTGAACTCGGCTTTCGAAAGTATGTAGTCGTGGTGACCACCCTCACTAGCTGCATTTATCCAGGAGGCACTGGCGTGCCTCACCCCGAGCATCGAGGAAACGCTTCGTGATAGTCTCCGCACTGCAATGAGAAGTGGTCGCCGGGAAGAGTTCCAGGCATTCAAGGGCATTCAAGCAGCGGTCGGACACGGCTGGATTCATGAGCTGCCAATACCTGAAAGGGGTCACCCTGTGAAATATGTTTTGAGAATCAAAGATTACCAGCGCTGCTTATGCGCGAACAAGCGATTGGCAGCATTGAACTCTTTCAAATTACCATGCAGGTGGCACGCTGATGCGATTCAATTCACCACGCGAACCACGGCACATGCAAATTCTCTCATTTGGTCGCAGAGCTTCTCGACTCGAATATGGATTAAAAAGATCTATAAGAGGCCAGTGAGAGATCGAGAATTGGGTCTAGCGGACCTCGTCATGCGGCTGAAGGTACGGTAATTAGTGCTGGTGTGAGAACATTATCTACCCCAAAGATTGTAGCAATATCAAGACTTTGTGCTGCTACTGCGTGAGTGTGCAGTACACGACTGGTGACTTGTCCGTTCCCCGATTGACCTTTGGCCACGATTTGTACAACACGGTGCTCGTACTCGGATTTAATTCTAAGATGGTGTCGAGTGTGGCCTTGATGATCGTGACAATGATGAACTCTATGGCAGATGGCGCGTTTTTGACGTTCTTTATGCCACAAGTGAAGAATTTGAAAAATAGTTTAATATCACTCTAAAAGTTGCCACCAAAAGTTTAGCGACACCGCAAGGATCACTTCCTCTGAAAGGTAAGCTCTGCGCAAGGTGTGGACTTTCTCCGATGATTACCGTGGACGCCCACAAGCTACACGATATTTGGCTATTTTACTCCTTCACTTCCGAGAGAGATCGCTATTATGAGACGCCATGGTCAGCTGGATGTCAACATGCGGTAGCCATAACACTACCCCATACAGCATTTGGTCCACCACAGTGCATGAACCATTACATTCAGGTTAAGGGTGTTTCCTCTGCCGAAAGACCGCTGTAGTGGGCATCAATTCCTGGCGCTGGTCTCCTTTAAAACCGAATACTGTGCTGAACTTCGGAGCCCCTCACAATTCGCGTGCCCCCGATTTGCCGATTGATTGGCATTCCGACACTGGAACACCCAGAACACCTGCACACAAGCTCGGACGAGGCATTATCGAGGATGTCGGCAGGACCAACCGATACCCTGCGCTCGGCAGCAGCACTGCATTCAAGCACACGCAGTTGGCTCCGAAACTCCCCGTGATCACAATCATCCCTGACGTCAACCCAATATACAACGGAGGAAGGCGTGGAGCTGCTGCAGCTGCTGCAGCGGCTCGCCAACGTGCGCTAAACTCGACATCGACTACATGGAATGCCAGTTTTGGTGATTGCTGCTGCTCTGTGGCGCCGACATATTGCTGTATCGTCACATGCTGCCCGTGCACCACCATCGCCTCGGTGAAGGAAAGCATGGGCGGCGGCTATGAGGCTACTTTGTTGTACTACGGCGGACTGGCATTTGGTGTGCTGCTGTGCATTGGGTTTGCGGCTTCAAACAGTCCACCAGGTAGCCCACCTGACCACGTTGACCAACCAAGCGACCAATGGTCTTCGCCTGCACAACCTGAAGAAAGTCATCACGGTGTCGGGAGCATGGTCATGTGGATGGCAGCAGCACTGGTGCTGCTACTGGCATTCTTAGTCGGAGTGTGGCGACTACGCTCACGGACTCGCCGCAGCCTTGGCATTCGAGGATCACAGACAAGTGACTGTCTCGCTAGCTTCTTTTGTTGCTTCTGCGTCATCTCGCAGCTCCACCTCGAGCTAAAGTGCCACCACGAAGTACCGGTCGTCACAAGACAACATCAGCATAACCGTCGCCAAGGTAACGAAAGTTTGGCAGCAACTTGTCCAGTGGACACGCTTGCGCCGTATGCAGCGATGTAGTTCCTGGATTGTATTGGCCAAGGAAGTCTGCTAAAGTAAAAATATATATACTAGCCGCTGAAATACCCTTGCTTCAGTTGCACTTGCTTCATTGAGATTCATCTGTGAATTGGTACTGTGTCTTTGAAGCTGCAGCTCAAGCACACATCATTACTTCAGCAGAGCCAACGGACCAAAGTTCAATAGACAACATTCGCCTTTCTCATTGCTTTGGGAAGTAATGCCACGTTAGTGGTAGATGCCTTCTAAACGTAGTGCTGGTGTTGCAAGCAGAATCGTTCAACAGTACCTTGAAGGTGTCGTTTCTACTCGTGGCACTGCTGAGTCAACTTGACTGATTGAACAGCCTCCCATCAGCCGTTTGAAGCACCATAAATTGCTCATCGATACTGTCCGGGACACCGGGCAGCTTGGATGGGCTAGTGATATGTCAAGACTCTTGCAGCGACCAGTTCCCATCGTTGTCAGCTATTACCGCCCCACAACGTCATGGCACCGAGGAACCGACATCCGCATCGACTCTTTTGACGTGTGGACAGAGTAGTCCTAAAACGCTTCATGCCTGCGTCAGACCAGATCGAACTTTGAGTTCCTCCATTTTATCGGCCCTACCGGTGTTTGGCCCTTGCTGTCGAATCCAAAGCTCATTCTCAAAATTGCCTCGTTCTCCGCACTCAACCACCTACTCCGCCACCACGATGAAGACTGCTGCTTTCGTTGCTGCTGCTGCCACGGCCTTCGCTGCTATCACGACCCCTGCGTTGGTCACTGCCGAAGAATGCTCCACACTCACTTTGGTTGTGATACTACTGCCGCTGCTGACCGACGCCAACACATGCTCTGCAAACACGGGCTACACGCTGTACCCATTCACTGGTCTGCCTACTGCTGAAGAACTCGCACTTGTCTGCGCCGATTCCACGTGCACTAAATTGCTGGCGGAGGCTGTTGCGCTGGATCTGCCGGACTGCACCATCACGTACAATGGCGTCGAGTATAACGTCAAGGACGAGCTCACGCTTTATGCAACTGCCTGCGGTGCGGCCCGCAAGTAAACATGTGTGTACATCGATCTCCGCAATTTCGTCTTCAACGGAAGCCCCATGATTATCTGTCCGTTCCAGAGTGTACCAGGATAAGCGTCAATTCGACGGTTAAGTCAAACACAAATGCATGTATTCAGTTCTGCTGTTGTGTTTCGGCTGTTTATCTTGAGATCGGCAGGAGGTTTACAATTCGGTGTATTATAGGCTGAAGGACTCTCGGTTGTTCGCCTCTTCGAGCCCTCGCTTGGAGCACCCTGGGCATTCGAGCTTCTTCATCACCGCCATTACCCGAATTTGCCAAAATGAAGACCTTCGTGCTCGTCTCGGCCATTGCTTTCGCGATTATTAGCTTCGCCGCCGCCGAGGAGTGCTCCGCCACTACGCTGAGCTTTGCCCTGCTCCCGCTCGCTCCCCAGGCTGGTAAGTGTGCTACCGATTCGGCATACAAGCTATACCCGTTCAAGGGTATGCCGTCCTTTGACCAGCTCAAGGACTTGTGTAAGAGCGACACCTGTCAAAAGCTTCTGGACGAAGCCAAGGATGGCGATATGCCCGACTGTAACGTCACTGTCAGTGGCACGGGGTACAACGTGAAAGCGAGTATCGACCTAATCGTAGCTGGCTGTGAGGTTGTTGACCTCAACTCGATTGCTTCGTAAGCGGTACTAATCGACGTAGGTCTGCTGTGGTCATCCAAACGCTAAATGCTGTTTTAATGAAGAAAACAAGACGTGTATGGTGCCCTTGCGGTCCATGGAGTCTTTCTTAGGTATGCACCCCAGGTGTCGAAAATTCCTTTGTAAACTGCGGCAAAAACTGCCACAAGGAAATTAGTCTATCAGAGCAAACTTCCTGATGCCCTTCTGCCCACTGGTCTGCATTGCACAGGCTTTTTCGATTTTCAGTGCGCACTTTTTGAATTTGACTGTTGACTTTGTGAATAACGCCGTGCAATGGTGTACCTGATGATGCAATAGGTTAATTATATTCATCTGCTGCCGCTACCAGACGAACGTCTGGACGTGCAGAAGCTCCACCGCTTCCAGGAATTCAAGTTAGCCCAACGTCAAACTTTTCAGTGGCAGTCAGAAATTCTCCAGGAAAAGTACAGCAACGGACAGAATGCAACTGCCACCTTCCTTTGCTAAAACAGCTGTACAATATCCATGGACGAGTCTCCTGCCCAGGAATTCCGAATCAGATAAATGAGATTAGGTCTACTCAGATGCAGGTTTCTTGCAGGTCTCGACCAGTTTCCTTTCAGGTTTTCAGTTCTGGACGAAAAAAATACCAGCCAAATATTACGCAGGTATCGATGGCCATGATACCTGGAATAGTCATGTGAACGCTGCACGAGCTAAAGTCGAAGTGATGAAGATAACGTTTTTGTCGGTATGCCGAATTGCAGCTGAACCAATCGTTTCTACCAGGTACGGCAAAGTGTGGATCAGGTATAGCCCAGGTAAATGCCATGTACTACCCATTACGCTTCGAACCATCTCCGTCAGGCACCCCTGGTACTGGATCTGCTTTCTCAGCGTTGCATTGCGCCTCGCGACGTTAATCACCTCCTTCCCCACGACGAGTAGTTGGCGCGTCTCCGCCATGTACTGCTGTTCAAACTCCGCCCAGGCATTGTGCTGCTGTTGAAACGGCGGGACAGGGATCAGCACGTCTTCATCCACCTCTTCGACGGAGCGCTTTTTTGCTGGCGTAGGGGTGGCTCTCCGATGGCATCTTCCGACGCTCCATCCTTTTGCTCTTCTTCTTCAGCGTTGATTTCGACAATGCCACATTCAGTGTCGTCTTCCCCTGCGTCTCCTTCTTCAGCATTTCCTTCCTCCGCACCTTCGTCATCTTCAGCGTCTTCCTCCGCGTGTTCTTCATCACCGTCATCTTCTCCCTCCGCGTCTTCTTCGTCTTCATCCTCCGCCGTGTCGGGACAGCTGGCTCTTCCACGCATGGCATGCGGGCCGAACTGCATGGCGCTTGATTTTCCACGCTCCTCCCTCGCGCGCTGAAGAGCAGTGGCTCTCTCCGACCGAGTGCGAGGCTTTGGAACGGTCTGAAGGTGAGCCTTATCCTCTGCTGCGGCTCCCCCTCGCTCCACTTCTTCAGCGTTTGCTCGGCCGCGGCTGCCCCCAAGCGAGCCTCTTCCTCTTGGCGTGCCTCCTCCGCCATCTGTTGCTTGATGTGCGCCGTCTTGTGTGTGCGCGCCATGACCGTGTCATCCGCTCCTGGCGTCACCACGCGCTGCTACCGTGCGAGAACCGCCACGTGGCCCCGGATGGGTGGCTGGAAAAAAATGAGTGGCTGGGAAAAGAAAAAAATTAAAATTCTGAAATGAAACGGTAAAGTAAAAACCTGCTCGGTACCTGCTTTCATACCTGCACGATACCTGATTCGGGAAACCTGGACGCGAGACGGGCCCGTTTTTATTTTATGAGTTGCAGTAGTTGCGAATTACTAGAATTATTGGCAAAATTAGGTAGGCAGCTGTATTTGCACTAAAAATTGGCTTTGAGTGCTTTGTCAAATGCCCTCGTGACAGTATCGGCCTTGATAGACTCCCACACCGAAATTGCACGCTTTATCGAGACCTGGCCGCTGCGCGCTGGCTGAAACCTTATGTTACTAAGAGGACACGCCGTTTCTTCTTCATTGAGTAATGCGTCCGACGCTGTCCAGGCTGAGAGAACACATCATCGCGGAGGGCCGCAATGACGACCTCCTCTGACACAAGCGCTGTACCTGCTGGCGGGGGCTCCGAGGGGGCTCAGAGGGGGCTCGGCAGCTGTCTCCATTTTTACCAAGTGACTGGCGCAGAATTACAACAACGATCTAACGTTTTGATGTAGCGTTTCGGGAAATCTGATTGGTATATAAACTGGACATTCCCATCATGCTTTATCGTGCACGCCCTTTTACGTTGACTTAAAGCGAGTTTTGGTGGCAGTTGCATTCTGTCCGTTGCTGTAATGCAGACAGCGGCACCCATTGGTGATTCCTTTACTATCATAAGTAATATATAAGCTTTCTCGAAAAATCGTCGGCGTCTCGGGCTTATTTTTTGGAAGCGGCACCCATCGGTGATTCCTTTACTATAATAAGTAATATATAAGCTTTCTCGAGAAATCGTCGGCGACTCGAGCTTATTTTAATCGGAAACGAGAGCATTCCACTCCATGATTGACTGAGCTTCACTATAAATTGATGTACACCCAGTTCTTCCAAGAATTCGTAAGCAGATACATCCGACGATAGCAACGTCAGCTCATTGACTGAATTTTAGCATCTATCCGAAGTCACCATGAGCGACGGAAGATTGCAACACAAAAGTACTGTTGCTCGCAGAGCAACGCCGAGGGACGTGGAGGTCATACGTGATGCATGAGTATCGACACAGACAAGAGGGAAGTATCAAAGCAGCCTCAATGGGATCAAGAACTGTTTTCAGACGGAACTCATAAATGACGATAACGAACGCGGCATAACCAGGTTCTTTGGTGTCGATGGTGACCTTAATCTAGCTGAGATTACTACACCTAAGTACTTTGAGAAGTTTCTTGTGTACAAAGCGACTTCGTAAAGACTGCTACGTAGAGTAGATATCGAAGTGCAATCAGGGATCCCCTTTTGCATCAAGCGCTTAGGGTTACCTCCAGAATATGGCGATGATATGAAACAACTTTTCTCTGGTATGAAGCGCATTGAGGCATAACATGACCGAACCAGCTCCCAAAGACTTCCGGAAAGCAGCCTCTAACCTATACTCTCTACAAGTCGCTATGCAAGTCTACATTTGATGTTAGCGATGGTGGCTTCTCTCACCTCTTTTTGATTTCTCAGTGGAATTTAATGTGCCGATCAAAGTCCGTCCAGACGCTCGACATCCTGACAAAAACACGCTGTCGATCTGTTCAAACGGAATACGAAAATGTACGACTAAAACCAAGCAAGCAAAAGCGTAGGGCAGAACAAATCAAACTCACCACTGTACGAAGGCTCGAACGCCAAGCTGATCAAGATGCAGGTGAACGCACCGGAGTAATACCATTCTGACGTAGAAAACGCCAAAAGCGCGCAACCCGAACGGCCAGCAGCTACAATGCAATCCCCACAGTCATCATGTACCAGCTCAACGTCCCGCACACCGTCGCCGTCAGCACGACCACCCTGTAGCACGGCGGCAGCAACTGACCACCGGCATGGAGGCGGCACGTACGACATTGAGCACTGTGGCAACAGCATCAACACCCAGCATGACGACAGTACGCATGACCCATATAAAACTGGCAGCTTGAACGACATCCAGCACCATGCAAGCACCTTCGACCTGCTCCCCGTCGTCAAGCTGCACCTCGTCAAGCGCCAGGTCACCGGGATTGTGGCAACATGGACAATTTATTGGACGACTATATCCAGCACAGTGACCGCAACCTGCAGGAACGGCGACGACAAGCAACTAATTAGGTAATTCATCGCAATGGCAATCGCACCTTTATAAAAGTCTTCCCCGATGAGCAATGTATTGTACAGCAATGATGACGAAAATCATCTTTTCAGCCAAGAAAATTTCGTCTCGTAGTCGTAGCAGGCTCAGCTTACGTTTTCTCAAGTCAATTGAATTCAGCTAGACCGCATACCTAATTACAAGAAGTCACACAACCAATGAAAAGCCGTAAAATCTGTTGAAACCCTACAAAACCCACGTCCAATAAAAATTAAATTGCGGCAATTTTTTTATTGTCAAGCTCGAAATTGCAATTTTTATTATTGGGGCAAAATGAGATCAATACAATATTATACTGAATTGTCCGACCACTGGTTCTTATCCATGCAGTCCTTCAACACACCGACGCACGTCGGGTTGGCATAGATGGCTGTTGTTTGCTCCTCCATGGGCATACCCGTGAACGGATAAATCTTGTAGCCCGTCTCATTGGCGCACGTGTTGGCGTCACCGAGCAGCGGCTACAGTTTGAAGACGAGTGCCATGGTCGAGCACGTCTCGGCGGCGACGAGGTAGGGTGCGGAGATGGCGACGAGGGCAGTGGCGACGATAATTCCAGTCTTCATGCTGAATGGTTGAATGATTGGCTTGAAGGGATGGCGTGGGGTGGGTGTTGTTGTTGCTGGTGACTAGCAAAATTGCAAGTGAACTTTGAGATGGCGTGGAATGGGTCGGGGTTCCGTGCGTCTTAAAGGAGTGCCACTCCTGGAGTGAAGGCGACAATAATTTTGAGATGCCATGGAGCGTACTATTTACCGATCTGGGTATATTACGACGAGTTGCTGTCGACGAGACGTGCATCTCCGATGGGAGGACTCGTCTGATTAAATACTTAGGAGCACAGATCAATGAAGAAAGGATAATACTCGTTGTGTTTTAACCCATTACTTCCCGTATGTTGGACGGTTCATCATAAGTGGTGTATAGATTTTTTCGGCATCTATGCTTATGATGAATCGTTCATCATAAGCAGACATTGCACTTGGTGTTTGTATATACTGCGTGACAATATTTAGATCAAGATAAAATTTGCACATATAACAGCCAAATGCACAAGCTTAGGACCTCGTTTCCCGAGTCGCGACACATAGACCACGATGCAAAAGAGAACGGCTCCTTCCCCTTCCCACCACCTATCAAAATCTAGTGGCCGACAGCCCTCAACCATCGCCATTCGAGAAAACGCGTCGAAGGGAAGATATGGTCGCGGGGTTAGGCAAAACCCGCGCTACAATGTGACGGGTGCTGAGCGCCTTCTGTAGGAAGAGGTGCTGCGGCGGAGTCGCAACAGGGGAGAGTGCACTGGAGGTACAACGACGGGAGCGCCACAACCGCCGCGCCGATAAGAGGGCGCAAGCAGAAGATAAAACGAGTGGCGAGCAGACGACGGCAGCAGAAGCCTCTGTTGCGCAGGCGATAGATACACCCGGGAATGCTTAGAGCTGAGTAAGGGCAAGAGTGCAACGAAGCCAAAGGCTGCAGCTAAGGCAGTATCGGCGGCGCCCAAGAAAAACCTGCAGCCAAGGCGACGAGAGACCATGCGGCGCAAAACTCGATGCCGGTCGCGAGCGAAGAAGCTGCGGCCAGTACGCTAGATGCACTGGTAGCTACTGTGGCTGCCGGGATCTGGAATCTATTCCGGTTCGGCCTCAAGCGCTGTCGCTGGATCCCGGCCGCCCATCATCCCACCATCTAGTAGGGGCAAGCGGAGAGCGGCAAGCGCTAGCCCGGACCGTTCACGTCGACGTGGCGTTCTACAATTCGACGATGGAAGCACTGGTGACCGCAGCAATAGCGTGGATGAGGGTGTACAGCACCTCACGTGATTCCAGCTTGTTTCGTCGACGGCGACCCGAACTTGATGGACGGCGGCGCGGGGGAATGCACGGGTTTGAATTCGGATGAGGATTCAGACTTTGATGAAGATGAAGAGTGGGACCAAGACTGGGAGATTGGTGACCTCTCTGACGAGGAAACCGGATTGATCGAGTTAGCCGCCCCCCGACTCGCTGTGTATGTCCGTAGCTAAGAGTGACGCGAGGCTGCGCGAAATGAAGGCGTCCGGGTGGGAGTATGGTCAGTTATGTTGGATGTGATCCAACATAAAAATTGGTGCATGTTGCTCATCCAACATAAAGTCAACATAACTAACTGAGTGTCTGTGTGTTATATAGACCATGCCAAGTTTGAACCAAACCCAAGTACCATGACATTTACGATGGGCCCTACGGACCTTCCCGAGTGTGATGACTGTGGCGGAGGACCCTTTAGCGCTATTTTTCTACTTTTTGCCACCAAAGTTATGAGTCCAGATTGCGGTGGAAACAAACCAATATCATACCCAGTCGATCAGACGTCGTGCGCGAGCCATTCAGGCTCAACAGCGGCGGAAGGATTCAGAAGTTGAAAGTCTGGACGATATTCGGCGAAGACTCGCCGACGTCAAGCCTGTTGAGCCGTGGGAGGTGCTGCGGGTCGTTGCTCTGTTGATTGCGCGGATGTTGGCAGGGAATTGCTGCACATTGGGCACTGACGCAGCCTGGTGCGTTGCTAGCATGTCGCTTCGGAAAATTCATGTCAAGAAATCGTTTTTTTCTTCACATCATGGGTTATCTACACTACACTTCTCCAACAACAAGTCGCCGCAGGCAGATACAGATAGAGCTTGGAAGATACGCTCTGTCGTCGACGTGTTGCAGCGGACTTTCGCACGCGGATATAAAGTTCCTCCGATTATCAGCTTCGATGAAGCAACACTGCCGTCGAGGTCACATTACAACCCCACCCGGCAGTTCAACAAGGACAAGCCCCACAAGTGGGGAACCAAGGTGTTCGTCGCTGCGTGTGCCGGTACTGCGTATTGCATGAGGTGCGTCCTAGTGTGTGTTTGCGACGAGTTTCGGCTCGTTTTTTTTTTTGGTTGTAGTCCTTATGTTGAATAATTCAACATAACACTTGTCAACCTGTGCGAATATCCAACATATGCCAATAGAATCGAAGTAAACTGCGGGGCAAAGGACCACCTCCGCACTCCTGTACTGCCATACAACAATTGCGGGGAGCCGTTGACCTGATGAATCTCAGAGCTCTCTGTCCGCCATCGCCGTCGTCTCCTTGGCGGTTGGTCGTGACCGACCGCTACTATACATCAGTTCGACTCGCGCTGGATCTCTTTCACCGCAGGATGTATATTACAGGCACTATTCAGACGAGGAGAGCTGGATTTGCTAAGGGGATTATAACGGAGAAAGCAGAGCGAACCGTGAACGGAATCAAAGAGGTAGTGCCGCCCCAAGGGACGATCAAGATTGCTAAAACCAAGCAGTTTCCTCAACTCACAGCAGTCATGTGGATGGACCGCAATCCAGTCTACCTCCTGAGCAGTGGAGGAAGCCAAACGCTGATTACCGTCAGTAAGTGGCTTGTTGTGAACGTATCTGAAAGTACTAATTATTGACGTGCTGTGTTACAGTGCGGCGTGTAAAAGGACAGATGCAAGCACTGCAAGCTCCGGAGCTGGTTCGTGACTATTTGCTACCCGCGTCACATGTCCAACCAGACGCTCTACGAGACATGTCACGAACGACCGCTCCGGCACAAGATCACGGCTGCCAGATGGGGCCTCTTCGGTCACATCTTGCGCCGTCCAGACATCCCAGCATACACCCAAATGGCTGCTTACTTCGCTCCAAGCACAGCAGGGAAGTGGCGTGGCCGACCGCGCACAACCCCGCCGACCGTCCTCGACGCGGATCTAGTTTCATGCGGCTGCGGCTACCGCCTTCGCACTTCCCACGACCTTGACGACCTACGACAAATGGCCACGAACAGAACGAAATGGGGCAAACTTATGACAACTATCCAGGACTCACTTCCAGCAAAGGGAGACCCGACATATGCGGACACCACTCTATGCCGCCGACTAGCTAAACTGAGTCTGGCGCAGGCATACTTCGGCTACGCGAAAATGTACTTCCTTTCCTTTCCTACTGAGCCAATTTCATTTCTATCACGCTCAACTAACTCTCAATAAAGAGCATTGATATTTAATAAGAAATACCATCAAACAAATACCTTTGTAACGCGTCTGTTGTCGCCTGCTCGTCGGCGGGTGCGTACTGCCCCAGTGCTGACTGCTGCTATGCTGCCAGGTGTCCTGCTCGTCACAACTCAGGACCTTGTTGGCCACTACTCAGTAGCCGGGCTTGCGCCCTATTTATTAATCTCACTCAATCAACTGCTTCTTCCTTCTGCCCGAGACGCTCAACTGTCCTCTCGACGATGCCCGCCTAACAACGCGACCCGTTCCCGATAGCCTCGCTGCTGACGCCGCCCTCGTCCTAGTCCTGCACGTGGATCGACCCGTTCCCGTTGGCCTGTCACCCCTTCGTGCTGCTGTCTCTCGCTGTCCTGGCTCAGAAGACTCCTTCACCCGCTCGCCGCACCAGTGGATTGACCCGTTCCCGGTGGCCAACCACTTGTGCCCTGCGTCTCCGATTGTAAAGTAAGCGCCCTCACTCGCCGTTCTCCGGCCCTCGACCTCACGAACTCAGCCCTGTCCCGATAGCCGAGCCCGCGCGGCCGCACATTCCACTTCGCTCGCCCTCCGCCGTTCGCCCGCATTCCTCCGACTGCTCACAGTGACTCCTCGGTAGCAGATCTCGGCCCTGTCGCTCTGTAATGGGTACGACACTGGGTACGACAGCTGGCCGCCACCGAGTGTACCCACTGGCTGGCTGCGATCCACCTTCTCTGACTGCTGCATGCCACCTGCCACTTCAACGTCTACCAGTTGCTGTGGCTGTCGGTGGTATGGACTACCGCCGGCCAGCTTCCGTTCCTCCTCATCACTCTGCTCGCCTCTGTGCTGCTGCCCGGTACCACACAGGTGATGCTCGTCAACCCGTACCGCGTACCCGTCACCCGCCTTCTTCACTCCTAGGGTCTTCCACGACCCTGGCGGCCTGAAATAGCGTATCATACTCTGTGACTGACACCCAGCGTGCTCCATCACCGTCCTCGTCACTTCGACCACCTCGTTGAGGTCGCAGCTGGTATTCGAGGACGTACTGGCCTGCTGCATTGCGTCGTCTCCGTCGCCGCAGTTCCACCAGTACCTCGTCTGATCCATTCTGGTCGTCCACGTCCTCCTCTGCTCGGCGATTTCGTTTTCCCTTGCCTGCTGCCGCCGCATGTACAGGTGCCGACGTTGATCGAACAGCCGCTCTTGACGCCGAAACATTCTCTTCCCGTTCGAGCGAGCCTTCATCCTCCAGCTGGGCCGTCGTGTCAGCCGCCACCTTCTCCAGCAAACTCGTAGGGTAATGATAGGTCAGAAGGAAGGAAACGTGTGCTAAAATTGTTCTGCGTGCCCGTCAACATCCTCCCGCTCGATTAAGTAATTGTCGTAGCCTGCCGGCTCCACGATTTTCATCGCTCCGATCCACGAATGTACGAATTTAGACGCCTTTGCTCCCCTTTGAGGCCGATACATCCACACTCTGTCGCCTGCTACGAAGTCACGTCCCTTTCGAACCTTCCTGTTATAGTACGTCGCTTGCCGTTTTGCTCTCGTCCACGTACCTGCTCAGCGCACTTATGTGCCGCTGTCATCGCCGCCAACAATCGTCGGTGATACGCAGTCAGCTCCCCTGCTTCGGCCGCGCTCGTTCGTCGCAACAGCTCGTTGGGAGTCTTCAACGTCCTCCCCATCATTAGCTCGTTTTGAGAGAGCAGCACTGTCGAGTGTCGCCCCGAATTATATGCATACACTGCGAATCCAACCCATGTATCCCAGTCACGTTGCTCGTCCATGTGCATATACGTAGACACACAGTCCTTCCACGTGCGGTGGAAGGGGTCCACCAGGCCAATCATCTGGGGCCTGTACGGAACGGGATTTATTTGCTCCGCTTGTAACATGATCACTAGCTGCTCGATCGCCTTCCCAGTCAATTCTGGTGCTCCATCCGTAAGTAGTTCTCGAAACGGACCAAACTTCAGCACGATCTCCTTCATCAGAAACTCTGCTACTTGCTCTGCCGTGTGCTGCTCGACGGTCGTCGCCACTGCATTCCTAGTCACGTACTCCACTGCGGCAATCACATACCGATGTCCGCCTCCAGTTATCGGCAGTGGCCCTGCCACATCCAACGCCCACCGGTCTCCGACATCTCCACCTTTGATGCTTCGTAGAGGCGGTATTACTTCGCGCGGTCGAGCCTTGCGGCTTCCGCACTCTTGACATCCTGCCACCCAATACTTGACTTCTCGCTGCAAGTTAGGCCACCAGAAAACCTGCGCGATCCTCGCATACGTATGCGGTGCTCGCAAATGCCCTGCCCAGACCGAGTCATGACTCTCCTTGAACGCCGTGGCCCACAGTTCCGGTGGTAGCACCACTCGCCTTCCTTTCGGGGTCTCAATTAGCGTTAGACCATACTCCGTGGTCACCTTCATGCCGCGCGACTGCTCCGCGTGCTGCAGCTGCTGCACGAGCCGGCTCTTCGTCTGCGCCGCAATGATCTCCTCGACCGTCAGCTGCAGCGTTGGTCCGTGGTCATGTCGTACGGCACGTGCTTGCTCCGGTACTGCTGGTCGCCGCCCTCCACTTCTCGATCGTGCCGCTTCACTCCCACGCGCCCCGGCGGTTCCGCACTTGAGCGCCGCTTGTCGACACCATCGTTTGTTGTGCGGGCCGTCCCTCAGCGATAGTAACTGCTGGTGCTGGTGGTCGACGCCGCTTGTGCTCGCCCGCGTTCACCAGACCGGTCTCCTCGCTCTTTGATTCCTTGAGCACGTCACGCGTCACGTTCGCCGCCTTGCGGCGTGTCACTTCGTCTGGTCGTCCTTTTGCCGAAAACGTGTCCTTCTTTCGTAGGGTACTTGTCGAGCATCATCGCGCGACACTCGTTGCGCCTCGTGCTCATCCACCGACGCCGCCCATGTTAACGTACGCCGTTTCGTGGTGGTCGCTTCCACTGTTCCCGTCGTGTCCAACGCCTCCGACGTAGCTCGTATCACGGGCTCGCGAGGAACCGCCGCTGGAATCGCTCCACCAGGTCGCGGCTCGCCCTCGTCAATCCGCCGTATTCCGTCTACTTCTCGGGATGCATTCGCGTCTTGGTGCCACGCATCGTCGCCTCGCCGCTGTGTTTCCTCGACTCGCCGCTGCGCTTCCTCGGCTCGCCGTTTGGCGGCTCTCGTCAGAGGTCTCGACGTTGTCGGTGCTTCACGCTTACTCCGGCTGGTGCTCGCCTCGTCGCTGACTGCTGCTGCAGCGACATCAGCATCGGCAACTGCGGCCCCTGCCGTCGACTTCGTCAGCCGCTTCCCTGTCTGGCTGCTGCTGTCACCATCTACGCCACGTGGTGCAGAGGCAGCCTCGACTGTTGCCGTCGCCGTTGCTGTCAATGAGGGGCCCCGACCGCCATCATCGCCTGGTCCAGCCTCTTCCACTGATCATGTCGCGTTGACTTCGGCTGTGCGGGTGCCGCTCGCTTCCGTCGTTACTGGTGCTGCGCCACGTCGTGCTCGCCGTCGTCGCTTAACTGCTGCAAGAACCTTTGTTGCGACGGGTGCTCTGGAGAGCGCGTCCGCCACCACGTTGGTCGCTCCTGCTCGATACTCAACCGCGAAGTCGAATTCCTGCAACGTCAAGGCCCAGCGATGCAGTTTACCCGTTAGGTTAGACTCGTCATTAACCATTTTAAAGCCGAGTGATCCGTGATGATCGCGAACTTCCTTCCGTACAGGTAAGGACGAAAGAGTTTGATCGCCCACACCACTGCTAAGCACTCGAGCTCAGTGATACCGTACTTGCTCTCGGCAACGCTATTAACCTTGCTGGCGTAAGCTACCGGCTGCCAGCCGCTTCCTGATCCTGGACAAGGCAGGCGCCAAGTCCAACTTGACTCGCGTCTGTCATCACGCGGAACGGCAAGCGGAAGTCGGGATAGATGAGCAGCGGTTTCGTCGTCAGTATCTGTTTCACCTGCTCGAACGCTGCTTCCTGTGCGTCTCTCCATTCCCACGGCGTATCTTTCCTTAGCAACTTCGTCATGGGCGCCATCATCGAGCCAAATCCCTTCACGAATCTGCGGTAGTACCCCGCCAGCTGAACGAACCGCTCCACTTCAATCGCATCACTAGGTCGTGGGAATTCCTGTACTGCACTCACCAGCCGTTGTAAGGGCCGCACGCCGTCCGAACTTAGCTCATGACCCAGGTACTCCATGCGACTCGTTGCGAACATGCATTTCTTCAAGTTGAGCGTGAGGCCTGCGGCCGAAAGTCGTTCCAGCACGCACGCCACCTCCAGTACGTGGCACTCAATTCCGCCTTTGGTATAGATCACAATATCGTCCAAGTACACTAGACACGTAAGCCATGTCAATCCTCGCAACACCGAGTTCATCATTCGCTGAAACGTGGATGGCGCGTTGGTGAGCCCAAACGGCATCCGCACAAACTGATAGAGGCCCTTCTTAGTGGTGAAGGCTGTCTTGACCTTGTCGTCCTCCGCCATCCGGATCTGCCAATAGCCAGCCTTCAGGTCGAGGGTGGTGAACAGCATCGCCCCGCCTAAAGCCTCCAACGTTTCGTCTATCCGCGGCAAAGGGTACACGTCCTTGCGCGTGATCTTGTTGAGTGCGCGGTAATCGACGCAGAATCTCACCTCCCCGTCCTTCTTTCGTACCAGAACCACAGGGAAGCCCCAAGCACCGTTGCCCTCCTCAATTACCCCCGCCTTCAGCATCTTGTGCACGTTATCATCCACCACAGCATCCTCCGTCTGAGCATGGCGCCTCCGTTTCAGCATGATCGGGGTGGCGTCGCCCGTGTCCACGTGATGCTCCACTTCTAACGCGGTGGAAGGGGGCAGTCACTGATGTTATTCGTCAGCTCTCGATACGACCTCAGCAACTTAATGATCATGTCGCGGCTGCTCGCGTCTTCCGTGCCGATGCGCGCTTCATCCTCATTCTCCAGCGGCGTACTGGTATCGCCCAGCGCGTCCAGCCACTCTTGCACCTTCGCCGGCTGCAACGCCCCGTTTAACTCCAACACTTCCACGTCCTTGTCCAGCGGGATCCACGTTCCCAACTCCTTCTTTGATGGCAGCTTCACGCGATCGCGCCCGGCGTTGATGGCCGGCACCCAGGCCTTGCCGTCATGCACTTCTGTCACCGTCGCGGACAATAGAACTGATCCCGTCTTCATCATGGGCAGGAAGATGCCCTTCTCGCCATCCTCCGCCGCCACCGCAATCTCGACGGGAGTCACTGTACCGCGTCCCACTCGCGTCTTCCTCGCCATGCGAACGGCTGCGACTCGAACTCCTCGTTGCTTGTCAAAAGTGCGAAATGGTATCACCACCGCCCGATCCATCTCTTTATAGCGTAACTCGTTGCGGCTGAAGTCCATGGTGGCTCCATGCCCTCGCATAAAATCCACCCCGAGCAGAAACTCACTTGTACACCCGTCGACAATGCACGCCTCCACGCAAATCTCTTCGTCGAACGCGCTGCGCAGCTCAAACTTCCATATGCCTACCACGTCCAGTAAGAAGCCACCAATGCCTTCCACATAATCCACGGGAGCCACACGATCCACACGATCCCCGTATGCCATCCAATCGGTACCGGCGACCGTGTATCGAGCGCCACTGTCGAGCTTGACGCTCCTTCGTTGACCTCCTACCATCATCTTGGCTGTCGGCAAGCCGTCGTCGGCCTCGGCATACTTTATCACGTCACTTCCTTGCACACGTTCTGCCGCCGTCGCACGCTCTCGCTGCATTAGGCGCACTTTCGCGACTCATCGCGTCCTATGTCGGCTCCAACTTCAGCTGCACGTTGTCGCCGTCGCTGCGCGAGCTGCTGCATCGCATTGTCGGCCACTCCTTGTCGCTGAACTCGCTGCTCTTCTTCAGCGGCTCGTTGCTCTCGCTCGTCACGAGCTGTCACCTTTTTCGTGCGAGCGCCAGCTTTACACGAGCCCTCTTCTTCTGGTTCTTCACGAGTTAGCGCACCGCACGCGCACGCATGGTATCTGTGTCCGCCGACTTCTCCTCCTCGTCCACTGACATTCGCGACTCGTTCAACAACTGCGGCGCGACCTCGTCCGCGTTGGTCACCACGTTCGGGCTTCTTATTGTCAACACGCCTTCTTCAGTTCGAAGTACACCGTCTCCACTTCGTTGGCTGTCACCGCAAGCTTGACGCGTGTCTTCTTCAGTACGCCGCGTGCCGCCGCTGCACTGGCACGAGGCAGCTTCACAATCGTCGACACGCACGTAGCATGCTGCCGCCGATTGTTGGACGAACCGTAGCCACGTAGCGAGCTGCGCGTTCTTCATCTTTCGCCGCTGCCTCCTTGTTCATGTTGGTTGCCACGGCATCCATCTCCTCGCCTTCCGACGGCACTTCTACGACCTCGCCCTTATCCGCGTATCGTCAACGCAGAGCATCGTCACACCGTGCACTGGGCGTGCTGTTGCCAACTCTTTGTCACGCTTCTCATACTCCTCGTCCAGCTCGAAGTATTGCTGCATCTCCTTCTCCGCCTTGCTCCACGCACTCTCCTCCGTCAACGACGACTGCGCCGCTTCCTCGGCATCGGTTATTCTCACTGCGCCTTCTCGGGCACTCTCCCACCGCATCACAGTCATCCGTCCCGCGTCTTCCACCGTCGTTTCTTGGTCTACACAGAGCAGCACCGTACACTCCCCTCCGTCGTCCTCGTGGCGCGATGGCCCAGCTTCCACTGCGACCTTCGTCTGCCGCCGGGGATTTTTCTCCTGCGGACGCCGTAACCCTCTACCGCGCCCGCTACGCGTTTTCCGCCTTCGTCTCCTCCCGTGGCTCTCGAGCTTTCAAGTAGGCGTCGTTCCTGGCCTTAGCTTCCACGTTCTGACAGTATTTGGCGTAGTGACCAGGTTTGTTGCAAGCGTAGCAGCGGCTCTCGTTGGGACAACTGGGAGCCCAATGGCCCATCTGGCCGCATTTGAAGCACGCGCCGTTGTTCTGCTGCCCACCGTTGTACTGCTGCCCGCCGTTGTTCTGCTGGCGTTGCGTGGTGGCGGGTGCCTGTTGGCTCTTCCTCTCAGCTGCTTGTTTCACCGCAGCCTTCAGCTTTGGTCTCTTCACTAGTGGTTCGACCTCGCCGCCGCTGGATACTACCTCTTGCTTCGGCCTCGACTTCCTCTCTGGCTTCTTCGTATCGCTCCGGTGGCTGCTGTGGGAGCGCTTCGTTCCAGGTTTTTCGTTCCGCCCAGTACCTGCCGTTCCAGACACGTCCAGGTGGTATATCCCACGTGCCCGAGTAGTTGTTGAAAATGCCGGACGGGTTGGTGAAGAGCGCAGGTGACGCTGCAGCTGTCTCGTCATTCCCTTCCGTAGCTGCTCCGCCGTGCACCCCCATCGTGAGCGTCCCGGCTGGGAGTCCTGTGCCGCCAATGCCCGGAATCACCGCCGTCTGCCCGGTCGTGCCCGTCATCGGTATCAGGAACGGACTTGGTGTAGTTGCCCAGGGTTGCCCGATGTTCATCATTCCTTGTGCTACATTATCCATAGGGTCGTCTATCTCCGTTGCCTTATCCACAGCCGCTTCCAGCGTGGTTGGCTCCGGCGCCTGCTTGACCAGCTTTTTCGTGGTCTTGTCCAAGCATCGGAAGAACTGAGCCAGTAGTACGCGCTCGCTCACTTTGTTCCGACCGACGACCTCTCTCAGCCCAGCCGCAAAGTCGGCATAGGTTTCACCAGGCCACATTCGCCTCATGCTCACTCGCCACTCCGCCTTGGACTTGTCCAACTTCTCGCCATATCGCCGGAGCAGCGCCTTCTTCAGGTATGTCCACGTGCGCTGACGCCGATAAAGCCGGCGGTCCATGTTCACCCACCATCTCGAGGCGTTGTTCATTAACTTATTCCCCATCATGAAGTACAGGGCGTGGTTGGACCAAGAACCTCGCCCCGACTCCCTAGCTCCTTTCAGCGCCAAGTCCACCCGATCAATCCAAGTCGACACTGAAACTTTCGGCGACGGAGAGAACGTTGGCAACTCCAGCTCCTTAATGCCTCGTCGCCGATGCTGACTCCCTCTTCGTGAACGCCGTTCGTGCCGTCCACGTTGCTCGCGATGGGCCCGCCGTCCTCGGTGCTCACGTCGCCCGTGGACGTCCGTTCCATCATCGTCCGAGCTGTCCGAGCTGTCCGAGCTGCTGGGTCTGCTAGAACTGCTGTCGTCGCTCCGCTGCTGTCATCGCTCTCGTCGTCGTGGCCACGACGCCCGTGGCGACCAGGTCGCCGGTGGTCGTCCGAGCTGCTACCATCGTCTCCACTGGAGCTACTACTGCTGCTGCCACCCGACGGCGGGGACGCTGCTCGAGTTGTCCGTCGTCGTCGCGTGCGGCTTGCTGGCTCTCGGGGCGCTCTTCCGCTCCTTCGACTAGTTGTTGATGCCGCTCCCCGTCGGCGCGCTCTAGTTGATGACGTCGTGGGGACCCGCACTGTTCGTCGGCTCGCCGCTGTTGATGTTGTTGCACCCGTCGCTGATGCTGCGGGTTGCCTTTGCGTCGTTGCTAATTGCCGCTGCGTTGTTGCTGCTGGGCGTGTTGCTGCTGGTACCTGCTCCGTCGCCTCGGTTCGTCGGGTTGGTGCTGACGTGCTGCTGGGCATCCCGACGTCGGCTTCATCGTCACTGTTCACCGTGGTGTATTCTCCCTGTCTCGCGCCGTCGCCACCCACGACTGTTTGCAACCCCGTCATCAAGTTCCTCAGCTGCTGGATGGCCGCCGTCACTGCGGTCATGTTCATCGTTGCAGAAACTGCGCCGTTGTCTCGTGCTGCGCCGTCGTCTGCCGCTCTCTCAGCTGCTGGCCGCTGTTCCGTCGCGAGTTCCTGTTCGGCGACTTGCTCCTCAGCATCCTGCTGGTGGTCCGACTCCGTATCGTTGCTGTCGTTGTCCGCGTGGTTCTCGTCGTTTGCATCGTCGCCGTCGTCCGCCCTCGCTAACCTCTTCCCACTACGCGTAGTCGTCATGCTGCTTATCTTCTCGTCAATTCCACTGGTTGTTCTTGATGCGTGCTCTTCTCTCCTTGGCCCCTGTATGACCACCATGTAACGAGTCTGTTGTCGCCTGCTCGTCGGCGGGTGCGTACTGCCCCAGTGCTGACTGCTGCTATGCTGCCAGGTGTCCTGCTCGTCACAACTCAGGACCTTGTTGGCCACTACTCAGTAGCCGGGCTTGCGCCCTATTTATTAATCTCACTCAATCAACTGCTTCTTCCTTCTGCCCGAGACGCTCAACTGTCCTCTCTGACGATGCCCGCCAAACAACTCGACCCGTTCCCGATAGCCTCGCTGCTGACGCCGCCCTCGTCCTAGTCCTGCACGTGGATCGACCCGTTCCCGTTGGCCTGTCACCCCTTCGTGCTGCTGTCTCTCGCTGTCCTGGCTCAGAAGACTCCTTCTCACTCGCTCGCCGCACCAGTGGATTGACCCGTTCCCGATGGCCAACCACTTGTGCCCTGCGTCTCCGATTGTAAAGTAAGCGCCCTCACTCGCCGTTCTCCGGCCCTCGACCTCACGAACTCAGCCCTGTCCCGATAGCCGAGCCCGCGCGGCCGCACATTCCACTTCGCTCGCCCTCCGCCGTTCGCCCGCATTCCTCCGACTGCTCACAGTGACTCCTCGGTAGCAGATCTCGGCCCTGTCGCTCTGTAATGGGTACGACACTGGGTACGACAGCTGGCCGCCACCGAGTGTACCCACTGGCTGGCTGCGATCCACCTTCTCTGACTGCTGCATGCCACCTGCCACTTCAACGTCTACCAGTTGCTGTGGCTGTCGGTGGTATGGACTACCGCCGGCCAGCTTCCGTTCCTCCTCATCACTCTGCTCGCCTCTGTGCTGCTGCCCGGTACCACACAGGTGATGCTCGTCAACCCGTACCGCGTACCCGTCACACCTTGTTAGCCATTCAAGAGTTGCCCTTTATCCGTCGGCGCGGTGTAAAGCCACGCTTGTACAGTATGCTTGAAGATAATTTCGTGGGGATCTGCTGCAGCGCTGAGCCCCCTGGTAAAATTTTGGCTCTTGGTTTTTACTACTTGACTGCGATATCAACTCATCAACATCATCAGCTCCAATTCCAGGTACATTTACTGTAATCCCCAGCGCTCGAGCTAGGAAAAGCTCAGTGCATGCAATATGCATTGATGATTACCTCAATGTAGTACTGCCGACGGCAAACCATGAACGTAATGCGTTGATGTGGAAGTGTTTTTCTTCGGTGTGCTTACTGTTCGAAGGCAAATCGTGGGGCGTGAGCACGTCTTTTCTTTGAGCACATCAATTATTTCGAGCCCGTCGTTCAGCTAGACAAAGTCGTGGTAGAGCCCATAGCAACGAAGTGAAAATACATGAATCAATACAATAACTGCAGTGAAGTAGTAAGCTTGACATGCGGTTGTGCATTGAAACAGCTTTGCGAAGTTATTGTGTTTTGAAGCAAGTGTTTGCTCACAATTTTTGATCAGACGAGTCTCATCGGTCATGCGACCGCAACTCGACAGCAACTCGACAGCAACTCGTGGTAAGATCCTTAGATCGGCAAATATGTAGTACTTGTAAGCTCCAAGGCATCTCGAGGATATTGTCGCCTCCACTCCTTCAAGACGCACGAAAACCCGACCCATTCCACGCCATCCTCAAAGTTCACTTGCAATTTTGCTAATCACCAGCAACAACAACACCCACCCCACGCAATCTCTTCAAGTCCACCACTCAACCATTCGGCATGAAGACTGGAAGTATCGTCGCCGCTGCCCTCGTCGCCATCTCCACACCCTACCTCGTCGCCGCCGAGACGTGCTCGACCATGACGCTCGTCTTCAAACTGCTGCCGCTGCTCGGCGACGCCAACACGTGCGCCGATGAGACGGGCTACAAGATTTATCCGTTCACGGGTAAACCCACGGAGGAGCAAATGACGGCCATCTGTGCCAACCCAACGTGCGTCGGCGTGTTGGAGGACTGCATGGACAAGAACCTGCCGGACTACACGATCGACTTCGAGGCCACCCAATTGAACGTGCGAACGAAGCTTACGGGCTACGCCAGCAAGTGTGGAGTGGCCACAGAGCGCAAGTAGACAGAAGCTGTAAATTGTTGGATGCGCTGCATTCAACGCAGCTTCGATGTTAAAATATAGAGTTTGTTCGTGGATAAATGCATTTGTCAATGTACTGGTCATCGAGAATGTTTTCGGGACTTTATGTGCGAATTGAACAATCGTAAGAAGTTTACTCTGCTAGTGGAATTTGTACGCTGCTCGGAGCAGGAAGACCACTATCCATACACTTGTCATGAACTGCAATATGTTAGTCTTCATTTTGTGATAATAATATGGTACGGACTATTGAATTTGCTGTCTAAGATGCGGCCCGACCTCATGCTCGATAGGACATTTTCCTCTCCGGTGGTGCTGACGTCGAGTTAGGATTGAACCGGACGGACGGGGACGACGCCAATCGGTATCCGCTTGTGGTGGACACCCCGCCATTCATAATCGGAACCGTATTGGTAGGAGGAGTGTAGGCTTCGACGATGTAGACTGAACTCGGTTGCGTTGGAGTTTGAAGCAGGTTGCAGTCCGTACGGTCGTTCGCGTACAAGTTTCGCTGCACTCGCGGCTGGTTCTGGTTCTGCAGTGCCTCAAGCTCACGCATCAGTTTGCGGCGCTTCCACCAGAAGTACCCGTACGCGACACCCGCCAGGATGATGACGACAATAGCCACGATCACAACGTACATCCACCACTGCCAGAAGAAGCACGGCTTGCCCGTGAACGGGACGTAGCTGCTAAGCAGGCTGCTCTTGCGGTCCGAGGAGCCGACACAGTCGCAGAAGGAGTCCTCGTTGCTGCTCAGAGTTTCAACCGTGATCGTCTTGCTGGACGTGACGCCATTGGGGCAATTATCTGCCACCGCAATCCCCACGCGCTCGTTTTCGCGGTCGTGCACCGTGAACAAGCCGTCCATGAACACGTCTCCCAACAGGGTGAAGTCGCCCTCCGAGATGCCAAACACGCGGCACGCCGACTCGCCCAATCCTGTCGCGACGACGATCGGTCGCCAGATATACTCGGCCGGAATGGTGATCGTCATCTGCTGCGCTGTATCGTCGTCGACCGCCAGTGAGATCGTCAGTCCTGGCAGCGAGTAAATGATCGAGTCCGAGTTGGCCGGGTCGCACTCGGGCGAGCAGCAGGTCGAGTCGTCGTCGAAGAAGCTGTCACTCAGACCCGACGAGACCTGCTGCACCTGCGCCTTGAGTTCGTCCACCACCGCCGTGTAGACGCTGGACGGGAAGGCCAAGTTGCTGCTCCCCGAGTCGATAATGGTCCGCGGCGAGTTAATCGTTTCGCAGTCCAGGCCCAGACTTGTCCCGTTCACGCCGATGTCCGTGACGAGCACATTGTAGTATTTCTCCTGCACCAACGGGGTGTAAACGACCTCCCCGAGTGGTAGCTCTCCCCATTAGGTCCTTCCGTGCCGCCCAGTAGCAACTCGCCTGCGTACAGATACGAGTCGTCCTGGATGGAAAAGTTGCTAAGACTCATGGCCTGCAGAGCGCCGCACATGAGCAGGCTGAAGGTATCGTCCAGGCCGTCCGAGCTCCGGACAGTGTCAAAGTACGGGACTGGCGGGTCGCTTGACGGCGACGCAATGGCCTGGAAGCCCAGGCCGATGATCCCGTCGTAGCCTGTGGAGATGAAGCTGTCCTGGCTCGTGATCTCAGCGAACGGCATCTTGTCGACCGTGCCCAGGCCCTCGCCTGAGAAAACGTCCTGGACGACCTCGCCGCTCCAGGAGCCGCTCACGTAGGTGACGCTCACGCTCGTGTCCTGGTCCACGCACGTGTCGGAGTCGGCGCACGAGTACAAATTCTCGTTCGTGAGCGAGCAGCACTCGGCCGTCACGACGGCCGTGTTGGCCGATCCTGTGTCCACGAGCAGGTTGAAGGCGTTGGAGCTGGAGCTCGAGCTCGAGCTGCCCGAGGTGGAGCTGGACGAGTAGAGCGGCGACCCGATGCGAACTTCCACGTAGTAGGCCAGGCCCGAGGCCAGGCCCAGCAGCTTCTGCTGCAGCACGTCGCCCGCCTGCACCACAGAGCAAAACGCCACGGCCGCGAACGTCGACGTCCGCATGGTCGGGGCCGAAAATAAAGGAGTGAAGACCTCCATGGAGACTCGAGCGAGAGCGATGGCGTCGTGCACGACATGTCCTGCCGCAGCAACGACCTGGCAAACTCGATGTCTGGAGTTAGATGTGATAGCGATACTGATGTCGGCGCTCCTTGGAGTGCCTCTATATTTACGTGACCTGCTAGATACAGTGCACTGAGAGGCAGGCGTTGGACTGTGGATTTTGACGCGCTTCAGGCGCCATCCCAGCCTGGACACTATCCAGTATGGCAGGTACAGCGGGATGTCCCAGAGCTTATTTCTCGACCGATCGTCCTCGTGGCCACTTTTGGTCACTTTTGGCCTGAGATCTGTCAGCATTGGGGGAGTAAACAGGCCTCCCAGTCAAACGCCTCAAGACCAGCTTCCTTCGCGCGGCAAACTTACCTGTTGATGAACTGCGTTCGGGCCCACTCTCTACAATTCGACCACGGAACTGTAGACGACCTCCATGGTGCCGTACTCGATGGCCAAGGCATTGCACTCCAACTTGGAGTTTGGAGTCCAAGCGAGGAAATTGAGAGCAAGTGGATCACTTGAAGTGGCGCAATCGAGGATGGGACACTTTCCTCGAGCGTATGCATCCGAGCCTCGTCAACCCGGCATCGTGTGCACATCTGTCTAACACGAGCATGTCCGCGCCATGCCCCACCACTTGGCGGTCCTTCTAATACATGTAGTCGCTCGTCGTGTTCAAGTCGTCGTGGCTCATGTGTTCGTGACTTCGCCTATTTGTTGACAGCCACGTCGACCCCTACTTCTTGATTAACCGATTGCTTGTTGTTCGCTGTGGACGAACAGAAGTCGACTCGCAGCATTACGCTACGGCAGCCTTGGTCGTCATTCACTCTGCATTGTATCTGGGCGATGTTTCAGAAGACGGTGAAGGGACTACAGATGGATGTACACTAGCAATGCCAGTACAGCCAGTCTGACATAGCATGAATAGATCGGGCAAATGTAGGTCTTCCGGTGTCATTTCGACTAGACCAGTATGCATCTCGTTGTCTTGGCTCCAGCGGGTATCGACACCTTGGTTAATGACGACTTGATGAATGGGCGATTTCGAGAATCCTAGCACATGTGTCCTCTTCCTCGCCAGACTAGCTTTGCGCTCGAACTGCCCATCAGTCAAGCTACAGTGCTGTGGCTGTTCGAAGGAGCCGTGTCGCCTGGCCTCGCCGTCAAGTTCAACTCCACCACACTTGACGAATGCGTTTCACATTCGTCGTGCTTTAATTGCAGCCCGGAACAGCAACCTCCGTCGACCAACGGCGGCTCAGTTGTGTCTGGTTGAAGTTCTTGAACCCATATATTTAATGTGCTGTCTAGGGTTCAATTGCCTAGGGTTCATTCGTCTAGGGTCCATCAAACCCTACACGTCCCCCTTAAGTACGTCTCCATTAGCCCCACCCGTTCGAGCCAAGCACACTCGACGTAGCTGCTCGTCGCCGTCACCTCCCGCCGTCGCCATGATGAAGAAGAGCGTGGTGAAGAACCGCGCGCCGGCGCCCATCCAGATCACGGCCGAGCAGATCCTGCTGGAGGCCAACCAGCGCCGCGAGGAGCTCGCGCAGCCGCCGCGGCGCCGCATCGCCGACGCCGCCGAGCTGGCCGAGTACCGCATGGGCAAGCGCAAGGCCTTCGAGGACGAGCTGCGCCGCCAGCGCCACCACGTGGGCACGTGGATGAAGTACGCGGCCTGGGAGGAGAGTCAGGAGGAGTTTCCACGCGCCCGCAGCGTGTTCGAGCGCGCGCTGGACGTGGACTACAAGGCGCCCACGGTCTGGCTCAAGTATGCGGAGATGGAGATGCGCCACCAGTTCGTCAACCACGCGCGCAACGTCTGGGACCGCGCCGTGACGCTGCTGCCCCGCGTGGCCCAGTTCTGGTACAAATTCGCCTTCATGGAGGAGATGCTGGGCAACCTCCAAGGCGCGCGCCGAGTGTTCGAGCGCTGGATGGAGTGGCAGCCCGACGACCAGGCCTGGTACTCGTACATCAAGCTGGAGATGAGGGCCAAGGACGTGGGTAGAGCGAGGGCGCTGTACGAACGCTATGTGGCGTGTCACCCCGGAGAGAAGGCCTACATCAAGTACGCCAAGTGGGAGGAGAGAGAGCCAGCGCCAGTTGGCGCTGGCCAGAAGAGTCTACGAACGAGCACTGGAGGAACTGCGCAGTGATGAAAAACTGAGCAGATTTACCTGGCGTTCGCGCAGTTTGAGGAGCGCTGTAGGGAGATCGAGAGAGCGCGCGCGGTGTTCAAGTACGCGTTGGATACGCTGTCGAAGGAGGAGGCGTCCGCGCTGTACAGCGCGTTCATCACGTTTGAAAAACAGCATGGAGAAAAAGAGCGGATTGAGGGGGTAGTGATTGCCAAGCGACGCGTCGTGTATGAGCAACAGCTCGCTGCCAACGCTCTGGACTACGACTCGTGGCTCGAGTATATTAAGCTGGAAGAGAACGAGGCCGCCGCTTCGCAGTCCCTTGGTCTCGTGCGTGAAGTGTATGAGCGCGCTATCGCGAATGTACCGCCAATTCCTGAGAAGAAGTACTGGCGCCGGTATGTCTACCTTTGGATTAAGTACGCGTTGTTCGAGGAGCTGCTGGCAGGTGACAACGACGACAGCGGCAGCTCGTTTGAGCGCTGCAAACAGGTCTACAAAACTTGCCTAAAAGTTATTCCGCACGAAAAGTTCACATTCGCCAAGATCTGGATACTCTACGCAAAGTTCCTGATCCGTCAGCGCGACGTGCAGGGTGCGCGTCAAACGCTTGGCGAGGCCCTCGGTCGCTGCCCGAAGAAGAAATTATTCACGAGCTACATTGAGTTGGAGCTGATGATGGGCGAAATTGACCGTTGCCGCAAGATCTACATGCGGTTCCTCGAATTTGCTGCACAAAACTGCGAGACGTGGCAAAAGTACGCTATGCTTGAGCGGCAGGTGGGTGAGATTGAGCGTGCTCGCGCGATTTACGAGCTCGCAATTCAACAGCCTGTACTGGATATGCCTGAGATGATCTGGAAGCACTACATCGACTTTGAGATCGAGAATGACGAGCGCGAGAACACCCGTGCGCTATACGAGCGCCTGCTTGAGCGAACCAAGCATGTTAAGGTCTGGATTAGCTTTGCGCAGTTTGAAGCGTCTTCGCCAGATGAAGAGGGTGCATTGATCAAAGACCTCGAACCCGCCCGTGACGTTTTTGAGCGTGCACTACGCTTTTGAAGGAGGAAGGTCGCGAAGAGCTTAAGGAGGATCGCGTTTTGTGCATGGAGACGTGGCTAGAAATGGAGAAGAAGGGTGGCGACGCAAAAATGATCCAGAAGATCAGCGATATGCTGCCTCGCAAGGTTACTAAGCAGCGCATGGCCTACGCACAGGACGGGGTACGTTTTACTAGTATTGTACTCGAGGTATTTTGCTGTATAGGCTGCATGATGCTAACAATGTATTATTTATTGTATCTCAGACGGAGCTGGGCCTCGAGGAGTACACAGATTACATTTTCCCAGACGACGAGCAAGCACAGTCACATCTGAAGCTTTTGCAGGCCGCGCAGCTCTGGAAACAGAAGAAGCGCGCGCGAGAGGAGGCTGCTCAGGAGCAGGAATCAACAGAGGAGTAGGCCACTGCGTGTGCAGGGCATTAACATGTCATTCAAGTACCAAAAAATACTCGTGGAGGAGAACCAACTCAGCACACAATTTGGTGACCTCAGTTCACCGTGCAGAGTGTTGCAATTGCAGAGGATACGATAGCCACACCCAATATGGTCTTCACGTGACTTGTGTGCGGAAGTTTGTGGAACAGGTTTGCATCCATGAGAACGTCTGCTACATGATTTCGTAAGCACTGCTGTACAGTAGCCATCTGAAACCGCATGCTGGCTTAACAATGAACAGTGTTTATTGAACACTTTTCGTGACTGTAGACGTGCAACAATTTGGTATTTCCTTGGTGTTGGCGATCGATCCTTTCTTATCTTTCTTCCTTGCATCGCGCTACAGTCATTCTGTGACAGATCATGAGCTTCCTCATCAGCCCTGGTGACCCGAAGACGTTAGCGGAGGTGTTGGTATTCATCGACAAGTTCGACGAAGACCACATCAAATTTAATGCTGCCAATGATGACGATGCCAACGACTGCTTCAAGCAGTCGCACAAGCGCCAGCGCAATAGTGGCGACGACGCAGAACACACTTGGCCAAGCACGAACGAACTCGCGAAAAGTCGGCGCAGCAATGCCTGGTATTCGGCTCGCTATCGATCCAAGAAGAAGAGCGAAGTCTCAGAAGTGAGAGAGCAGATTGCGGCTCTGGAAATGCAGCTAGAGCAACTGCAGCGAGCTGCGGGCTCCAAAGGAGAATGCTCGTCCTTGACCGACAAGGACACACAACTCTCAATTCGGTGGCTGGAAGAAGCTACAAACCAGGAGCTTCGACGGAAGAAGGCCGAGGAGCTCAATGCCCAACTGAAGAGGCTGCTGGTGCTGCTGACGAAGAGCTCTGCAGCACTGCAAAGTGTGGTGCAAAATCTGCAGATTGTGCGTTCTGAAGCCAACACGGTGGTTGTGTGCCCGTCCGCTTCGCCCATGGGGCTCTCGCTGAGCGACAACGAGGCAACTCCACAGCTGGATGAACTGCGCAGCTCCATGACTCAAATGTATTCAGACGCGCAAGTAATGTTTGCCTCCGGTGCAGCCATAGACGATGAGGCTTCGTTCCAGTCTCAGATCAAGAGCACTTCAGTGAAGCTCTCGTCGTCGACACCCATGGCGTACGGTTTTGACACTGCAAGGAGTATGCTATGGAATGGTATGCAGATTAGGCACAGCCGCTGCTGCAAACAGCGTGTTCAACGAGTGCTTGAAAACGCCGACTCCGCCGTCAAAAGCTACGTCGTGAGCGTGCGCGAGCAAGAGCTGCATGGGGTGACCTTTGTGCGGAAGTTTGAGGAGCGGGGCCGTGTCCTGTACATGTGGGGTTCCGCTGTTCTTCCACCGCAGGATGGTGGTAAGACAAGCACGGACAACAACTCGTGGCGTCTTCGCTTTCGCGAGAAAGGGTGGGCCATGTTGTCACGAGCAACTAGCAACCCAGACCACAAGTCCGTTTTCAAGATCAGCTACGAGGCCTTCAGTGAGCAGCAAGACGACGAACAGCAAAAGGCTTCCGATCCAGTGGGTGCCTTTTGCAGTTGCGTCGTCGGAGTGCTGAGCAGTACCCTTCGAAGCTATCACCACCAGGTTCAGAG
Source organism: Phytophthora constricta (assembly GCA_011947335.1). Lineage (NCBI taxonomy): Eukaryota > Oomycota > Peronosporomycetes > Peronosporales > Peronosporaceae > Phytophthora > Phytophthora constricta. The sequence continues at coordinate 260,109 of JAAVTI010000537.1, read as the reverse complement.
CAAGGGAATCGACAGTCTGAGTCGCAACTTGCGAGCTGGATGAACGCACCCACTCCTGGACCACTTCGATATCTCACCAGTCACTTCCCCATCGTCTCTTCTCATTCGGATTTTTACCCAGAGCAAGATGAATCGCTCCTCCATGAGCCTTTACCACGAAGTATGTAATGAACCGTCCGTCGTCACCGAACTCCTCGCGCTTGATGCTGAAAACTGGCAACGAGATTTGGACTTGAGCAAAGCTCGAAGTGGTGATGGCTCTGACCGCAAGTCGAAAAAATGGCACGAGGAAGTTGAGGGGTGGAGTCCGTAAGGAAAAAGCCGCCCAACCGAAGCGCGACAGACCAGTGGCGTCTCCCCGACCACGTCTCCGAAACAAGGCCAAGATTGAGCTGCTCCGACTCGAGATCGAGGGGCTCGAAGCCGAGCTGGCTGGGCTGCAGCGGCCGACAGACGACCAACCAGCTATTCAAGAAATGCGCCGCGCCGATTCTCTGTGGGAGATCGTCGCCATGAAGCAGAACCAGGAGCTACGGCGTGCTGAAGAGCGGAATAGGGCGCTCAAGAGGCTGCTGTCGACTCAGTACGCGTTGACGGAGTCGATATCGGACGCTCTCAGCGAATGGACGAGCTTATCCACCTCCGGGGCGATGAGTGCGTGATTTTACCGGTAGGGATGATATGTCGTTGTGTCACAATTTATAATGTCCAAATGCGCTTCCACCCCTTTCATTCACCAAAAGAAAGACTACTACGCATGAACAAGAAAAACAACAAACCAAACTCGCTGCAATGTGATTCCTCGCAGCCACCGCCGCTGGGACAGTCTCACTTCAACCTCCTTCTGCATCATATTATTCCCTTGCGCAGGTTCCTACCACCCATCATATCGTCATCCTCCGAGCCAATTGGCCACAACGTCATCGTCCGGCTCAGACTAACACTAAAACAGAAAAAAGTGCAATCACGACCAGGATGCTGCCGCTCCTCTGCGCTCGCTGGGCTCGTCCGGGCGCCCCGCCAATCGCCTGCTGTCACTGCTCGGTACATCCTGCAGCTCTTCGTCTCCTCTCGCTGGCCGTGCAAGTTGCAGCGCCAGGCTCCTGGCCACGGCGCCGCCCCGCCACGTCTTCGCAGACCCGTCGGTGGGCATCGGCAGCCTCCCGCTGGCTCCGGAGGAGACGCAGGCGGAGCGTGAGCTGCTCCAGTCATTGCCAGAGTTTCAGGAGGCCGCTGCCGTGCTGCTGGGCCGGGGCGGAGACGAGGCGCGGCTGCTGCCCAACTGCAAGCGCGCCGAGCAGGCGCTGCCCAAGCTGCAGCGCACGGTTGAGATCTGTCGCTCGGCCATGGGCTTCCAGAGCGTGTACCTGCAGGCGGCGCTGCGCCACCTGGTGGCCACGCTGCTGATGAAGGGCGACGTGGCGGTGGCCCGCAAGGTCATGCAGGAGCGAGGAGACGTGATGCAGTGGCCCATCGCAGAGCATGAACGCATGCTGCGGCTGCTGCTGCGAGCCAACCTGCCCAAGGAGGCGGAGGCCTGGTGCCAGAAGCAGGAGTTCATGACGCTGTTCCCGAAGGATGAGACCGTGCCGCTCAAGTGGACGCTGTATGAGCTCATTGGCACGGAGCTCAGTGGAGGGGCAGACCAGTTGGCCAAGGCCGTGGAGGATCCGCTCTTTGTGAAGGCCGTGGAGACGCTGCGTGAGAAGAAGGACGTCGTGCTAAAGCACGAGGAAGTGAGTAACCTGAAGGCGAGCGAGCTGCAGCTGGGACGAGAGATCCCGTACTTGCTGGCGCAGTACGCGTCGCTGTCGGTGGCCAGCTCGCGAGCGCTGGAGAGGGATCCGAAGGCGGACGCCAAGGCTCCTCCGAGCGATGCTCAGTTGGTGAGCTTGAACCAGGCGGAGGTCCTGTGGAAGGAATCGCTCGCGTGGGTGGAGAAGACGGCTGCTGAAGATGACAAGGACGCGTTGCTGGCGTCTGGACCCAACGCTCCGTTCAAAGCCTGGGTGCAGACCAACCTGGGTGAACTGCTTCTGCGCAAGGACAAGCCTAATGAGGCCATGGAGTGGCTGGGCAAGGCCATGAGCACGCTGCAAGAAGAGCAGAATACTGCTGGAGGTAGCGCGTTGGCAATGACCCGAGTGCTCGGCCAGATTGCGCGAGGATGCCACGCCATGGGCCAGGCTGTCACGAGCGAGGGTCTGTTTGTTACTGTGATCGAGTCGTTTGAACGTGAAAAAGCGCTGTCTATGACGGACCGCGTGGAGTTTGCGCGTGCCCTTCGTGCTTATGGTGATCTGCTGACTAATTGGGAGAAACGCGAGGCTGGTGCCGCCAAGAGATACGCCCAGGCTGAGCGCGTTGAAAAGGAGCTGGCGCGACTATGCGAGAGCAACCAGAGCGCCGCCGCGCTGCACCCTGTATTTTATTTGCCACTGTAAGAAGTGGAAATGTCAGTAAGGATGAAGGGTAGTGCTTCTTTTTGATTGCCGTTAGGACAGCAGAAGCCACGTTGCGCAAAATGAATGAATCGGCCTCCAATGCGTGTACTTCCGTCAATTGATGCTTCTCCCTGCATCATGTTAGCCTTCCATGTGTACATTCGATTCAATAATCGCAGCAGATAGCTGCAACGCACTGAAAACCACGCCCTCAGTTTACTGATGTTCACAAGGGTGGATTTGAAGACTGCACTCGCGCTTTACAAAACGTCTCCAGCATGCACTAATCCTGAGGTCCGCACCAATCGGCTTAATCCATGTCGACAGCGACATAGTCCCCACGATACGGAGGGCTCGGAGGTCGTCGAGCCGTGGGCTGAACACCACTCTGGATCAACCGCTCAGAGCCGGCAAAGGCAATTGCGCAAAACAAGAAGAAGAACGATATCCCCATCTGCGTCATCGTAACAACAAGATGCAGCATGTTAGCTAGATTAACTTACCGGTACAAGCAAGCTCAGCAAGCCGATAAACTCAACGTACCAAGACCATCCACGGCAGGAGGATAATAAAACTAGACATGACATCACCCTCCAACCTCTTCGCGAGCAAAAAGAATGGGAACACAAGCACAGTGATGACGAGAGTGGTGCAGACTGCATCCAACAACCGATGCGAGGACGTGGAGTTGATGTACTTCTTGATCGGGTACCAGATGAAGTAGGCCACGTGCATCCAAACAGGGGTCAGCACGAACCACCAGTTAATGCCTTCCAGGCTGCCGTCTACCTTCATTCCAACAAGTAGCGCTTGCACCATTCGCAGCAGTGTCAAGATAGTCTTACGCTCCACTGCTCGTGTCAGCAATCGGCGCTCCTCTTGAATATCGTCCGTTCGGGAGACATCAGCTCCAATACTGTCATTCACGAGCATTTGGTGGCCCAGCACGCCTCCAACCAGCGCCTCGAGCAGGTTCAGAAGCTCGCACAGTAGGTACGGCGCTAACACCGTCACGAAGCTCCAGTCCACATCTCCATCCAGTTTGAAGACGATGAAGACTTGCACCACGAGCAGTAGCAGCTCCTTGCAGAAGGAGTAAAGTTTGGCGTCCGCGAAAATCAGCGAGAAAAGCATGCTCCCGTAGTAGACGACATCCACCACCCAGAGCGGAATAAGCACCTCCGCCCACTTCCAGGCGATCTGTTTGTCCACCCGCAGACAGCACAGAACTACAGAGCAACAGATTCACAGTCAGATATTGCAACATATAGAGAGTTTAGCTAGAGGTCTCCCATACAGGGGATGGCCAGCACGATGAGGAAGTGCGTCATAGCGAGCAGCAAAGTCAGACACCGCCCTCGAAAGCCGAAGCCCCGCACGGTCTCATATGCTTCCTGTAAGAAGAACGCAATTATAATATGTTGGTAGTTGAGGAATATGGAAGAGAGAAGTTGTTTGTGGTATGCTACCTACCTGGACGTTCCAGCCTTGAAAGTTCATCATCGTGCTCAAGTTTTGATTGTCGAATTGACTTGTCCAAAGTGACGTGTGGAGCTCTTTGAACTGTGGATGACCGAGACCAGGTGGCCGAAAATGATTTATAGACACGAAAAAGGACTTTTCAATGAAATGAAAAGTTTGGACACATTCTAGGCCTGTGTGGAGTTCTCTATGACTTTAGCCACGGAAGCTCGCAGCATTTTGTTAGGAATGAGTTCCATGGGCGTTTGACCATCTCTGTCCTTAGCCAACGGGTCGGCTCCATGCTCCAGCAATTTCTGCCACACCGATGGGATCAGCGCCAATCGAGCAGCCTGGTGCAGCGGAGCGTCGCCAAAGCGATTGCGCTGGTTCACGTCGGCACCGTGGGCCAGCAGCACGTCCATGAGGTCCAGGTCCAGTCTACGCATAGCGTGGTGCAGCGGTGTAGCTGCAGTGTTGGCGGCGTTCACGTCGGCTCCGTGCTCTAGCAACAGCTTCGCTATCTGCAGCTGCACCGACTCGTTCTCCTCGTCCTCGCTGTCACTGATGTACTCGTCCATATCGGACGTAGTCATCACCGTTAGCAGAAGCAGCGCCGTGTTGTTCTGGTAGTCGGTCGCATTGACATCCGCCTTGCCTTCCTCGAGCAGCAGCTTGGTCATGTCGAGTCTGGCCTTGCTCACTGCCATGTGCAGCGGCGACGTCATTCTGCGATTGCGCAGATTGACGTCCACGCCCATATCCAGCAGCGCTCACCACCGACAGCTGCGCACAGTCCGCCGCATAATGCAGCGCCGTGTTGCCCAGCGAATCCACGGCGTTGATGTCCTCCCTCACGCTGCTGGTCTGCAGCACGTCCAGCACGTTCGTCGCGTTGTACTTGGCTGCAATGTGCAGCAGCGTGCTGCCCACGGGGTCTCGTCCGGAGGCGTCGGCTCCATGGGCCAGTAGCACCTTGAGCATCTCCGCCTGGTCCGCTCGTGCAGCGTCCAGCAGCGGCTTCTCGCTGTGCCGGACGTCCGAGTTCAGGTCCGGCTCGAAGCTCAGCACGAAGCCCAGCACGGACAGCTGGCGACTGCGCAGCGCCGCCGCCAGCAGACGCCGCCAGAAGAGTTCCGAGACTTCCTCGCGCAGCTGCGGGTGGCTCAGCAGCGCCGTCAGCATCAGCTCCGCCGCCCCGACGTGGCCGCGCTCCAGCGCCTGCTCACAGGGCGAGTCCCGGAAGAAGCGACTGCACGGGAGCACGTCCGAGACTGCACCCTGTTCTAGCAGCGCAACCACGCGCGCCGCGTCGCCCGACGCGCTGGCGGACAGCAGCGCGGACGCAGAGTCCCCCAGAGGCTCCTCACGGTCGTCACTCCACTGCATGAGGCAGGCGGCTCTGTAATGTAAAGTGAAGTGGCTACACCTGTCAGTCTGTTTGACTACCAGCTACGTTAGTGAGTGATGGTCTACCACTCTACCGGTATTGGTAGTCATTATCGTGGAAAATTGTGTTGTCCATTTAGCAAGATGGTCAAGCTGCTGCTGTGCGGCGCCGTGCAGGGCCAGTGGGAGCTGCTGTTCCAGCGCGTGCAGAAGCTCAACGCTGCGACGAAGGACAAGCCCTTCGAGGCGCTCGTGTGCGTGGGCCGCTGCTTCCCGCTGCCCGTCGAGTTCCTCAGTGGAGGCAGCAAACAGGCGCCCGTGCCCACGTATTTCCTACCGGGACACGAAGCAGCGCGCTCGTGGCAAGAAGACGCCAAGCAGACGGAGGTTTACGACAAACTGAGTGCAGTGGAGCAGCCGGCGGAGCCCGTGGAGGTCGGCGAAGGGTACTACTGCCTTGCAGGAGCCGGAGTCACTACTGTACGAGAGAGATTATTATTGAGACATTCAAGTAGATCATTGTCAGCGCGTAGGAATTGTTGGTTCTGACTGTTTTTGTGGTGAATTATGTGCAGATTGCAGGGCTGAAGGTGGCGTACGTGTCGGGCATTGAGACCCATGGACAGGAGGACGAGAAAGGCACGTTGTTGACGTACTCGAAGGCGTCGGCGGAAGGATTGGTGCAGCAGCTTCTTGCAAGTGGAGACCAGGGTGACGTGGACTTCTTGTTCACGGCCGAGTACCCGGCCAGCTTCCAGTTGTTGCTGCCGGAGCAGCAGCTTCCGCGTGGCTTGCAGGCGCTTCGTGGGAGCGATGCGTTGAAGGAGGTTGTGCAGCAGGTGCATCCGAAGTATCATATCACAAGTCGCGGAGGCGATGGCACTCGTGGCGACGTGTTCTATCAGCGGCTGCCATATGTGAGCGAGGTGACTGGCACAGGACGCAAACAGCTCACGCGGTTGATTGGACTCAGCGGAGTGAACAAGATTAAGGACAAGACCCGCAAGTATCTCCATGCGCTGCAGGTAGTGCCGTGTGCCGAGCAAAGTGCGGAAGAGCGACACCACGTTGACATCCCTGCAGGCACGACGCAGAATCCGTACTTGCACGCGATGTTGGAGGCAGCGTCCCGCAGCGCAGAGCCTGATGCAAAGCGGCGGAAGATGGATCCTTCCGCGACCGGGGGCCTCTCTGCAGAGCAGATCGAGCAGCTCACCTCCAAGAGCCGAGGTGACGCGCAGTTTTTCTACGACCCGAAGCTCGCGGCGAAGGGCCAGCGCAAGGTGGGCTGCTGCCAAACCAGAACCAGAATGGGCAGCAGCAGAGGAGGAACAACCGTCCGGTGGTGGCCGATCGTACCGAGTGCTGGTTCTGTCTGTCCACGCCGGAGCTGGAGCGCCACTTGATCGTGAGTATCGGCCAGGAGGCCTATCTCGCCATGCCCAAGGGCGCGATCTGCGGCGACCACCTGCTCATCGTGCCGATCGCCCACGAGGCCTCCACGCTGTCGCTCAGCGACGACACCTGGCGCGAGATGGAGCGCTTCAAGGCAGCACTGCGACGCTACTTCGCCTCGCAGGACAAGGAGCTGCTAGTGATCGACCGCAACGTGGCCACCCTCGGTGCAACGCACTGCCACTTGCAGGTCGTGGGCGTGCCTAAGGCCAAAGCCGCTGCTGCCCGCCGCATCTTTGAGACGGAGGGCGAGGAGTACCACGTCAAGTTCGAGGAGCTGGTCGGTGATGCCGACGCGCAGGCCGCTGCAACGTCTTCTGCGGGACCGGCGGAGCTGCTGCGCCAGCGCACCGAGGGCAAGTCGTTCCTGTATGCTGAGCTGCCGGACGGCGAAGGCGGCACGACGCGGCTGCTGCAGATCGAGGAGGGCAAGCACTACATGCAGTTCGGCCGGCACGCGGCCGCATGTGTGCTGGAGATGCCTCGGCGCGCCAACTGGAAGTTCTGTGTGGTGCCCAAGCCCGACGAGGAGAAGCTCACGCAGAGCTTCAAGAGCCACTGGAAGCAGTTCGACTTTACGTTAGTCGAAGAGGACGAGGACGAGGCTGCGTGAGGGAGCACCAACAAACACAAGAGTGAGTCTTCAACCGTCCTGTGGGCCTCGGTGGGGCTAGTATATTGCTACAATTGAGGAGGACGACGACAGCTTAACGAGTGCTGGGTCCACGTGGACGCGATAAAATAGAGAGACTGGGCGGTCTGGGTGGGTCAGTGTGGCTCCTGAAGCTGCGCGCTCTACTTCTTGTGGCCGAACACGACGTTCCAGATGTCCTGCTTGCTCTGCGGCTTGGCGGCCACCGACTCGTGGGCCGTCGGGTAGTTGACCGTCTTGGGGCCGCCCACAGCAGCGGCGGGCGACTCCTGCAGCGCCTCCTGGATCTGCTTCTCGTAGTCCACGCCGTAGATGTCGCACCAGGCCTGCTCGCCCTTGGACACGGGCGGAGTCGACGGCTTCTGGGCCGAGCCACCCGACGTGGTGGGCGTGTGCTGCAGCACGCGCGCGGGTGTGGACGAGCTGATGCGCGCACGGCGGCCGTGGGGAGTCGGAGCGAGGAGCGGGCCAGCATGGCGAGTAGGAAAGTCGTTGAAGTTTCTTGGTGGCAGCTTGGGGTCTGCGCAGCAAATTGCAAAGTGAGCTGAAAGAGGTCGGAAACGTCGATAAGCGAGTGATGAGCGCGAAATCTTTGAAGGAATTCCGCAGCTACGCAAGCAGTCAGAATGACTTGCGGTTTGTATGGGCGGGCGAGCTTGGACGGACGTGGCGTTTCGTGTCTATTGCAGCTTGCAGTAGGGTTTAACAGCGCGTCTATGCGCACCTACATCTGAATTACTCACCGGGAATCGACAAAAGTCTGGGATTGGCCTTGAAAAGTGTATGGCGTTCAGTATGCTCTTGACGGAAGGCGCATTGTGGCTTGCGTTTCGAGGCATTTGTGCCTGCATTGAAGAATTAGGCATTTGACAGGCGTGCTCGCTTGACTTCAAGCACGATTTGGATCGATGACGCAGGCCGGCTCAGCGCGTCGGCAACAACTGCAACCGATGTCTTTGCGATTATTATTTATTATGCGGGTACTTTTCCTTTATAGGATGAACGCCTGCCGACACGCGCAGTGCGCGACCAGCCTGGTTCGTCCTATCACCGGCATGCCCCGACTTTTGTCCGGACGCGCCGATGAAAAGACACGGGGAAAACGTGGAACTTTACGGTGGTGGGGCGTCAAACGCCGCGAGTGTCTATGACGCCGCTGGGCCGGAAAATGCTCGTGAACGCAGGCGCCGATCACGCGCGCTCGTGGTTCGCGCGGGGTGATCGTGATAGGTGGGGCGAGCAGATACCTTGGGCGCGCACCCAGCAATCGGCACCGAGGCAGCGACAAAATGCGTGTCGCGTCATTGGACTCAGACAGCACTTCTGAGTCTGATTGGATGCCGCAACCGATTGGAGGGCGTTGCACGATGTATCCATACAACATTCTGTATCCATCTGTATTTTCATCCAACTAGATCGTTTTACGGCCAATTTCAACGAATCCTAATACCGTACTTAGTCAAGCATGCACGGTGCCAACTTCAGAAAGTTTGTGCAGTTCTGCTTGGGGCGACACGTCAACCAGCAAGTCCGACAAGTTTCGGCTCTTTTCTAGCGACAGTTTCCCGGTTTGTGGCTTAGCAATCGTCAACGGACACCAATTTGATCTACAGTGCAGCTAGCGCTTCCAGGAGGTCATGCAGCCGTCCTGCGGGCGCAGGCGCGGCAGACGCACCAGCTTCTCGCCTATCGAGTTGCCCTTCTTGACCAGCACACTGAACGCGCCCACGCAAAGCAGCAGCGTCAGCAACACGGAGCGCCCCAGTCGATCGAAGAAGTAGCTCTGGCCGCTGCTGCGGTACGACTCCACCAGGAAGAAGGCCACGACCACCCCCATCACCTTGGCCAGCATCGACTCGAGCGTCTCGCCCTGCACCTGCAGCGGCGACGGCTTGCTGCGCGACACCGAGAAACGCCCCAGCAGCAGGTCCAGCACGTCCTGCCGGTAGCCGTCCATGAAGTTGTTCATGATGTAGCGCACGCACGAGTTGTAGCCGTCCATGAGCGCGCCCTTCTTCGTGCGCTTGCCCGTGCGAGTAAAGTCCGTCTTGAGCGCACCCGTTCCAGCGTAGAACAGGCTGATCGCGTCCGCGTTGTTGCCCCACACGCGCTTGAAGGTACGCTCGAACTCGTCAAACGGCGAGTTCAGCACGTTTCCTTGCAGCGCCTCGGTTTCGTTTAACTGCAGCATCAGGCTGCGTCGACCGAAGAGCGACTGGCGAGGGCGGCAGACACGAATGAGCTTACCGCGCAACGACACAAACAAAGACGCAAACGTTCGCAATCCACTCACCTGAACGACGTTGGTGCGGTCGAGGTTGTCCATGCAGTTGGTGCGCACGACGCCCGACTGCTTGTTCACGACACCGCCGTCGGCACTCTTGCAGAAGTACCTGGAGAAACAAAGAAAACAACCGGGTTAGAACGTGCTCGCTTGCAGACCGCCCATCCGATATCTACTGAGCGGGACAACGCAGCATTAAAACCTTGGCCTTACCCGTGGTCAAGGAAGTCATCGTCAACCTGCTTAATTAGCTTCTCGAGATTGCCCCACTTCATGTTACGGCACTCCCGGTGGAAGTCGAACCAAACCAGGCGCACGGCCGCAAGAATATGCGAGTCCTTGGTCGAGGCTTCGGCAACTGTCTTGGCAAAGGCTTCTCCCAGCTTGAGCTGTTCCTTCTTCTTATCGATGAGATTCACGAACAGCACACGACCATACAGCGACATCAGCTGATAGGTGTGTTTTTGGAAGGCTGCCACATCCTTCTCCACGTCGCCAGCCTGGTAGACCTTCGGGGCATACTTCATCGTAACCGGAGAGCTCCAAAACACGGGGATCGAGCCCCGGATCTGCACGAAAGATGTGAGCTTGCCATCGTCAAACAGACAGATCTGTTCCGTTTCAACAAAGTTCGCCACGTTGCCTTCATCGTCGATGCCACGCATAGTAAAGCGGCAGCCTTGCCGCTTGCAGGATCTTCGCGAGATGTAAAGAATACGGAATGCTTTGCCGTTTACTTTGAGCTGCTCCGTCAGCTCCACATGTGCCTGCACCATGGGCGTCACCCACTCGTAGAACTTCTGGTCTGCATCAGCGTCAAGTTGCAACATGAAACTCCTGTCAACACTCCACAAACAGTAAACAGGGGACCGCAAGCCTCTTTTTCTCTCATCCGGCCAGTCGTACCGATGAACGCCGAGCACAGCGACTTGTTCCAGAAGAATCTCTCGTCCGCGCGCTCAGCGATGCTGCCGATCTTGCCGTCAAATGCCGCGATACCTGTCAGCAGTCCACAGCCCATCAGCCCCTCCTCCCTGCATCATTTTAAACGTTCAACTCCAGTTCCGTCCGTACGCTGCAGCGAGTGCGTGAGGTCAAAGTCCCGTGCAAAGTGCAGCTTCTGCGCTTCGATGTCCCGCGTGATCATGTCGATGAACTTGCGCTCGTCCTGCTCCTGCTGCGGCGTCAACGTCGGCAGGTTCTGCGTCGGGATGAGCAGCAGCTCGAGCTTCTGCACGTGGCGGATCTCGGCGTCGTCCACGCCCTTGGCCGCCAGTTTGGACTGCGTCACGACGGCCAGGTAGGGCCCGCGCAGCAGCCAGAACACGCCGTAGAGTGCGTCGAAGGCCATGCGGCGGCCGTGCAGGTGCTGGAAGTCCGCCACGTGCTCCACGGACAACCCCAGCGACGCGTCCGAGGACGAAACGCGTGGGATCTGCAGACTCAGCGGGTGCAGCGGATGCAGCACCACCAGGAAATCGTCCTGCACGATCAGCTCGTAGTTGCGCTTCTTCTCGACGGACGGGGGCATGGCGGGCGGTGGCAGCGGCGGTTGATACAGTCCAGTACCAGTGTGAGCGGGTGTCTAAATGAGGATACTGTACTCGTTTACGACTGTACGTGTCGTCGAATGCGTGTGAAGAGTCGGTTACAGTCCCTGGAGGTTACGTTCGGGTACATGGAGGGTACGTTCGGGTACATGGAGGGTACGATCGGGTACTGGTTGAGCGTTCGGGCGTAACTTGCAACCATGGTGTCGGACTGGGACTGGGTGACCGTGGAGAAGAGCGTGCTGTCGAGGCTGCTGTACCCGAATCCGGTGTGTCTTCTGTCGGTTCGCAGCGCCGATGGCAACGCTCGCAGCCTCATGACCATCACGTGGCTCACCACCATCAACAACCAGGTCGAAATGCTCGAAATGGACGACTCCGACCGTTAAACGACTGGTACTGACACGCTTTGTGCTTGCTGGTATTTTACTGTTTTTGTGGCTGTCAGGGAGGATTCATCTGCTCCATGAACGCGTCACGACACACGGCAAAGTTCATGAGCAGCGGCGCCATTTTTGGTGCGTCACTCATCTCAAAGTCCTTTTTGAAGTGGTCCTGCTCACAAATTGAGATTGTGCTGCTGCAGTGCTGAATGTTCCTGTACGGGGCATGGAGGATTTGGTACTGGCAATTGGAGGCAGTACAGGAGCCGACGTGGACAAGTTCGAGCAGCTTCAAGTGGCAGTGTGCCCCCGGGGTGCAGATCTTCAAGAGCCGTCGGGAAATGTTTTTCTGGAGTCTCAATCAGCGTCGGAATTCAAGAAGAGGAAGCTGTCCAAGAAGGAGTTGGCTCGCCAGGAGATTGCCACTGCAGCAACGAAGAGCCTCGCGCTCCGTGACTGTGTGGCGCACATGCTGTGCCGCGTGGAGACTGTGACGGAAGACGACGGGCACCTGCTGCTTCGGTGCTCGCAGCTTGCTGGGTGGAGTCGCCAAGCCTACTGGGACGGGCGCAACTTCATCCCGAAGGACGGCACGAACGCGGAACCATACCTGACGTTCCTGGGTAGCAAGGTCTTTGGCTATGTGCTCCCGTCGGGATGCAAGAGCCCAGAGGCAGCTCCGGACGGATCACGGGCTAGATCGGCTGAAAAGTAATGGGCTGGACGTATTTCGACACATTGTACGAACTTGCACGTGCCAGTGTACGTCAGGAATCCGATTCAGCAGTCGACTGGTTCCAACACGCAACGCAGCACGAGGTCACGTCACCACAGTCTGCTTCACTGATCATGAGCACGACTAATATTTTGCGTATCTCGCTCTTTCTCCGTTAGCTAGTTGTGGCCTGTCCTGCAGGAACGAGAGCGCACTGGCCCCGAAGCGACGCGAGGTGATGGCTAAGCCCGTTCCTGACGATGGTCGGAGACACTGGTCGCTGATCGCCACTTGACGTGGAGCGCCGCTTTGCTTTGCTGGGGAGAAACCGCTCGTCGTTGTGGAGTTATGGCGTTGCTGGAGAAAGAGCACGAGCCTCCCGGGTGGCAAGCTAGTTTTTGCTACGATCACCCAAGTGCACAGTGTTCACTCTTCAAGCTCCTTCAAGAACCTCCAGGGCAGCCAACTCGTCGGCAAGTATGATGCTGTCCACGCATCTCGCGTCTCTGCGGCCACTGGCGATCGAATGCGCGTCTGAATTCATTGGGACGTTCGTGCTGGTCTTCCTGGGCACTGCGAGCATCGCCACGGCAGCTTTCACGACTCCCGACTCCTCCGACCTAAAGAGTGACCAGGTTGCTCTCGGGTGGGGTTTGCAGCGGCGCTTGCTACATTCATAGCAGCTCCTGCGTCTGGTGCTCACTTGAATCCTGCCGTAACATTAGCACTGGCAGTGTCCCCGCACACTCGCACTGGATTTCCCAAGCGCAAGGTTCCTGCGTACATGCTGTTCCAATTTCTAGGTGCCACGCTCGCTGGACTCGCGGTGTTTGTCACGTTTGGTCGGGCTATCGAGCGCTTCGAAGACCGAATGGATCTTCGACGGGGTCACTCTAAGTCCTCACTTTCAGCAGTGGCCTTCGGGGCTTCATTCCCGCATCCTCAACTCGTCTATGGTCCAGATGAAAACTCGATGCTCTGGGAGAAGCACGACGTTACTGTTGTCGGTGCGGTTTTCCTGGAGGCTTTGGGTGCACTTGTGTTCATGCTGGTTCAACGCGTTGTCCGACAGCCTCATCAAGCAACGGGTGCTGTGGCATTCACAAACTCTACCCCAGCAAGAAGTGAGACCGTCGAGGTGCCGTCTCCTCGGATGCCAAGTAGCAGTCCGCTAGCCCCGATTTACATCGGAGCAGCGTTTGCAGCACTCACAATGGTGATGACTCCGTTCACCCAGGCCTGTCTGAATCCTGCACGAGATCTCGGTCCTCGAGTCATAGCCGCCTCGGCTGGATGGGGCTACGTGGCAATGCCAGGTGTGCGAGTGAGCTACTGCTGGGTCTACTTGGTGGGGCCGACCATCGGTGCGTTTGCAGGAAGTTTGCTGTTCGACCTGCTGATCTTCCCAGGACTTCAGACGAGCGACGAAGCCGCTGTAGAGTGGATGCGTCACCAGCAATTGGAGGGCGAGGCCATTCTGGAGCAACTGGAGAAGAGTCAGACGCTGCTGAGCATGACCAACGACTTCGAGGCCATGGCGACGCGGGGGCTGCACCACTCGGACTTTCGCGATAGTCCAACGCCACACAACTACCGACTGTCGTCTCCTGGACGGATGCACACATATACAGCATGAAGGTAGCAACGAAGTGATCGAAGCACGTTGGGATTGCGTCGAGTAAATTGGAATTGGTGTGGGGAATAAAATAGTAATGCGAAAAGAAGACACAGCAACCTGCAGCTGAGCAGGTACCATCAAACAACCCGTTCGAAGTAGTTTTTTCTTTTTCGACAAGTTGCAATATCCGTCGTATCCCCAAGCAGAATCGAGAGGTGCAGGAATGTAATTGGTGTGTGGTTTTAACAATCTGCAACTAACTAGTTGCAGTATATCTACAGGCTTCAAGACGAATGACTTGACCGTCGTTGAAGTGCACCAAGCGACTTGTGTGCAGTTGGTGTGGCACGTTTGGCATCCATCCCGCGCTATTTTCGGATTTAGTCGAACCACCTTCTATTACCTAACCTGTGTTGCGGTGGCCAAGAAGCGAACTGGAGGCGCCGAGAAACGTTCGGTTAGGTAGTGGCTAACCCGGTTAGGTAGGCGTCTTCCCTTCCCTTCTCCGCATCATGGCGCCCAAGAAGGTGGCCAGCCTGGTCTACTACGACCTCATGGGCCTCGCGCCCGACGCCACGCCCGAGCAGGTCAAGAAGGCCTACCGCAAGAAGGCGCTGCAGCTGCACCCGGACAAGCGCGGCAACACGCCCGAGTCGCAGGAGGAGGTGCGTTAGACAGTTTTTACCTAACCTGGTGGGGTGTGGCTAACCTGGTTAGGTGTGTCTAACCGAGTGGCCGTGTTCTTCTTGATAGTTCACGCGCATGAAACAGGCCTACGACGTGTTATCGGACCCGCAGAAGCGAGAGGTTTACGACCAGTAAGTGTGGCCTTCATCCCCTCTCGCTTTAGACAGTGTCTAAACGATTGCCAGACGGGTGATAACCAAAAGTGTGGAATTGACAAAACCTGTATGATTCAGAGTGGGTGAGGACGGCATCAAGCTCATGGAAGATTACGGCAACATGAGTCCCGAGGAGATGTCGATGCTACTGTTTCGTTCAATGGGCGCGTTCGGCGCTGAGGGCAAGTGCGTGCTGATCCTGTTGGTGTCGCTTCTGTTCGCGTTCTTCCTGCTCATCCCCAGTACGTGTCCTGCATTGTGTTGACAAAACGTGTATGAACAATCCCGTCCTAATCCAAAATGACAAAATGTGTATGTATTGCAATACTGCAGTCTTCTGGTGTCTGCGGGCCGACACGACCGTCACGTGGAACTGGGCGGTGGTCTGTATCCCTCTCTGGGTGCTGGACTGCATCTACTACTGCTGCTTGGGCTGCATGTACGCGACTTCGGACGCCGAAATGGACCCGGAAGAAAAGTCGCGTCACAAGCCGCCGCTCTTCAAGCTCTACGCGTTCCTCAAGGCGCTGCTGCTGCTGCTGCTGCAGGTTTTCGTGGCGTTGAAGCTCAATGGAGACGTCACCTGGACGCTCGTGGAGACGTTCGTCCCGTATTTTGTCTATGACGGACTCAACCTCCTGGAAGGTCTGGCCGGTGGACTGCTCGGCTATCAGATGCTCACGAAAAACAGCGAAGGCGCAGGCGTCACCCAGACGGAAGGGATCAAAAAGCAGCGCGTGCAGTTGGTGCTGGCGGTGCTCCGGAAATCAGTTTTGAACCTCGCGCGAATTGCACAAGGTGTGCTGTTGGCGCTCAAGGTGGACGACAATTTGGACGCGAGCTGGTGGCTCGTCTTCATCCCGGTGTGGCTGTACGTGGCCTTCTTCTTGTCGTTCCCGATCAGGAAGTACTTCCGTGCGAAGGCCAAGGCGAAGGAGCACAAAGCCAACTCCCCACGACAGCAAACGCATGATGCGTACACGCGCGAGTCGGTTGCAGAGGACGAAGAGGAGGCTGTGTCGAAGTTCCCCGCGCTGGATGCGCTGTGCACGATTCTTGTCATCGGAGCGCTTATGTCGCCGTTCTTTATTCTGTCGGCGAGACTGCAAGATGGATCATTCTCCACCATTTACGTCCTGCTGCCGTGGCTGATTGTGGTGCGTGCAGTTGATCATTTTATCTTCCGAGGACGCTTATTTGGTTGCCAACTTTTTATTCTGTTATCCCGCAGGTCGGAATCGTTTTCTGCTTTATTTGCTGCGCGATTTCCTGCATCAGCTTCCACGATCCAACGGAGGGCCAACCCGATCAGGCTGCGGCTGAAAACCCTCGAAGTTCGCCATCGGCGGACGAAGGTGCGACTGCACGTGCAGACTACGTTTCTGTCGACATGGACTAGTTGAGTGGGCTGGAGTGGCAAGTGCGGTCCCTGGAGCGCTTAGAGGCAGATGCGAGGGTCACCATGCCCGTTGCATTACCCGTTGGCCTCCCGCTGCTAGGTCTGTCGTTTGCGTAAGATCCTTATTTTATTGATCGGGTCTCTGCTGTGTGCTGTGTTGTGGTTGCTTGCTGTCGTGGAATCGACTGTGTAGTCGTGTGAATTCGCGGTGGTGGTGAACATCAGGGGCCAGTTTAGACATCTCGTTTCCGCGACGAGCCTTTGTGAATAGACACGACCCAGGGTGTTGTCAACGTTTGCTGGTTTCGTGTGCATCGGAGAGTTATGCCACGGACGTAGCATGGGAACATGAAGCAATCGACATAAATGACACGCACACATTGAAAAGGATCTCTGAACATCCATACATTTAACCACCACCAGTTTCGCCACAAATGCCGCTCGCGTATGTGTTCTGGTGGTACGTGTCACGACCATAACGTCACCGATTTACGTCTTCTGAATTTACGTCTTCTCGTTGGAGTATTGCACTTGTCAATCGTAGCGGGAGGTGGTGTCGACACATTCATTGAAGGCGCCTCGGTCGCTTAGGTGTCAGTTGTTCGTGGGAGCTTATGTCTGACTGCTGTCACCTCAGCTTCTGGGGTCGCAGCCTAGCCGGTCGTCGAGGTGGCCAGGGATGACTCCGTCGATTCCGAGGCACCTCCAGAACCCGAACCCAAGTAGACCGGAATGCTATACACTGCCATGAGTACCACCCCTTCAAGTAGCGCACACCCAGTCCGTACCAGTACAGAATGCAGCTAGCTATCGCACTGCCATTCGGGTCTACCTCGCTGAGTAGCACTTTTCCGCCATCCAGCGATAAAGGCATCCTTCATGTCCGACACGCGAGTAGTATGAAGCTGCCGAAATAGTTCAACGCACTGATCAATAACTTCATATTGATCAATCACTTTAAAGCACTATCAAAGCACTTGTTCACGATTGTACTCACGAGGTTCTCATTTTGTAGTGACTTCCGACGCTGTGCTTGGTAGGTGCACTGTTACTTATGTTCGACTGGATTGCCATCATTTAGGACTGGACCCTGGCCTGAATATCTACCGGTGCGGAAGTCCACCACGAGAGCGTGCACCCGAATTGAGCCGGGAGGTTGAAGCTACAGGTGCTGCGGTCGGTAATCCCGCTCTTAAGTCTACACCCCTTCAAACCTTCTTCAGCAAGAGTTCAATGCCATCACGCTGTGCCTTTGCAATTGACTGCAAAGAGAGAAACTAACACAACTGGACTATGGGAGTCATTGTGACTCCCGTCGAAGAATGTCCGTGAGTCGTACGACTAACCGTGGTGTTTGTCTGCGAGCCAACCCATTAGCAATAAGGGTGAAGCACCCGGACCGAACTTATGCAGCTAGATCGATCGGGTATTTGAAGCCTGTCCTCGAATTGAACCCGTCAGTTCGAGCACTAGTACTGACCTTCTGCTACTTTGCTTGGCATTGCGTGACGCCGGCCAGTCGACCTGTCCGGCTTTCCTCCATCGCCAGAGAGCAAAGCGTTGCTTGAACCATTATCGGCGAAGCGACGTACGTTTCGAGCGACCACGTCAGCGCTCAGCCCGTCGGCAATTTTTTTCAGCGGTTCAGACGCCACCCGACCGCTACTTGTGATGTCCAAACAAAACCTCATTCTCGATCTGTACTTGCGTCGTCGTAGTGCCTCCATCTCGTGTAAAGTCTTCCAACCGCAAGACGCATCATGAAAATTTTGTGGGTCTTGTTTGCTGGGTTGCTGGCCCTCGTCTCGAGGTTGGCGGAAGTTGAAGCGCAGACCTGCGGCTCACGTCTCCGTAAAGATTGGGACATGATGTCATCAACGGAGAAGACCACGTACAAGGGAGCTTTGGCGGCTGCAATGGACTCCGGTGCCTACATCAAATTCGTTGAGATGCACACGGAAATGATGTCTGAACTGGAAGCGCACCGACAGTGTATGTTCATCTACTGGCACCGTCTTTTCTTGGTGGCGTTCGAAAACATGCTTCGTGGCCAGGGATCGCAATTCGCATGTGTGACCGTGCCGTACTTCAATTGGATCGTGGCCAGCAGTCGAGTCACCTCGGGCGCCTGCACCATGTTCGGAAACTGCCTGGCCATCACCAAGGAGTTGGGCGGCTTTACGAGTGGGGCCCAGCGTACGCTGGCGATCAACGGTATCAGCAACACGGGTCGTTGTGTGAACGTGTCGCCGCTTGATCACTTTTGCCAGCTCTCTTCCACCACGGGAGCGGCATGCGCCAAGTGTGTGCCTCGAAGTGACTGGGCAAATGTCAGAGTTCCTACCGTCGCAGGCTACGCGTCGGTGCGCCAGCAAGTGTTCAACGGGATCAACATTGGTCAGATGTCTCCGCTTATTGAACAAGGGTGTCACAACAACGTGCATGCTAACTTGGGTAGTACGATGAGCACGTTCGCTTCCCCTGCTGACCCAATCTTCTGGTCGCATCACGCCATGGTGGACTTGTTGCACGTGATCTTCCACAAGTGCCGCGTCGGAACCGCGCGCCTAACGTTTGCTCAGAAGGCGGCAAATAAGGTGGCGTGGACATCGTGCGCTCGTCGGAATGGAGGCATATTTAATCCGACAGACTCGATCACCATGCGTACTGGTGAGAGAGGCGTGAATCCTATCAGCGGTAGGAATGACGCGACGATCGGCAAGTACTTCACGGGGGTGCCCAATCAGTTCGCCGGTCTGATGGATGTACGTGACTTGGGAACAAGCAGCTACGGATACTACGTCAGTGGTCAGGTGGCCACAATGTACTCTCAGTGTGATGCCTCGCCGACCTCACGGAAGCTAGAGGAGATGATGGAGACCTCGAAAACCACTACTCATACGAAGTGCTCTGTCGCCCAAGAAGATGACAACGATGGTGACTACTCCTCGCAAAACACTACCAATGGTGATGTATATCAAAACGATAATGGTGGTGACTACATTTCACCAGACGGCCTCCACGTGGATGGCAACGACTTGCCTGATAATGTCGAGGGGTACGAGTACATCTCCCAGGACGACGGTCACGTTGACATAGTTGTCGTATCAAAGGGGTCAAATTTAAATGGATCAAAGGGGTCCAAAGCAAATGGATCAAATGGATCAAATGGGTCGAACGAGCCCGTCGATGATGACTCGGAGCAGCGCGTAACAAACTGGTATGACCAGACGATGGAGGCAATGGGCGGTGATTCCCACGAGAACATGGCTGATTTAGAGCGTCAGGCGTGCATGTTCGAGAACCAGTGTCTGGGAGGCACTGATGACTATGCTCCAGAGTTTAAAGCTCTCTGGAACGTGACGGAGCCCCGCTGCAAGACAATCGTGGATGCCGTCTACGACGGCTCGCACCCAATTATCTACGAGTCTTGGCGCGAGGACATGGAGACCCATTTCGGTTGCCCCCAACCGACTAACTCTAGTTACACGAGCAACTCAACTCACCCGATGGACACAAACACGACAACCCACACGACCAACACAACTTCGACGGGCTCCTGGGGCTCGGTAGATTCACCAGAAACTTCCGAGTCTTCCAACGACACGATCCGGTTCTCAGATCTCGTTGCCCGTGTCGAACCGAGCGACAGCACGTGGTAGATAACAGTCCTGATCTCGTCCTGCACATGCATTCACTTTTATCCTACCTTGTGTACAAAGAGCTCATACTGCTCTCACCTCAAACCGACTGCTTGTGACCCACGTACAATACATGCAATGGATTGACTTTGTTTATGAACGGTATTGAAAAGCCTACCAAACTTATCCACATACACGTCACCAACTTTCGGCTGTCTAAGCTTCACTTTAACTTGCACTACAGTTCGTGGTGTCGAGTCCAAACTTTGGAGTTCGTTCCGTGCAAGTCTTGATGTGATGTCGCAACCAAGGTAGATAACCTTCACTAACGTTGGTTCTGCAACTGACTTGCGCTGGGTCGGAGACTCGTCACCGCACAAGCGAGACACAGTGATGGCGCTTGGAGATGAATGCTAATAACGGACCGGCATCAGTGTGCCTCCGGGATGCAACGATGAAGACAAGACCAACATATCCCGAGACAATTCACGATCTAACTCTATGCTGCGCTTCGAGGCCAGAACGATGGTTCTAAACGATGGTTCTGGCCTCGTATAGTCAATCGAGTCGTTCAGTGCGAGTCGCACTTCAGTCGCACTGTGCGACTGAAGGGCGTGAGAAGTCTATCCGAAGCTGGTTTTCCGTCAGCGAGCTTGATGAGAGCTGGCTTCTTGATCACCACCGTTCAGATCCACACAGCAGATGCCGATCGGAATCGGCCTCGGCACACGTTTCCATGGCGACAGGGAGCTGAATCATCGTGTGTTGCAGGAGAAGCGACGACGCTGAGACGATGCATCCTGTTGGTAGTCATGGCGTTACCAAACTGAGACCGTCGCAAACTGATGCTGCTATCGCTATCGTGATTGTCCCATTGGTGTGAATGGTTCGATTCACCCTTGGGGGTTCTGAACGACGGACCGTTTGACGGACTAAGCTGTTCGCTTGATTTTCCTAGCAAAAAATTTAACCACCAGCATATGTACGCTCAAGTTGATGATATGTACATCATCAACACATATTAGCTACTAGTAAAATCACTGAAAATGGACGATCGGAACCTGTACAACCTGAACTACAGGTGCTGTTTTTGCTGCCATGGTGCAGAGGTTGACACCTGACGTCACTCGCCCCTAGGCATAGAGTGCATCAGCCGTCACATTGACTCATCCGCTGTACTCGGCGCATCTGCAGACTAGCAGATGGAGGTCTTGTTTGCCAACCTGCTTCAAACTCTTGCCTTCACATGCGACTGAAAACATACTTGTTTTTCTATTAGCCAAGTTGAAGTTGGCACCCACCAGGCGGACAACAGTAACAGGTCACACTACCGTTCTTATCGAAGTGGGGCACTCTACCATCTCGGTGCCACCTGCCACACGGCTCGTTGTAGAGGCAGTGCCTTGCGCTAGATATGCAATGTTGACCAACCAAAGACTGGCTTGCTCTCTCCCTATCCTCCGTCTCGCTGTCCGTCACGCTCGCCCAAAGGGGTCTATCTTACCGGCGGAACTACGAGATACCTCATTTTCCGATTCGCTGGCAATCGGCCCACCACCTTTGACTTCGCACTTCCAACCGGTGATCAAAGTTCGACTAGCCATGAAGATTGCGTGGGCGTTAAGCGTCGTGCTCCTTGCGCTTGTGTCGACATTGGCACAAGTTGACGCGCAGAATTGCGGTGCACGTGTTCGAAAAGATTGGGACGCAATGACGGCGACAGAGAAAACCACGTACAAGGGGGCTCTGGCTGCCGCAATGGACTCTGGCGCTTACATCAAGTTCGTCGAGATGCACACAGAGATGCGATCTGAGATGGAGGCCCACCGACAGTGCATGTTCATCTACTGGCACCGTTTGCTGCTCGTCGTGTTCGAAAACATGCTTCGAGGCCAAGGTTTACAGTACGCTTGCGTGACGGTGCCATACTACAACTGGGTTGGTGCCAATAATCGTGTGCTCAGTGGCGCGTGCTCATCGCTTGGAGACTGCTCCTCAATTACGGCGGAGCTTGGAGGGTACACGAGCGGAACTCAACGGACTGTCGCCATCAACGGCATCAACAACTCGGGTCGATGCGTGAATCAGCCCCCGCTTGATCACTTCTGTCAGTCTGGAACTGTAACGGGATCGGCCTGTGTCAAGTGTGTTCCTCGTGGTTCATGGGGATCTGCTTCAGTGCCTGCGGCTACGAGTTTTGCGTCGGTTCGCCAGCAAGTGTTTAGCGGTGCCAACATCGGTCAGATGTCCCCAAACGTTGAACAAGGTTGCCATAACAACGTGCACGCCAACCTGGGCGGCACAATGGGCACGTTTGCGTCTCCGGCTGAACCAATTTTCTGGTCACACCACGCGATGATCGATGCTCTTCACACGATTTTCCACAAGTGCCGCGTTGGGACCCAGCGATTGACGTTTGCTCAGAAGGCTGCACAACCTGTAGCGTGGACATCCTGTGCTCGTCGTGACGGAGCGGCATTTAATCCAACGGATGTGATTACTATGCGCACGGGTGTTAATGGTGTGAATCCCATCCAGGGCAGCCAAGACCCGCTGATCGGCAAGTACTTCAATGGCGTGCCAAACCAGTTCGCTGGTCTGATGGACGTTCGCGATTTAGGAGACAGCAGCTACTCGTACGAGCTGAGTGGTCAGCTAGCCAGCATGTACAACGACTGCGATGGGACTTCAACTCCTGCACCGACCACGGCTACTCCTCGGCCCACCACAGCTGCACCACGACCGACTACGGCAGCCCCTACTTCTGCTCCTCGTCCAACCACAGCAGCTCCGCAACCGGTTACTGCGGCGCCAGCTCCTGTGACCAACCCACCAGTTGCTGCTCCTGCTCCTACAGCTTCCACCCAGCCCATTCGCTGCACATGGCTGGCCTGGTTCCTTCGACGGTGTGGCAACGGACGCAGACTCGAGGCGGAGCACGGTCCATGGGGTGGCCACGGACGTCGTCACCGAGGTGGCAACGATGACCTGTACAACAGCTACAGCTCTCCAGCCACTTCCCCAACTGCAGCTCTACCTACTGCAGCCCCACAGACTACAGCTCCTTCGACGTACGACGGCAACAACAATAACAAGGACGTTGTGATCTCGAAAAAGTCTTGTCCGTACGATGAGCATGTATCCTCGTGGTACGAGCAAACCAAGTCGAAAATGGGTGGACAATGCCCCGAAGTCATGGCCGATCTGGAGCGCCAGGCGTGCATGTTTGAGGACCAGTGCATGGGTGGCATTGTTGACTACTCTGCCGATTTCAAGGCTATCTGGGGTGTGACTGAGCCACGCTGCATGACTATCGTGAAGGCCGTCAAAAGCGGTCAGCAGTCGATGCGTTACAAGGCGTGGCGTTCCGACATGGAGTCGTTCTTTGGCTGCCCAAAACCAGCAAATGCGACTCAACCAACGGACCAAAACGCGGGCTATGGCGATGTCGTCCAGTCCGCCACGGACACTCTTGCGAGTGTGGTGCAGTCTGTTTAAGTTTGCCATTGTTGCCAAGAGTTAGCTGTTAGCTCTGAACAGAAGCTGTAGATCAGTGTGATCGTCGTGTAGTATGTTGAATATCGTTTGTTTCACGCACAACTTGCATTTGCGTTTCAAAAGCACGAATGTCCATAATTTTTGTTCGTCAATCATGTCTGGTTCAGCAGGTGTTCATCGCTTTTGGCTGCTGCTATTATGATGGCCAGGTCATCTGTTGCGGCATTGCTTTCTGTCCGTCTGCATTAGCCATATATCGGTCTCGTCATTTCTGGTCGACAGCTACCATCTCACTGCTCTAAGGCGTGACGAGCCAGCTCTTGGTGAAATGTGATGTCTTGAGGCACGTGAACTCCCCCACTTTCGTTCTTTCTGCCAGCGTATCAACGCACTTAAGTACTGAAATATTCGACGGGTGTTTGAACTGGAACCGCATCATGAACCTTTTGCAGGCTTTCAGCCTAGGTGTCCTAGTGCTCGCCTCCACTTTGACACTTACGAACGGACAGCGTTCCTGCGGGCCCCGGATGCGACGGAGCTGGGATGTGATGTCGGAGGACGAGAAGACCACGTACAAGGGAGCTCTTGCAGCCGCCATGGACTCCGGGGCTTACATCAAGTTTGTCGAAATACACTCCGAGATGAAATCCGAGATGGAGGCGCACAAGCAATGCATGTTCAGCTATTGGCATCGACTCTTTCTTGTGGTATTCGAGAACATGCTGCGCGGACAGGGTGACGAATTTGCTTGTGTCACAATCCCGTATTTCAACTGGATGGAGGCCAACAATCGAGCTCTTAGTGGAAAATGCAAGACTTTGGGTGACTGCTCGGCGATCACAAGAGAATTGGGCGGGTTCACAGGCTCGAGGAGGACAATCGTCATCAACGGCGTCAAAATCACTGGAACGTGTGCAAACGAGGCGCCGCTGAACCATTTCTGTCAGTCCTCGTCAGCGACTGGAGATGCATGCGCTGGCTGCATGCCTCGAGGCAACTGGGAATCCGCCACAATCCCAGCAACCACTAGCTATGCATCGGTCCTTGGACAAGTTTTAAATGGAACAACCATCGGCAAGGTGTCTCCAGCAGTGGAACGTGGTTGCCACAACGATGTTCACGCTACACTCGGTGGCACAATGTCGACGTTCCAGTCACCCGCCGAGCCGATGTTTGGTCGCATCATTCTATAATTGACGCGTTGATCACTATCTTTCGCAAGTGTCGTGTCGGTACTAAGCGCATGACGTTCGAGGAGAAAGCAGCGGACCCAGTCGCGTGGACATCCTGCAAGAGGCGGGCTACTGGGGCTCCATTTAACCCGGCTGATGTTGTCACTATGCGCACTGGTGAAAACGGCGCAAGCCCTATCAATGGCAGCGAAGACCCGATTATCGGGCAGTACTTCAAAGGCGTACCCAACCGGTTTGCCGATCTGGTGGACGTACGAGATCTAGGAGACAGCAGCTACTCATACGAGCTCAGCGGGCAGCTAGCCATTATGTACAGCAATTGTGGAGGCGAGTCCTCCACAGACAGCACAACAGCCGCCCCAGCCGCTACGACGGCCCCTCCGTCGCCTACAACAATTTCTCCGTTACCCACGACAGTCTCTCCGTCTTCTACGTCAGACTTTCCAGTCCCTAGAACCGATTCGCCTACCGGAACTCCAGCGACCACAGCGCCCTCTACGACAATAACTGATCGCAGAAAGAAAACGAGAGTCGTTGGGATCCGGAGCTTCTTTGACTGGTTGTTCGGAAAAATTATACCGGAGACGCCGAAGGAGAGGCGTCGTCTAAGAAGCTGTCGAACCACCATCAAACATCGAGAGGCTAAACCCAAGCCACCAGCACCAAACTCCACACACACCGATGAAAAAGTGGCTGTCGTAATCTCTGGGCACATGAGTTCGTCGGAGAGGCGTGTAGTGGATTGGTACAATGAGGCTACGGCATTCAAAGGAGGGCAATCAGCTGATAACATCGCCGACATGGAGCGTCAGGTCTGCCTGTTTCAGGACCAATGCCTTGGTGGCACATTCGACTACACCGATGACTTCAAGTCTGTGTGGGGTGTTTCCGAGTCGCGCTGCAGGACTATTGTAAATGCTGTCAATAGCGGCCAGCAGACCATTCGCGATCCAGATTGGAAACAGAAGATGAAGGATTACTTCGGTTGTCCACAACCAGTCAGCAACACCACATCATAGATGGCCGAGCGATGCCAACATGGCTGAGACTCAATCACCGTCCTGTTCCTGCGAGTAGGAGGCCCCTACTGTCACAAGTAAGCGTATCTGTGTCATGTCGAAATAAATGTCGTTTGGTGTTCAATCTGCAGATTTCATATCCACGATATAGTTTGGGAGCCACGCTAGCTTCACTCGCGTTGCAACCACCCCAGAACGCTGATTAAATCAACATGTTTCTTCTCGTACATGCGTCGACGCATAACCAATGTCGCTAGCACAATGCCAACGGGTAGCAAACAGGTGACATCTCAGAGGTGCATTCACTAATCGCCACCCAGCACTTTTCGACTTATTAACCAACTTGCTGTTCGAGAGAGATAATCCAAACCCAGGATAGCGTTGGGAATTGCATCTGACGCAAGCATCACCTTTTGAACAAACATTTCGCATTGCATGTCGTGGGAACTGGTCACGACGTTCAGCCCAAACCCACCCAACTCAGTCCATCTATTATAGTGAGGCGTCGACACAAGACTTCAACGCAGACATTTTTCTCCAACTGATGTCGAGGATAGTAGCTCTGGCATGAACCAATGAATTAAATCTTTGCTGAGATCTGATGTTGAAAACCATGAGCTTCATACGAAACCAGACGAGTCCGCGCCACTCTCGCTCGAATCGTTTATAGGCAGCCAACAATTCTTGGTGTTCGTAGCATCATGGAATGGCCCTGTTCATCCATTCGGTACCGTTGGTACATTCGCTCCGTTCAGTGTCCCCCGGTGACTCGAATCCGTTTGCTCACTTCTCAATTGGCCTTCAATTGAAGCATCAACACCTTCGATCCAGACCCAGCATTGTCCAGTCTCCGTTGACTTAAACCCGCAACGACCCCATGAAGCTGGCGTGGATTCTCAATCTCGCTCTCGTCGCTTTAGCGACTACTCAAACCCCTGCAGACGCTTGCGGACCTCGATTCCGCCGTTACTGGGAGGCGCTATCCAACGATGATAAGGAGACGTACAAGAGAGCCATCGCCTCAGTCATGGATTCCGGTGCCTACATCAAATTTTTTGAGATGCACATGGAGATGAGGTCCGAGATGGAGGCACACAGGCAATGCATGTTCATATACTGGCAACGCTATTTCCTGATCGCCTTCGAGAACATGCTGCGCGATGAAGGGGACGAGTTCGCTTGTGTCACAGTACCATATTTCAACTAGATGGAGGCTTACAGTCGTCAACATAACAGGGAGTGCAGCTCTTTGGGTGACTGCGCGGCCATCACGAGCGAGCTGAGTGGCTTCACGAGTGACTCGAGACTACCATCAGTAACGGTGAATGGCCAAACCATCAGCGGGAGTATCTGTGTGAATGAAGTACCGCTGAATCATTTCTGTCAGGCGTCGTCACCAGGCACAGCGTGCTCGCGATGTTTGCCGCGAGGCAACTGGGGGTCTACCGAGGTACCATCTGAAGTAGAATACTAAACAGTACTCATACAGGTCTTAACATCAACCAAACATCTCCAACATTGGAGCGTGGAGCCCACGCCTCTATGCACAATGCCCTGGGCAGCACCATGTCAGCTTTCACATCGCCTGCTGAGCCAATCTTCTGGTCGCACCATTCCATGGTGGACGCCCTGCACACGATCTTCCACAAGTGCCGCGTCGGCACGCAGCGCTTGAGTTTTGAAGAGAATGCTTCTCACCCGGTGGCCTGGGTCTCCAGTAATCGACGAGACAACGATAACAATGATGAGAACAATGGTCCGCCTTTCAATCCGACCGATATCGTCACCATGCGCACTGCCCCAAATCGCTCAAACCCTGTTAACGCGATTGACGACCCGATTGTTGGCAAGTTTGTTCAGGGCGTACCCGATCGGTTTGCTGACCTCATGGACGTCCGAGACCTCGGTGACTTCAGCTACTCGTACGAGCTGAGCCCGTAAAATGTGGTGACCAGCAAATCATCTACAGCCAGTGGCGCGAAAACATGGAGGCCCACTTGGATGCCCAGTGCCTGCCAATGAGATGACACCTGCGCCATCCAACCAGGACCAAACGAGTCAAGACCAAACCATCCAAACGGACCAAGTACAGCAGGCGATCGGTGGCAACATCGCCAATACAATCACCGGGGCCATCACCGATCTCATTCCATCGGTGTAATTGTCTTCCTCTTGGTTTTTCTGCAAAATATCAAAACAGTGCTGTCAGTAGCACCAGCAACTAAATCATGTCGTGGGGTGCATTTTCCAAATGAATGTCATAGTGTTCAGACTGCTCTTCGTGTTTCGTTTTGACCTAGCAACACATACCGTCACTACCAATAGTAGCAAAACACAGTAACTGCTGTCAGCCCTCCCAGATCTCCACCATAATTATGCCCAACAGCACCGTCACTCACCGCTACGTTTAGGCCCCCAATTACACGCAAAGCAGTCGCCTTCTATTGAATTTTCATCATGAAATTGGGGTCCCGTCGGTATTTCGCCTCGAAACGCTCCATCCACTTGTCCAACAGGTTGGTGGGGACGGTCATGAAGCTTTGGTTGGTGCTGGTGGAGAAGGAGCTGAGGTAGTTAAATAAATCCTGCGCAATCTTCAACGCGAATGCCTTGCGTTCCTCCAGGCCGCTGGCCTCGATGCCCAAGTTCTTGACACTGTCCAGACTCTCGATCGACACGCCCAGCTGCAGCACCGGCTGCCCCACTACGACCGGATGCGTCGGCCAAGTTGTCCGGAAGATGGCACTGCTCACAAAGGTATGGATAGTGACACAATCCAACACAACCTTGTCAGACACTGCCAGTAAACAAATACTTGAAGGTGATATAGTCGTGAACCTTGGTTTCTCGGCGAACACAGTGCCCAGCAACTGCCAGTTCTGCAAGGCTGGCACGGCAAAGTATAGGACGGCTAGAGACACAGTCCAAATTTAGTTACAACCTAGATTGGTTTTTGTTACATCCAGGACGTTGTTACAGTTTCGGTTGGTTTGTTACCTCCGAAGCCTGGGGGCACGGGCGAGCCTGGGAGCAGGAAGAACGTGAGGTCCGTCACTTGTGTCGGCTCTAGGATGTCCACCACATAGTGCGCCGGCCCGATCTCCCTGCAGTGGCAGCGATGTAAACAAAATGGTAAACAGGTAAACCATCAGCAGGTAAAGTTTACACATATCCACACTTTCAGTCGGCTTGGGAATGTAAACAAAAAGATAAACTGTCATGTTCACCACCCGCCACATGCCACGACTCGCTACAATCAGAAGCAGCTGCACGCACCGGAAGTCGGTGATGACGGGGCGCCCGGCGATCACGAGCCCGAACTGCGCGACGGCGGGGGCGACGTTCATCGCGGCGGAAACTGATCTGCAAGGCCGAACGTTCTGGAAGGTCACTATTTCGGAATTCTGACCATAAACTTGGCGAAATATCCGGATAAAACATGGATAGTTTTTGCTGACCTATTCCGAGGATATAGAAAATAACAAAATTTAATAGGGTCGAGTTGTTCCCAGGAATAATTACCGAAGTGGGGCATGTGAGTGAAGCACAGATGAACCCCTCAATTGTCATGGCGTCGGGAACGGCAAAACTTTTCCAATTTCAGGGTATTCCAATCTCGGGGTGTACCGTTTTAGTGGTACCATAATTATTCACAGTCAAAAGCGCTAACTTCCATCAGCCAGTCATCCTCCCATGCACATAACAGTCAACTGTTTGTTGCAAGGAGCTTATGAACGCCGTCGTCAGCTGAACATCTCGGATTTCGCTCACCATCACCTAAAAATACTGCAAATTTGTCAGCACTATACAACAGTAGCATGCAATATCTATGGAAAACCCAAGCTATGTGGACTTCTATATCATTTCTTGTCGATAGTGCAGGCCTACAGACAGATTTGTGAGCTGGTTTCATGAAATCTAGCGAATTTTCCGGGAGGAATTGGGGAATGGAGAAGGGCAGAAAATGGCGGTGTCAATGCAGACTTCACACAGATCGACATTGACGAAGGTGAATTTTCCATAGTTAAGCACCCTTTGAATGAGTATTTATCGTTTTGTTATTCCATATTACGTCAGAGGGGATTTAGTAATAATTACTTTGCTTTTGTTTTGTACCCCACGCGTGGCTAGTTGGTCATCGGGAACCGACATTTTATTCCATTTGAGCGGGTATTCCAAGTTCGGGGACCACTAATGAGGGTTCATCTGTGTTTATTGGATTGAACTCGCTTTGCCAAATAAGATCGGCAAGTTGGCGAGCAGCAGACGAGTACGCGGCGGTTAGTGGGCAAAATTTGACTAGGGTCACCCGTCAGGCCGAACAAGGTGGATCGAGTCAAATGGCTGGCACGAACTTAAAATGCACATGTGTTCTGCTGAGGAACGGGGCATCATGTGGTACTATATCGCCTAAATTCGGGGCTTAGTGATGGCTCAGTAGATATCGCGGTATAATGACACACGAGGCCCCATTAACGTAAACGTTCAGATATCTCAAGCAATAGCATTGGTCGTGGATATTTAACCAGCGCACAAATCTGGAGATGCGGTCTGTAAAAGCACATTTCTTCTTAATCGTATCGGTCGGACGCAATCACAAGGAGTTTGCTCGAGAGCGATAGCTTCTTCGACTGTAACACGTCGTCTCGAGCATGCTCTTCCCAAACTCCTCGTAAACCGTGTCGCATCCAACTTGCGCTGTAGTTGAAGATGCCGGCTCACCAGCAAAACAAGCTGGCTTTTTAGAACGAGCCGGCTCTCAATTTGTGAGAAAAAAATTCGGACGTCGTCGATCCGCAATTTGGGACCAACGCTGAGGAGGCTCAGTACAAACACCAGAGTTCTCTGTGGGTTGCAGTTGCTCACCATTAGAACAACCACTAGGCTGCTAGGCCATTCGGATACATATATGGGAATTATTCTTCTGAGCACGATAATGACCTTGCGACTGCAGTTGTGTCTCCAGTTGCGATAGAATAGCCCGTTACATTTGCAGCAAATGATTTGCTGCCATCATGACTTGGACCAAGCTACCAATGCTACTGCCGCCTGGCTGCAACAGTCAAGGGGCACGTTGAAACCACCACAAGCTACGTATACGTTTCGACGTCTTGCGCAGGTTGTTGTTGAAAGCTTACTCATCGCCTGGAATTCGTAAACGGGAGCAGTTAAACGGTAGCCAAGTGGAAAGCCTGAAGCTGTTAACGCACAGAACAGAACTCATTCTAAGCTAGAGAAAATTTACGCGCCGAATGAATCGGCGAATGAACGACAGTAGCGAAGACACTGGTGAAGAGTTTCTCGGATGTGGTGATCACTCAGAATGAGCAGACGGTGGTGGATAACGCAAAGTGCCACTCTGGCAATGCCCTGCTGCTCCGAGGCTTACGCCAGCTGGCCAAAGAGTGTTTGCCAGGCTGTCTTTGGCAAAGCCAGCCTGGCAATGAGATAAGAGAGCGATAAGAGCGCAAAGAGAGGCTCGGTTACGTGGATCGGCGTGATTTGTGTGCTTTTTCATCCTGCGATTTGCGACGCACCCTATTCACGCACGTGACACTCGCTTACGGCCCGTTACGGGACGCCTTTAACC
The DNA here is from genome assembly GCA_011947335.1 of Phytophthora constricta. Classification (NCBI taxonomy): domain Eukaryota; phylum Oomycota; class Peronosporomycetes; order Peronosporales; family Peronosporaceae; genus Phytophthora; species Phytophthora constricta. The sequence goes on along the minus strand of JAAVTI010000537.1, from coordinate 228,976 downwards.
GCAACGGTGGATAATCATACACCATTGGAGCGCGTTGACGGATCTACGATGGGCATTCATCCTCATAGAATGCGTGCATATTCATGTATATTGGGACTGCGATCTTAAGTTGGGGTGTGGTAGCGAGTTGACATGGTGAATCCTTCCGAGAGGCAGCGCAGAACGCTGAGTGTGCATTGCGGGCTGCTTTGGTCCTGGGCGGCAGCGACGCCAGCCACGATGTCCACTTCGGACGTGATGCGCGTGAAGGACGGCTGGCTGGCCTCAAACTCAAACTGCTGGGTGAAGGGGCACACGATGGCCCCGTAGCCTTCGCTTCCTTCGCCCCTTTCAGAGTCGTAGTAGACGTCCAGCCGCAGCTGGCCAGTGAGCTTGATAATCACGTGCCCCCGCCTCCAGGCGCTCGCACGAAGAAATAGATAGCTGGAAGATCCGGAACTGCTCGCGATACCACATCCAGTGGAGCTTGATGGACTCGATCGAGTCAAACTCTTCTCTCTGCAGATCCATCAGGTACTGCAACGCCGGGGAGCTGCCGTCTGCAAGCTGCACGTCCCCAAGGTTCAGTCTCTGCTGCTCTCCGCCCTCGACCCCCAACGCGTAGTAAAAGTCGCCGATGGCCTGCACAGGGTCTGCGCCTTCTGCGTCGGTCGCTCTGCGAGCGTGTAGCTGTTCGATCTCGTGCTCCAAGCCCTGATCTCGCCCACAAGCTGCAGCTCGTACTGGCGCTTGCGCTTCCTGTAGTTGGCCTGGTTAATGCGGCACTGCTCTTTCCGGCGCGCCTTCTTCCAGTCCTCGGAGGGCACGCTCGCTGCCATCTGCTTCGGCCTGTTGCTGTCGGTGGGCGCAGTCTGGTTCATGGCCCTCGTGGCCATGGCCAGCGCGGCCACTTGCTCGGCGTTGAGCCTCGACCGCAGCGTCAGGCCGTGCGTGTGCGAAGACGCCATCGTCTGCCGAGACTGCGGCATGGCGTCTGCGCGCCGGCGCTTGGAGAGCGTCGACAGCGTCTCGGCATAGGTGTCAGCGGAGGCCTCGGACGGTCGCAGGAGACTGTGCGATGGGAACTGCGTCTGGGTAGGTGGGTGGATCGGGGCCACGGGCTCCAGTCGGCGGAGGTTGCGCATGCTCATGGGCCGCGGCTCGAGGCGCAGCGACGGCAGCGGCATTGGCGTCATCTTGGCGTTGGTAGGTTCTGTCTGTGGCTGGGTGTGTCGCTTCCGTTGCAGAGCTAAGGACCACCCACCACTCGGCGTTGTGAACACGCGTTTCGGAGTGTCCAGGGGCTGGGATGGGCTACTATGGAAGGGTCTCACTTGTGCCCTGCGGCTCCGTTTGCAGAATGATGAGGTGAGTGCGACGGACACGTGAGCGAGTCAGTTGGGTTTTGTATGTGGCATACAAAACCAAAGCTGATTCATGGTCCGCTTTGTCATTTGCAATCGCGGCTTTGTGTTGACCAACATGTTCAAAGCCCAGGCAGGCACTTGACGAAGCGGCCACCACATATCGGCGATGGCGATTCCGCGCAGAATACGCCCGACGGCGTACCTCGTAATCACCGAATGCCGAATGTGCAACACAAGTACCAAGCCACGCCCAGCTGCGAAAAGAAAAGGATAGGCATGTGGCTGGCAATGGCCTCCGGATAGTCAACTGTCGTCCTCGCCACGAATAGCCTCATCGGTCGTGGAAACTCCCAACTCCCAATGCAGCAGGAAACTATTTCCTGCGTCCAACGGCCTCTTCATCAACGGCACAGTGGCACACTGTGGCAGTTATCGGTCGAAGTTTTTTTGGCTCACATCATCCCGTGCACAAAGCCGCGCAGTCGGAACCCAGCTGCCATTTCGACCAATCGCACCTGCAGTGTTTAAGATGCTCCAGCTCTCGCCGCGCCTTCTCCCTCCCGCCGCGCGTGGATATCTGCGCGTCCATTGCGCCCCTGCCCCCTCTCTGCGTGTTCCCCAGTCCTCGCTCTATCCTTCAAGCCCCTCTGCGCATCAAACCGACGCCCAGAAGCCGCGCAATCTCCACTTGAAATCCACGTCCAGCATGGCCCCGAGCGGCGGCTACGAGGCCTTCGGCTCCTTCCACACGCCGTCTACGAGCGATCTATTCGCCCAGCAGGACGCCGGGACGGACAGCTCCCTCTTGGCCTCCGAGTTCGCCCTGCAGCGCCTCCAACTGGCCGACAATTCCGTCGCCAACCGCCAGAACAGGTCGCAGTTCGCGCTGGACCTGCAGACCTGGACGTACCTCAACCACGGGGCCTTCGGAGCGCCCACGAAGCTGGCGGTGGACGCTTCGAGCAGGTGGAGGACGCAGGCGGATGCCCAACCGCTGACTTTCCACGACCGAGAGCTCTTCCCCCTCGTGGTGAAGGCCATAAAGGCGCTGGCCGGCTTTGTCGGCGTGAAGAAGGCGGAGCAGCTCGTGCTGCTACCGAACGCCACCGCCGGCCTGCATGCAGTGCTGAGCTCTGTGGTGAGGAGTGGAGAGGACCCAGAGGAGCATACGGTGGTTCTGTTTAGCACCAGGTACGGCGCCGTCCGCAAGATGCTGCAGAGCATGGAAGGCCCCAAGAAGAAGGTGCATGTGCACGAGGAACCGCTGGCTCTGGAGGCGTCGCACGACGATGAGAAGGTGCTGGAGCAATTGGAGGCAGCACTAGATGCTGTTCGAGCCTCAGGTCGCCGGGTGGCGCTTGTCGTCGTGGACCACATCACGTCCAACACGGCTGTGACGATGCCTGTGAAGGAGATTGTGAAGTGCTGCCACGCCCGAGACGACTCTGTCCCTGTGTTGGTTGACGGCGCGCATGGACTGCTGAACCTGCCTCTGGATCTGGATGATGTCGGTGCCGACTACTACGTTGGCAACTGCCACAAGTGGTTCTGCTCGGCGCGAGGTGCTGCCTTCTTGCATGTCGCGAAGGAGAACGGACCCCCGATCGAACCGCGCGTGGTCTCGCATGGCTTCTTCGACGGCATGCAGAGCGCCTTCATGTGGACAGGCTTGCAGGACTACAGCCCGTGGCTGGCACTGCCGCAATGCTTGGCTTTTTGGCGTTTCCAAGGAGTTGATGAGGTGCGAGCGTACATGCACACGCTGGCGCAGAACGCTGCAGAGCTGCTGTATTCTCGATGGAAGATGCCAGCCCAGCTTGAGCGGGAGCGTGACTTTCCTCGGCATAAACGACATTCCATGCGTCTCGTACAGCTACCGACGTCGAGACGACTCTGCGGCGGCGTGGAAATCGACGAGAGTGACCCCAAGGCCACGTCGGCGGATGCCAAGCGTGTGCAGGACGCGCTCCACTACGTACATCACATCGAGGTTCCTGTCAAGTGCGTCGACGGTCGACTATACGTGCGTATATCGGCACATGTTTACAACTGCTTAGAAGACTACGACAGACTTGCAGTCGCCGCAGTGGAAGAGAACTAGCGATTTAAACGTGGATCCGTCGTGATGGCGAGTTGGGCTTGCATTAGTCTCCGGCGTATCTTTCACGTGGACTGATTTGTCTGCTGTTGGTATTCCCGTTGCAACAGGCTGTTGCAACGGGAACACACCAACTCTGCGGTTCCAGCACTCAGTAGTCGTATTTTAGAACAGCATGCTCGTCTTCGCTGGAGACCTCGAGCTCCAGCGAAGATGAACATGCTGTTCTGAAACACGACTACTGAGGAGCTACCAGATTGGACTATACCCCCAGTTCAGGATCGGGTGTCTCTTCAACTGCAAATTGGACTCAGCTCGCGTCACTAATAGCTAACGATAGTCTGAGTGATGTTGAGAGGCGAGCCTACACGGGGCGAGTCGCACTGCTAGCTCCATACGAGTTGATGGCTATTGAACGGGGGCTGGTGCCACCACGACGAAGTTTTTAGATTCAAGTGGGAGTCGCAGCTCCCCGCTTTGAGTCACAGCTTACTATCCGCTTGCAGCATCTCGAAACCAAATTGACGGTTGGTGGCAGGAGAATGTGAGCCCTTCCGTTACTTCGGATGTGACTCAGACGAACTTTTCCGGTGTCGCGCTATTGGGGAGCCGCTGCCTTCGTAACAACTCCACCACGCAGCAGTTCTCCTCGCGCCTTCCTCTTCGGTGGGCAGGATGATACAACACTACTGGATGATCTTTGGAGCTTGGAGTTGGCACAGCTAGACGAAGATTCCACTACAGCAATTGAAGGCACAACGACTTCGCGTATGAGCTTGGCAACAAGACAATTCCGTGTATCAGGCGGTATGGACGTCATCCTGTGGTGCGAGCACCGCAGCTTCTGCAAAAAAACAAGTGCACGCTTGAGATGCTGCTGCTGCATGCGTGGGGCGAGGAGACCTGTCAGTCAGTATTATTATTACCTAATCTAAAAAAGCGACTGAAACAGCTAAATCGTTTTAATACCGGTATGCATCAATCGTTACTTAAATTAACGTGCTACTCGCCAGTGTTATCTTCAAAAGCGTCTTCAGCGGACTCATACTCCACAATCTGGGTTGATAGCTCACCAAATACCCTCTCAAGCATCCGAAGCACACTTGATAACACAACATCTAACTGATGAGGTGGTAGATATTCGTCACTAGTGGACTTGGCGATTGTCACAATTGCTGGTGGATTGCTTGCGTCTAGGGCATGATCTCGAAGAAATTGCTCCAGCTCGTTAACCATACGCTTGATTTCTTCTTGGGAGCTTTCATGGTGAGGTAGGTCGAGAAATGGCCCAGAGGCCCAGATCTCATGTCGTGCGGCTTTGTCGTCACGAAATTTTTTTAACACCTGAGCGAACTCATGAAAAAGTTGCTCGACATCCATCTCCTCAGTATAAAGCGGTGAGAGTTCACGCACAAGTTTTGCCCATTCAGATGTGCGGCTTAGCTGGTCTTTAAGCGCGTCCGCGGCTTGAAGCTGTTTCGTCAACTGGAAAAATGCCCTCCTCTCCGAACAGCGCTGCTGCGCTGGTGTGACTCCGAGAGCGCCTCGCTTGTAGTGTACAGAGGAAAATACCCGTGCTACCGCTGCAACAGCCGAGACTCCAATACGAGCCTCCAAATCTACACACTCACAGGGACTAGAGTTAGCTACGGATAAAGTGCCGCTTTGAAAGAACCAATGAAAGTATTACCTTTGCGAAATGGATTCCATGTCGAGAAGTAGTCCAGATCCACATCTAGGACATAGCCTTTTGAATTCTCCCGAGCATTTTCAATCGCTTCGTTTGTCACTATCGTCGCATCGGTTGTACACAACTCGTTTGATGACGAGTTTATCTCTGTCGCGAACAGATCCCAATTTCGCGTGGTGGATGGATCCATATCCTCCACAGCACAGAAGAGATCGTCTTCTACGAAATGAGGCAGCTCACTCATCACACCCAGAGAGCCTGCACAGCACCCAACGACTCAGCTTCTCGACGTAATTCATCAAACACAAAATCTTCACAGCTGCGAACCGTTCGATCGACGCTTTCCAATTGCGAGCTGCTTGAAAGCTCCCGTCGGCATCTGCAGTAGTCACCTCAACCAAAACTTCAGCCTGAAAAATCCCACCCCGGTGTCATCTACCCACCTGCGTCGCCCACGAAGGTTTGATCCACGTGATCTGGTTCACATGTCCTGCGAACACCAACGGCAGCTGAAACTCCGCGATTCCTACAATGTCGCCAAGCAACGAGCTCAGTAGCGTTTCAACTCAAATTTCGTCAAGTTCGACATGGCGTCCAACCTGCAACCGAGTCGTCCAGCACGTCGTAGAGCGTCTCGGGCTCGAAAATGTCGTCGGTGTCGGCGTCCGATGGGAAGGACAGATCCGGGTGTGCGTCCACGTGCAGGACGTGAATTTCGCTGAACGGTAGTCGACGCTGTCGAATGGCCTGGTGCAGTAATCAGAAGTGGAGACGGTCAACCACCACCCGAAGTTAGCGACGGCAACGCACTTGCAATCGGTTGCAAATGACCAAACCACATCCCAACCAAATGGACGTCGCGTAGACAGTGGTGGTGGTCGTCCACGACCACCACGGGCAGTGCTCGACGATCGCCCATTTTGTTTATTCCCCGCCCACACAAATGTGAGCTATTGCGTGATTTTTTTTTTCCGGTGCTGTGATTGGTCGGCCGGTTCGTCTAGACCAATCAGATCACTTTGAACTGAACCGAAACGCGTCCCTCGCAATATTCCCCGCCCAAAACGTTCATGCCACCGGAGGCACTGAAGATGGAGAGCGAGCAGGCGGACAAGCTGGAGCTGGAGGAGCTGCGCACGCAGGAGGCGGAGGAGGACTACGACGGCGGCGGCAAGCGGCGGCTGTTCCGCTTCAAGCCGCGCTTCGACGTGGTGCTGGTGCGCGAGGTCATCCGCTGCTTCCCGTGGGCCGCGGGCTACGGCCGCACGCGCTCGGCCTGGATGCAGGTGGCGCAGCACGTGCAGAGCCAGCTGGAGGAGATGGGCAGCCTCAGCTTCTCCAAGGGCGCGGCGCTGGACCACGCCATCGTCAAGCGGCGCGTCGACATGCTGCTGGACGCCTACCGCAAGGACGAGATGGCGGGTCTGCGCGGCTCCGGCACCCCGAGGAGGTGGAGATGCGCAGCAAACTGCTGGCCGTGCTGCTGCGAGTGGTGCGTGCTGTGGTCAACCCAGTCAATGGAGCGATGCAGCTGCTGCAAGTGCTGACGCTTTCGAGTGCTGGATGTGACAGGTGGACGAGCAGACCATGAACAAGGGAGCCATGCGCGAGAAGCGCGTGCAGCAGGCTTTGCAGGAGGCGCTGACCAGTCTAACCGAGCTGGAGGATACAGGCGTGCTGCCGGTGACGCTGGAGAGTGCGCAGCATGTGGTGGCGTTGCCGCCGGCTGCGGCAGCAGCTACCGGGGCGGTCCCATCGAACTCGCTGATGGCGATTGCGCCGGCACCGCCGGCCGCGACAGTAGCCCGCACCTCCACGGTGCAACAGAATGGTAGCAATAACAAGCGTCCGCTGCGGACGCCGCCAGTGTCTGCTCCGGTGACGCCCGCGTCGTCCGCAGCTGCGGTCGTGGCATCGCTAGCTCCGGTGGCAGCCAAGCGGCAGCGAGTGGATCCGCACGAGGCCTCGCTGAGCTTTGAAGAGCGCGCTGCGTGTGGAAGAGCGGCGTCTGGCGCTGGACGAGCAGCGCCTGGCCTGGGAGAAGCAGAAGGCCGCGCAGGACACCAAGGAGCGCCAGGCGCTGGTGGACCTGCTGCGGTCGCAGGGCGCGCTGCTCGCAGAAGTGGCGACGCATCTGCGCAATCCGTGAGAACCTCCCGCTTCGTTGAAATAGCACCAGGAACGGATCGGCCAAGACGAGTGATCGAGACAGCAACCACGCACACAACAACAGATGTGCTCAAGTTGAAGTTCTCGGTCGATGATCGTGATCATTGACCCAGTCGATATTTGGACTCTGAAGAAGTGCGCAGGTTAAACAACGGGACTTTGCGTGTATGCCTTCTGCCATGGAATACCGCAAAAGTCGGATAGATTTGGCATACGCAAATATTTTTTGGCAGTGCGCTTGTTACCTGTATTAGGATCACTCGACGAGTACAGCGCTGCGCGTGCTGGTGGCCGGCAAGAGTTAGTGCATGAATCCTCGCACCGTAAACACTAAGCAGTTGCATTAGTCCTGCTCCATCGGTGAAGTTCGCCTACCAGTCGTGGCCGGTGACTCCATCTCCGCGTGTGGCTGCAGGCTGCAGGCTGCAGCCAGACCGACGCTGCCTCTGCTGCGTAGTCCGCCTCACCAGAGATATAGGGAGCTTCAACTTCACCAAGCTCCAACATCCAAGCTCGTTCTCTTCTGTTATTACCACTCTTTGAAGGCGCCAGCAGCGCAAGGTACTTGTCCATCTAAAGTCGGGTATCCGGCAGTGGGTTCGATCTGCGGAGTTTCCAATGCTCATGTGGCCAAGGCACTGCAGGCTCCTGTGGTGCTTGTCGAAAAAAAGCGTTGGCGACGCGGTCGACTCGTTCAATCTCACCTTCGAGCGTCATGGTGTGAAGGTGCTGGGCGGCATTTTCAACCACTTGCCGGAAGAGGGCATCTATAGTCTCGAACACTGCCGAGAAAATGAGACGGTGTACTTGGAGCAGTTCCAGCCGGAGAAGCGTGTGTCCCCGAGCTGACGCCACCGCTCGTCGAGGAAAAGTTGCAAAATGTCAGGTTTCGCGGGAAAATGACCATAAGCGAAAAATGACGATAGACGCGCTGAAATGTCCAGGTTTTCGCGGAAAAGGAGTGATTGTCACGGCTCAGCGTGTCGCTCGAGTGTGCAACGGATGTGGTGCACATTATCCAGCGCCAACCAGTAATTCCGTCGGAAGCTGCAGCCATTCCGCATTCCGCACGCGATGGCGCCGTCTATGGGGGATCCTCTGCGGCCTCTGCGGCCTCTGCGGCCTCTGAGGCCTCTGTGGCCTCCGCCGCCGAGCTGGAGAAGCCCGTGAGCAGCGTCAAGGACAAGTGGAAGCTGCTGCCCTACTTCCTGCAGCTGCGCGGCCTCGTGAAGCAGCACATCGACTCTTTCGACTACTTTACGGACGTGGACATGCGCAACATCGTGCGCGCGCAGGCCAACAACGTGGTGCGCAGCGACGCCGACCCCAAGTTCTTCCTGCAGTACACGGACATCCAGCTGGGCGCGCCCAGCATCGACGAGAGGCCTTCGTCAGCGCCTCGGTCACGCCCCACCAGTGCCGCCTGCGGGACCGCACGTACGCCGCGCCCGTCTACGTGAGCGTGCGCTACCGGCGCGGCAACAAGATCGTGACCAACAACAAGGTGCTCATCGGCCGCATCCCCATCATGCTGCGCAGCAAGCGCTGCGTGCTGGCGGGCAAGAGCGAGGCCGCGCTGGCCCGGCTCAAGGAGTGTCCGTACGACCCGGGCGGTTATTTCATTGTCCGGGGCGTGGAGAAGGTCGTGCTCATCCACGAGCAGCTGTCCAAGAACCGAGTGATCATCGAGGAGGACGGCAAGCACAACGTGTGCGCGAGCATCACGAGCTCCACACACGAACGCAAGTCCAGGACCAACATTTTCCTCAACAAGGGCCGCGTGTATCTCAAGAGCAACTCATTCGGAAGCGACATCTCCATCGTCATTGTGTTCCGAGGCATGGGAGTCGAGAGCGACCAGGAGATCGTCAGCCTCGTAGGCAGCGAGCCGGACATCTGCGATGCCCTGTCGGCTTCGTTTGAAGAAGCCTCGGATCTCAAGGTGTTTACGCAGCTGCAGGCGCTGGAGTATATTGGATCCAAGATGAACGCTTTGACTAAAATTGGAGCCACAGGTGGCCGTCATCGTGGCGGCGCCGGAGGGCGACAACAGGAACGCAATTTGACGGATGCCGCACGCTCGGCGCTGGCCAATCTCGTGCTGAATCACGTGCCGTGCGAGAACTTTAACTTTCGCCTCAAGAGCATTTACGTGGCTCACATTGTGCGTCGCATCCTCTTTACAGACAAGGATCGCACGCGATTGGATGACAAGGACTACTACGGCAACAAGCGCCTTGAGTTGGCTGGTCAGCTGCTGTCGCTGCTGTTCGAAGACTTGTTCAAACGCTTTAACAGCGACCTGAAACGCCAGGCCGACATGGTTCTCAGCAAGCCAAACCGGGCATCGGTGTTTGACATTCTCAAGTGCGTACGTACAGACACAATCACACAGGGCTTTTATCATGCCCTCTCCACAGGTAACTGGACGCTCAAGCGTTTCCGCATGGACCGCGCTGGTGTCACACACGTGCTTTCGCGTCTGTCGTACATGTCGGCGCTCGGTATGATGACGCGTATCTCGTCTCAGTTTGAGAAGACGCGCAAGGTCTCAGGTCCGCGTTCACTACAGCCGTCACAGTGGGGTATGTTGTGCCCAGCCGATACACCCGAAGGCGAGGCATGTGGTCTCGTCAAGAACTTGGCGCTGTTATGTCACGTGACTTCAGACGAGGAGCCTGCTCCTATCAAGCGACTGTGTTTCGACCTGGGTGTGACTGACGTATCTCTCAGCTCTGGAGAGGAAATCAACCACGCATCCAACTACCTTGTGATGCTTAACGGTGTGATTATTGGTACACACGTGAACCCGCGTGTTTGTGACACGACTTCGTCGTATCCGTCGTGCTGGTCTCATCGGCGAGTTCGTGTCCGTCATGATCCACGACGTGCAGCGCGTTGTATACATTGCGTCTGACGGTGGCCGTGTGTGCCGTCCGCTGCTGCTTATCGACCCTGTGACCCACCGGACGCGTCTCACTCAGCGTCACCTTGATGAGCTGCGCGCTGGTGTGCGCGACTTGAGCAGTCTGATCGTAGAAGGTTGCGTCGAGTACGTGGATGTGAACGAGGAGAACAACTGTCTCGTGGCCCTACACGAGAGTGAGATCGGCGAGCGTACGACTCACTTGGAGATCGACCCCGTGACGATCCTGGGTGTTGTCTCTGGTCTTATCCCGTACCCGCACCACAACCAATCGCCTCGTAACACATATCAGTGCGCCATGGGTAAGCAGGCCATTGGTACAATTGCCATGAACCAGTTTGAACGTATCGACACATTGTTGTACACCATGGTGTACCCGCAAATGCCGATGGTAAAGACTCGCGTGTTGGATCTCGTGAACTTTGACCGTGTGCCCGCAGGACAAAACGCTATCGTGGCTGTCATGAGTTATTCGGGATACGACATTGAAGATGCTATCGTGCTTAACAAGGCTTCGCTGGATCGTGGCTTTGGGCGCTGCATGGTGTTCAAGAAGTATCAAACTATGATTAAGAAGTACGCCAATGGATCGTACGATCGCATCGTTGGACCACCTGATTTCGACAGTCTAGCCGCTGCCGGTGGTGCTGGCATGGGCTTCCGCAACGCTAAGTACTCCTCGCTGGATGCCGACGGTATCAGCCGGGTTGGTGGCATCGTACAGAATGGCGCGATTATGATTAACAAGGAACAGCCTACACAATTCAACGACTCCGTCGACGGTCGTGACCCACTAGATGTGACATATTCACCTGCGCCGACGTCGTATAAGGGCCCCATCCCGGCGTACGTCGACAAGGTGCTGCTCACTTCGTCAGAAGCGAACCACTTCTTGGTGAAGGTGTTGATCCGCCAGACGCGTCGTCCTGAGATTGGAGACAAGTTTAGTAGTCGTCACGGCCAGAAGGGTGTGTGCGGTACGATTCGCCAACAGGAGGACATGCCGTTCAACGACCAGGGTGTGTGCCCTGATTTGATCATGAATCCGCACGGTTTCCTAGTCGTATGACTGTCGGCAAGATGATTGAGTTGATCGCAGGCAAGGCTGGAGTTCTCACTGGACGACGTGCGTATGGTACGGCTTTCGGCGAAAAATATGGCTCGGCCGACCACGTGCTTGACTGCTCTCGCGAATTGGTGCGGAATGGCTTCAACTACGCTGGCAAGGACTACCTCACATCAGGTATTACGGGTGAGGCGATCGAGTGCTACATCTTTATGGGCCCGATCTACTACCAGAAACTGAAGCATATGGTGATGGATAAAATGCACGCTCGTGCAAGGGGGCCTCGCGCTGTTCTCACCCGCCAGCCTACCGAAGGTCGCTCACGCGATGGTGGTCTGCGTCTAGGAGAAATGGAGCGTGACTGTCTGATTGGTTACGGTGCCAGTATGCTGTTAATGGAGCGACTGATGCTGTCCAGTGACGCGTTTAGCGCGGACGTGTGCCAAGGCTGCCGCATGCTGGGCTACGAAGGCTGGTGCCAGCACTGCAAGTCTGAAGAGAAGGTGGTGAGCATTCGCATTCCATATGCGTGCAAACTGCTTTTCCAGGAGCTGCAGGCCATGAACATCGTGCCGAGGCTCACACTGAAGGAGTATTAAGCTGCTTAACCCGGATCAATAGCACGACTGTAGTCAATTCACCACACCTGTCGCTTGTGCCACCACGTTGTCTGCGCAGCGGTTCTTCTTGTGCTTGTCAGACATATAATTGACCTGCATGCCCAACGCTGCAAGCCAAGTGCCTACGAAGACACAAGTCTTACGCACGTGGAGCACGATTAAACCTTCTTCTTGTTCCGAATCAATCACACAACTGCTCACTGAAAAACGTGACGGATGAACTATCACCAACTTAAGTCATCTTCTCATCCAAAGACGTCGAGCACCTCCTTCATATTCAAGCGGCCGCGTCTTGACCCTGAAATCAAAATCAAAATGACAAAGTCACCGATCGGCGCACCACCACTACGGTTCTGTCGGAGTTGAGTGCACCAATCCACGCTTTGCCATCGGTCATTCGTGATCCTATAGGCTTCACGGTCTGAAAGATGATGAAAAGCCAGCGAATTGCTGCTACCCGGAACTTGGCAATCAGGTCGCACACTCGTGGCACCCTCGTTCAGCCACGCTCGAAATGTCGTGAGTGATTCTTCTGCGTTAACTCCTTGAGGCACGGGGGCTCCAGGAATTGCCAATGTGGAGGTTGACGTAGCTTGTGATTTGAACTGCCAGCCCGGATCATCTAGATTCATCCCCTTGACCACCTTGTTCACCAGCTCGATGGTAGCTGGAGTGAGTCGAATCATCACGCTGAATTTGGTCACTTAGCTCCATCTCGTTCAAAACCCGTGGGACGATCAATCAGAAAGGCTTGTTGTTTTCAGCGTTTTGTCGGGAAAGGGAGAAGCGTCATTTCCTAAGTTTTCGCTGCGGAGAACCGTGATAACTGCCAGACCAAAATGACTGAACAAGTCTCGAGATTCATCGCCCATTGATATTTATTGACGTAGCGAGTAGACCCACCCAGACTACGGAGAATCGACGAGCAAGCTTGTGATGCAGACAACCCTACGAATCTAGGTTCGAGACTGCGAAGCATATTTTCGTTGGCAAGGACAAAGTGACCAATCCAGTAGAGGAAGCCGCGGAAGAACTACGTTGACGAGGCCCGCTCAGGTGCTATCTCCGTGGAAAGGATGTAATATCCCCGCTGCGTTTCGACACCTAGCGCTTCAACGTATGAGTTCTGCTTGACTGGAGTCATTGGACTTCATGGGTTTGCACATGACTGGAGCATTCACCAACCTCCTGGCCATCTACCGGATGAATAAAGCGTGATATGTCACTCGGCAACAAACCCAAAAGAAGCACGAAGCTAAGACCGTGACGACCGCATTTTCCCGGTAGACAGCGTAGCAGCGAGGACTCGGTGTGACACACGGAAGGGGCAACTGCGTTGAATGGGCTACAAATTGGCTAAGGTGCAGCTAGACCAAACGAAATGTGTGCTCCCAAAACCCCGTTCGTATGTATGGTCATGACCATGTCTAGCAACATCTCCGTTCACTAGGCCCGGCAATTCCAGCACATTCTAAGCTAATTTTCACGCTCCGCAGAATTGATATACAGCACGAAAGTCCCGACCTACGAATCATGTTGACAACCGTAGCACTGCTTGGCAGTCGAGTTGAAGCACAAGACAACAACCATGCCACGTTGGCACGCACGCAATGCGTTTCTTGTGCCTAGCAATCGGCGACAATGAAAGACAACTGAAGGTTATAAAGAGTCTAATGTGTTGGATTTATTTCGCTTTGGAATGGCGGACAGACGCAAGCGACCTCGTGACTCACGTAAGCGCACAGGGCCAGAACGAGTCTCGGCTAGTGAAACGACTAGCCAGCGGAAAATGATGTCGATGGGAAGGACGGTGTTTCACACATCGAGAGAGCAGGATTTTCGCTGTGAGTAAGCTCTCGTCGCTACAACCGCAACGGAGACGAGATGTCGACGATTTTCTGGTCTCGTGTATTATGCACGGTTGAAGAAATTCATTCAGCGTACTCGATCTTGTAGCAACTCGCGTGAAGTCCTCAGTGCTGGTCACCTTTACTGCCAGATAATTCCGTTTTTCCAGCTCACAAATGCCGAAGCTGCTGTTGTCATGGGCTGTGTTGCCAATCGCCTAGAAAACTTTTGTGCAGCCCGAATACGTTACCAGCGGTCGAGAAAAATAATTTCAATACAATAAATTATCAACATTTCCACTAAAGTTTACCTTACAAAAGTTAAATATACTGATTATCGTAAGAAATCACGCAACCAAGTAGAAACTGCAAAACTCACGTTCGTAAATTTAAATTGTGGCAACTTTTATTGTCGCCGAACAAAATTGCAACATTTATGATTAAAGATCAATACACTTCTACATAGTATTTTATAGTGAATTGTTCGACCACTGCTGTTTACGATCTTGATGGTCTCTAACTCCTGACAGAATCCACACCGCTTTCGGACTCTCGATGGTGTGGCACGTACGCTGGGCTCGCCTTATGTATTGATTTCTACTTCGAACGGAGAAAAGCAGTGTCAAGTGCGTCTAGCTTCGATGAATTTTCTCGGGATTTCATAAGCGTGACTACGCTCATTTCGAGCTGACAACTTGTTTGCAGCCGCTTCTGCTAAGCGGCCCGTGTCACTATTGACATCCTCGTGATAAATAATGCTTTCGCGAACATCACAATACATATTATTTTGGTAAAACCCCGGGGTACCTCGAGGTGTTCACCACACTAGACGCGGAAAACTTTTGTCGTGGCAGTATATCTCGACATGACAAGCTTAAAACTCGTTGTCCGCTTTGACTCCACTACGGACACGCGACATTTTTGCATCGCGACTTGGACACAAGCGAAGGCAGAAAAAACTGCTGCCTTGTCAAGACTTGGCGGTGGCAAGTTTTCGGGGAGGCAGCACTGGACGTTAAACCTGCTCTTCGCTTTTCACGCCCGTTGCGTCAACAAACGTCCACGTAGATCCTGCACCATTCATTCAGCAGAAGAATCACCCGTTGCACACCACTTCAACAAGCGAGGACTTCTCTCACCTGCGTCAGCTCGTATGTATATCGCATGTCTGAACAACACTCTGCTGCTCGAGCCTGCTCTTTGGTGACAACGATACATTCCATCGAGGAAGATTAGGCTTTCCACGCTTTGTTCACGCGCACGATCGAGAAAAGAGGTTTCATGATAACGAACCCCTTCCTGGCATGTCAACATGTTCATGGCCAGCTGTAGAGTGAACCGACTTTCGTGGCGAGACGCCTTCTGGGGAAGCTCCATGGCGCTTTCTACCGTTTCGTAGTCTCCAGTCCTTCTTCTATCTTTTCTGTGTGCGTGACATTGTGTTGAGCCGGTCAGCGCTGACAACTGTCTCCATAAACTCCTGGTCCGTTGGAAAACTACTTGGCAAGCTTGAGCTCATTTCCAAACATCATGGCTCCTCGTCACGCAAAGTCTCAACTATTCGCGATCGTGGTCACAGTATCTCTGCTGGTGGCCTCCACCAGTGCGAGGGTGTGGCCGACCAACGGAGTTTGTGGTGCCCGTGTTCGCTACTCGTGGACTGATCTCACCTCAGCTGACAAGTCACTCTATCATGATGCACTTAATCAAGCCATGTCCACAGGATTCCATGCACTCTTTACGGAAGTTCACTCGGACGTCCAATCGTTTAAGGAGGCCCACAACACCTGCGGCATGATGTATTGGCACCGTCGCTTCCTGTTCGCGTACGAAGAAATGCTGCGCAGTCTTGCCCCCAAGTTTGCGTGTATCACGATCCCGTACTGGAACTACTTCGCGGACTATGCCAATTTCTTGGCGACCCCGTGCAACACGTTTGAGAATTGCTCGAACTTCCTGCAGGATTTCGGAGGCAGCGATGGACCAACAGCTTCGCTATCAATCAACGGGTATACTGTCAACGGCAACTGTATCAACGGGATGAATTCGGCGTACTCGGACTACAGGACTTTCTGTGAGAAATCAACGATGAGCGGCTCGAGTTGTTCGGGCTGCATCCCTCGAGGATCGTGGAACTCAACAACCTTCCCTTCGGGAATCTGCTACTCCTCGCTCGCGCAGTACCTAAGTCTTCAATACGGATTCTCGTGGTTTTCCAATAACATTCACTACGGAATGCACCAAACCATCCACAACACTGCCATGGGCGCTATGGCCACCTATGTGACGGCTGCAGATCCCATCTTCTACAGTCACCAGTACGTCCGTCATTTTTTTCTCTTGCAAATGTGTTTTACTTGCTAACTTTCATCGCTTTCTGTTGTTTGTACAGCGCAACTGTCGATTTGATTCAGCAGCTCTACTTTGACTGTCAAATTGGCCGCGTTTTGACCGATACCGAGAAACAAACTGGTTCATATTCCTTCCAAAGCTGCGCTCAGACCGACTATACTTACGTTTCTCCAACGTCGACGTCGACCATGACGATGTTTTGGACCGACAGAGTGACTCGTACTGCTGTGGAGACCCACCCACGTCTCAAAACGTTCTTCGCATACCAGCCAAAGAATTCTGGCGCTACGTTAGTGCGACCGATATGGGAAACATGTCGTACACGTACCAATCTGACCAAGTTTTTCGCTGCTGGTAAGCAATGGGCTGTCGTGTCCTAAGAGCCACACAAGAAAACTGGAAGATGCCAACTACGTGGACGTGCCGATCACAGCTGCCAACACAACGAAGGCAATTGGCCGAAGTTTCAATCTCTTCCAAGATATTCGAGCTGCTGCTGTCGACAATACCACAACTGAGACGGAGGCTTTGGAGCAGGCCACGACGTTGGATTGTTTGTGGTACGACGACAACTACGGCGTAGACGATTTCAACCCCGCGTTCCGTGCTGCCTGGAGTATTCCCAGCACTACACACACGATGTGCTACAGCCGCGTACAGGACATTAAATACGGTCGGCGGCGCGTGAAGGTGGCCAACTGGCGGGGCAGATTCGACTTCCACTTCAATATCATGACGGACGAACAGCTCGCTACTGCATCGGATATTTCGACGACAGAAGAACTTGCGATAATCAGCAGTTCCGAGGCATCCGGAGCGTCGAGCACCTCGACCTCGGCACCAACCACAACAATGTCGACCCCAATTGCAACCACCTCGACCCTATCGCAACCACCTCGACTCCTCTGGCAACAGTCTCGCCTGACCCTGCCACCACGGAACCATAGTGCGTCGAGTTTTGAAGTACGTGTTTGCTTTTGTCCCCTTTCTTTTCGCACCACCAAACAGCAAGCGAACTCTCGGCGTCGAACTTCGCAGTCTACAAGCTTAGGATAACAACACAATGCACAATACTGTTAGCACTTTTGAAATTATCACTATAATCCGTACGCCCAAAGATGCACATAACGTTAGGTGTGAAGTGCGCTCGTTTGGGGCATAGAAAACATGACAAATCCCAGAACCTGCATTAAAAAGTTAAGAAGCGAGTATCTACTGGGCAGCGTGTTGCTTCAGCTCGTTGCGGTGAGCGCAGATTCGAGTAGCCCATTCCCGCACGTTTTTCTTGACGTGGGTTTCGTCGATGGCGGTGAGCTTGTGGTCGGCCAGCAGGTGCTTGCCGTTAATCCAGACGTCCGACACGTGCTCACGGCCAGCAACGTACACGACGTGGCTTACAGCGTTATACATTGGGATCATCTCGATGCTGTCACATTCGACGGCAATGACATCAGCGCGCTTGCCCACCTCGATGGAACCAATTTCCTTCTCCAGTCCAAGCGCACGGGCACCGTTGAGGGTGGCCATCTGCAGCGCTTCTGCAGCCGGTACACTGGAGCTCTGAAGAGTCTGGGCCTTCGCAAGAATCGCGGCCAGCTTCATCTCCGCAAACATATCGAGCGAGTTGTTGCTCGCAGCACCATCCGTACCAATGCCCACATTCACACCTCGCTTGATCATTTCCGTCACAGGCGCAATGCCCGAAGCCAGCTTGAGGTTGGACGAGGGGCAGTGTGCCACATGCGCGCCAGCACGCGCAACCTCGTCGATCTCATCGTCCGTGAGCTGCGTCATGTGCGCACACACCAGACGCTCGAGAGCAGACCCAACCGCTTAAAGTTGGCGAGTGGACGCAGCTTCTGGTCGCTCTGGTGGCAGCTCATGGCCGAGCGGTTGAGGTTTTCACTATCGAAGCACTCGCTCTCCGTCTCGTGCAGGTGGATGTGGAACCGCGCCTTGTGCTCCTTCGCCAGTGCGTCAGCACGTTGCAAGTTCTTGTCCGACACCGTGTACGGTGCATGGGGCGCCATAGTGGCGGTGATGAGGTCGTGGTTGCCCGGTGCGTACTTCTCGAGGTTCGGTTTGGCCTTGGCGAAGTAGTCGTCAGGACCGGAGCCGTACGGGCCGGGGAACTCGAGCACGATCTGGCCCACGGCACCACGCATGCCCGTTTGCTCCAGCACACTACACACTTCATTGGCAAAGAAGTACATTTCATTGCAGCAGGTGGTGCCCCCACGGATCATCTCTGCAACGGCGTGAGTCATGCCGTCTTTGATGAACTCAGGACTGACGAACTTGCCCTCCGTGGGCCACATGTCCTGCACCAGCCAGTCACACAATGGCTTGTCGTCTGAGAGACCGCGCAGCAGCGTCATGGCCGAGTGCGTGTGCAGGTTCACAAGGCCGGGTAGGACGATGTGGTCGGGTAGGTGACGCTCCTCGGTGCCGACGTATTGGCAAACGGCCTCGTTTCGGGGCAGCAGCGCCACGATGCGCGAGTTGTGCACCACGATCGCGTGGTCGGTTAAAACCTCATCACGGGGCACAACGGGGATCACGTGTGCTGCAAAGATGATTAAATCCACGGACTGCTTGGCGGACGACGCTGCATTGTCCACGGGGGTCTGGTGAGGAGCCATGTACGCTTTCAGGGATGGTCGAGGACAGTTGAGATATCGGAGCTCTTCGCAGCCATCAGGTATGGAGACACAGGATTGGTGGAAAGAGGATTTAATAAAGTGACGTCGTCACGAGGAGACGACCCAAGTACGTGGCAGGCCAACTTTTGCTATTGTTGATTGGGACTAGAAGAGGTACGTCGGATGACCTTGGTAGCCGGTTGGGAGGCACTTGGAGCCCACAGCAGTGACGATGTCAGTAAAGGCGACAGTGAAGCCTCGGATGTCGTTCGCCAGGAAAATCCTCAGTAGCGAGTGGCACGAAGGGCTCTCGCACATGGCACTGGCTTGGTCCGTCGACGGGGAGACAGCGATAGCAGCGAGTAGTTGCTGTTGGCCTCACAGGTGATGTAGGTGTTGTTGTTCATGAACGGCATCACTGCGGAGTGGACGTTGCCATTGTTGCACATCTCGGCGGTTGTGGCGGAGGTAGTAGTCGCGACCAGGACCAACAGCGATGAGATGAGCTTCATGGCGGAGAGTGGCAAATCCAAGAGTGAGGTTGGCCGATAGAGGTGTGGGTAAGCTGCTTTCCTGGGGCGAACACGGCTTCGCTATGGTTTTCTTCGAGCCCCATCCACAATTGTGCGCTTGACGTTGAGCTTTTGTTCCTCAATGAGATACGAGGTCCATTAGAGAATACCTGCAATTTTACCGAAGATCAATTACAGCCCTACGTTTTGCGAGGGCCAAGATGCCACCTAAGGTCGTCAATGTAGATCGGGCAATAATCCTTGGTCATGGCTTGTGTTTGTCAGTGGTTGATAGCACTAACCATATTAGATAGACCGTCGCGGATTAGAAGGTCGACGTGCCACCACCACAAGAACGCGGCAGTCACGTGCAAACTTTATGATTGTGAGATGCTGGCAAGACCAACGAGGGATGTCGAACGATGATGGAGCGCCACCCTACCACGTTCGAGGCCATACAAAACAACGGGTGGTGATTTTCGACAACAGTGGTTACAGTAATTAGTCTGACTCAGACTAATTTGTGTAAGCAAGAATGCTGCACGCTTACACTAATTAGTCTGAATTCAATTGACATAGACTATTTCTGAATATTTACATCACAAAGGCTCTCGCCTTCTTTCTCTTCTTGATCACTGTCCGCAGTTTCTTCAATTGCAGGTACTATATCATCATCTGTGAATTGTCGTTATCCAGTTGACATTCGCCTGAAAACTCCCGCGGATACTTTGCGATGATCTCCTGAAGGCGAGGAAACAGCTGCTTTGTAGACCAGAGACCATCGATGTCCATAGGCCAAACCCAACGCATCATCGCACGCAGGGACTCGAACTCAGGTCGTGGGAATGGATGGGCAGGAACCAAACCACTTCGCCAAGACGACTGTTTCAGGCCAGACTAATTTTGAACATTAATGGCAAGACTATTTTTGAACATTGGGATTTCTCGACGACATGAATTAGTCTCACTTCGACTAATTCTGCATTCAGACTAATTACCTTAACCACTGTAGCTACTTTTGAATTTTCAGCTAGTCACTTTTGTGACTGGTGTTCCAATTAGCCACTTTCCGGGCGCCGCTCTTGCTACTGGTAGCTACTGGAGACGGCAAAAGTAGCTACTTAAAAATCAAATGGAGTCTCAGAACCAATTTGTCGACTGTCTACTCGTTCAATTACGATGTGGTTGACTTGTAGTAGAGCTCTACACCCTGATCCCTCAACCCCCAACCAACCCGACACAACCCTAGAAACCCCCTCTACCTCCCCTAAGGGGAGCACCTCCTACGCTCGGTCGCCCACAGGTCCCGCTTTCTGCGGGCGTTGATGCTGTCGGGCTTCAGCTTCATCAGTGCTTACTGACCTCACTTCGGACCAAATGATTTACTTTATTATTTGGTCCGACTAAAAGTAGCTATCCTGCGCGGCACGAAAGGAATTTCAGAAAAGTTCGACGGCAAGTAGCTACAGCAGTCGACACGGAAAAAGTGGCTATTTGGAACGGTCCTAAAAAGATGGCTACCCCAAAATTAAAAAGTGGCTATTGTAAAATATATACCCCAAAACAACCGTTCTCTTTGGCCAAGGAGTGTTCATTGTTGGGGAAAAGTTTTAAGGGAGGTAGAAAAGTATTCGAGAGCATTCGCCATACTCCTCTTGGTCGTATCTCTCGACCATCTTATGCAGCCGCGTTCGTTCCTCCAGGATAGAGTTCTGGAAGACGTTCTCCTGCTCAGGCGTGTCGTTTCTTCGAACAATTCACGTTGCGGCAGCTCATTAACCCGGGCCACGTAGGCGCCGACAGTGACGATGAGAATAGCGACAAACTAGGCGAACTTGGCCAATTTGTGGTTGATCTTGGTAGTTGGAGAACTTGAGCTTGTCGGAGAAAGTTTGCGAGTAGCGCAATGAAAAGATAACTTGCCGTTATCGGTGACCAACCCAGACTGAACCATGGTCGTGCTCATCAGTGGTGTGTCGATAACGCCATTTTTGGCGTCACTCACTAAAAGTTGGGACGGAAATGTGGCCGATATCATCATTCAGATCCATCGATCTCGGAGCTAACAACGAGCTACATCTTCAACTGTAGTACTTTGCTTTAAGAATCGCTCACCTCTAAGGAAATCATTACACATCAATCAAAATCGATCAAATACCAATCAAAGTTCTTAAGGTACCGAAGGGCTAAAGCTCACTCATTCAAAACTAAACTTGCTGCGAAAACGTGATGGATTCTAGGGTATTTTTCGTTTGGTTGGTAGATGTACGAACAGGAGCCACCTTCAGGGGCATTGGTAATGGTTTAGTTCGACTACCTCCCGAGGTCGAGTTCATTGGCGATCTCCAAAGTGCAGTGTACGACCGGTATTGCAGAGATCTACCATACGTTGGAGCGGGTCTCCTGAAAATTTATCCGAATGGAGAGGCGAATGGAGCTGAGGCCAGTCGTCCTCTGGGGGAACGAGAGTCGTTAAACAAAATTGATGAAAGAAAAAGGTGGTGGTGGGAGTACCAGTAGCTCAGGACGTCTGGTTTCAGCTGGTGGATGCAGTGAATCGTGAGCAGTTTTGCAATTGTCTACCAGGTGCTGTCCAACTGGCTGCTGATGCTACAGTCGACAAACTTATAGACGCAGTCTGTACCAAGTATTGAGACAGTATGCCGCGACAGTATGCACTTGACTTGATAATTTACAGGGACAGAATGGCCTACGAAGAGCAAAGCGAGGAAGTTCTGGAAGGCAACGTATCAATTGCATCGTTTGGAATTATAGAGGAGAATCCGATTATCATCGAAGTTCAATGTAAAAACCCAATCGTTTGGACGAAAGAAAAAAGCTTGCCCTCCTCTTGAGTTTCATGAACATCCTGTCATTCGTGTCCCGAATGCGTATAGTCGTGGTAGTGGACTGGCAGGAGAAAATACAGGTCGAGATATGATCTTGTATCGCCATCCTCAGCTGTTGAACGAATGGAGGGCACTCCAGGACAATGCTGTCAACACATACGCCCTACTGTGGATTCTGGGGCCTCCTGGAATTGGAAAATCATGTGCAGCATTCGCGTTTGCTTGCTCTCTGGTTCGAGGTACCGATTGGAATGTTTTGTGGATCCATGTCCATCATGAGATGATCTCGCTGTCGTGCATTTTATTTTGTGGCGATTTCGAGAAGAAAACGTGCCGGATCCACCCCACACAAGTGGAATGTTTATTGCGCTCGATGGGGAAGAAGGCAATTGTATTCCTCGATGGATACACTAAGGGTGTGAAAGATGATGTGTTGGACGCATGCAGATTTTGGCGCGAAATGTTGGTGGAATATCGTCGTCTGGTGTGTGTTTGCTCAATGGTGACGCGCGGGAAGGACTATTACCCAGAGGCCTACCATAGTATTCCGCGCAAGATGAAGACAGCACTACAAAGCAAGGCGATACTTCGTGATACAACAGTGCACAATTCTACGGTGGAGGTGCTGCATTTATTCCGCGAACAGACTGAAAAGCAAACGCGCAGGATCTAGCCCTCCCAACTATTGTCCGTGTTGGCCTCACTGAACAAAAGCGCTAATGTGTTCGTCGATGGACACATGAAAGGTATAGATGATGCTCTGAAGTCATGCCTATATTGGCGTCACCTGAATATATAGCGTCACCGTCTCGTGTGTGTAAGTTCAATGGTATCGCGTGGTAAAGATTGGCGTCCAGAGCACTATGGTCCGATTCCAGCCATTTCAAATGGCCACATCTTGAAGAGTAATATCGCATTGCTTTCGGAAGAACAAACTACAGCGGAATCTGTTGTTGAACAAATATTGTTTGAGGTAACGTCATGGACACTTAAGGAGTGCGAGGAGGCGCTGAAAAACGACGATTTCTTTGAGCACCTAAAGTTGAAACTTTAGTAGTTGCCTAACTCAACGAGATCAGTGACATTGGAAGATCGGGTTGAACTATTAAGAGACAAATTTGAAGTCCACAGCAAAATCAGTGAAAGCCACAATACCTTTTTTCATAACAGGAGAACTCAGACAAACAAATGGCTGAATTTGAGTTCACACAACTTGTATTCGATGATTATGCGTTTGCGCCGCGGAACTGATCTTTATCTTCCACCTCAGGAGGACATGAGCCCAATCATCTGGATGGCCCGCTCGAACGCCAGCGTCACAATCATGTCACCCGCCATAAGCGCAGCGACCACTAGCTGCGTCTGCACATTACAAATCACAATACACGTCAGACAGACCTCGAAATAATGGTGCACAACCTCAGCACCTAACATACCTCTTGGTTGGGCATCGGCACCAACTCCAGCATGACATTGATCGGAGTGAACACTTCCGCGACCACCGCCGCCAAAATTACGTAGTTGAACAGCGCGCTGCGATAGAGCATCTTGTTCTCCCAAAAACCCTCCATGAAAGGTTGCCCCCGATGGTTAGCAACAAACGTGTTCACTTGCATGATCGATGACATCAGAAACATGATGCTGTTGACTACGTTCGGCGTGAATTGGCCGTCCGGGTGCATCGCTGGGTCGCCTTTCTCGATGAATGGTTGAGCCACGCGAAGCGCTGCCGCCAGGAAAGCTAAGTGAATGACGAATTGGCCAAAGATCGACACCATTACCGACATGCAGAACACGCCAGACAGCGGACGCTGATGCGAGAGCTTGCGCGCAGGTTTTGCTCGTGAGATAAACAGGAAAAACATCGCAATCGACAGCTACAAGCATAGAACAACAAACAACATAAGTGATTAGTATCACTACGTCGTTCAAGACTTATACAGCAACGCGGACTCACGCCTGAAATTGTTAGCTGCTGGTCGCCATTCTTGACACCGTGGATAAACAGGGAGCTCAGGTAGTACGCCGTAATCAAGCAGTTAATACCCAGAATTTTGTACATTTGGATGGTGGTCACCAGTGTGCATCGTCCCTGGCGGATGAGTTTTTTACCGCCCGGATGCTTGAGCTTCTAGACGTAAACGGTGAAGCAATGGAAGCGTCCCCCAAACGCACGACCTGAGCTTCGTCACCACCGTACACAGATTGCAATTCTTCCATCGAGTGTCCTTGAAGGCCAGGCTTTCGGCGATGACGGAGGCCTTCTTGGTCTGCAGCGCTACCGAAATCTCTCGACGCAGCAACGACGTGAGGGGTATTCTCTGAGCTGGACGAATTCACAATAGAAATTCCTATGTGGGCTTGTTTCAAGGCACCTACATCATTTGTACCATCACCACACATGGCAGTGGTTTTGCCACACCGATTCATTGCCATGATGAGATGCTCCTTCTGCTGTGGCGATGTGCGAGCAAACACTGTCGTATAGAGACAAATTTTCTCGAGAATGAGAAGAAATGCCTCCAAAGTAGCCGCGTTGTCCTTCCATTTGTCTTCTTGCTGCTTGTGGAGCATGCTCATGGCTTCGCCAGTCACGCAGAGATCGTATTGAATTTGCATCTTCTTCGCTTCAGCGGCATTAAAGGGAGAGTGTCATCTTCAGCATCCGGAGACCCGTCGTCAATGGACTTCCACTCGACGATTCCCTTGTCCAGGTTCGGCGTCAATATTAGTGGTTGCTTAGAGTACCCCGCGTTAAGTCCGACCTGACGAGCGACATCACAAGCCGTGAGAGGGTTATCACCCGTGACCATGGTGACTTTGTGCTTCGAAATCATCAGCTCCCGAATAGTTCGCTTCGTGTCATCTTTCAGTGGGCAGTCAAGCACCAGGAACCCCGCAAAGGTCAATTCGCTTTCAAGCTCAGGCCGCGTTTTTTCGCAGCTCGTCTGTGGAACACTGCCTGGGTAATACACGAAAGCCCAAGGCTAGGACGCGGCACCCCTTCGACGCATAGTGGCGATACACGCGGCTGTAGTACGACGGCTTCTTGCTGAAAATCGGCTCGAGTACTTCTGGCGCGCCTTTTATGAGTACTCGCTGCTCATCCTGCTCGTCATTATCAGCTTTTCGTACTGACACAACAGTGGTCATGCGCTTGAGCTCAGAGGAAAAGGCAAAGCTGTGCAGAATATCAACCGCCTGGATCTCTCCTCGACGGTCCGAGAAAATGATGGCTGTACGCTCGGCAGTGCCTCACTCCCATCTTCATTATTTGTCAGGGACCAGTGGATACTTCGAACAGCTGCCATCTCTAGTGGATCACCAGCTACCTGGCCGTTGAGAAGTACTAATGACTGACAGCCAGCAAGCACTAGCTCCGTATCAAGAGGAAGCTGCTCTGTCGCGATAATGTCCAATTCACCGCGATGTTTGTTCCTCACTTTTTGAGGTTCAACATGTGTCTCTAACCCCGCGACACCGTGCACTTTTAATTCATCACTGGTCAATGTACCAGTCTTGTCGAAGCAGCAAATATCGATGCGTCCAGCAAAGGGGATCCGGAATGGCTCTGTGCAGAAGATATTGCTTTTTGTCAGTGCAATTAGCGAGTTCGTTACTGCTAACGATAGTTCCATTGGCAGCTCTGGTGGCACGACAGAAGTGATAATCATCACACAGTGTAGGAATAACTTGAACTGGTTGCGGGTCGGATCGTTTAACCCTTGTGCGAGAACAAATGCTGCCGCAGCTACTGCGAAATTGAGCAGCAGAACGATAAACCACATTGCCTCTGAGTTATTTGCGGTGACACGTTGTGACGAATACAAAATCGTGCGCATGAGGCTTCCTTGTGTTGTGCCAAAGCCTGTTCGAAGCACAAACCCGATGCAACCACCGTCAGGTGCTGCAGGGATACGCAGCAATTCTAGCGAGGTTGGGATTGAGTGCTGGAGCACCTTGGTGCCACTGAACAATACATGCTTCTTGTGCTTCATACTAGAGCCGTCATCTATCTCGAGGCTCGCCAACTTTTCTGCATCGCTCACAATTGCCGCTTCAATAGATTCCTTGCGCAATGGAACGGACTCGCCTGAGAGCATCGATTCGTTCACCACGCAGTTACCGCGGAGTAGCAGCACATCACATGGCACCACAGTACCGCGGTTGGTCTGGCTGACTGAGCAGATATCACCGGGTACCAGCTCGTCACTCGATACGTGTCTCCACTCGCTCATCCGAAAAACCAAACACGGCTGTGGAGCACGCCGCATGTGTAGCAGCGTTTGCATGTTCTGCTGACGTTGCTTAACTACCGTGCACTCGAAGATTACGAGCATGAGCAGAGTCAGCAGTGAGTAGTACATGTACTCATCGAGGCACCAGAGCAGCATGCAGAAGAACTGGAACACGAAAAATGGCGCCACCAGCTGCTCCTTGAGCAGCTCTGCGAATCGAGGCGTCGGCAGCTCAAAGTCGTTCTTCCCCACTTGGCTCTCGCATGCTCCAGTTCGTCAGACGACCCAACGCCTTCACTCTGAAGGTACGAGCCTAAAGTCCCACTCGAAGGGAAGTCCAAGCGTCGGAACTGCGCTTTGTTGCTGTTGACAGCCTCCAGGTCTTCGTACACACAGAACTTTAAGTTCTGGTACGAAAACCACAGCGTCGGCACTTTCGCCCCCTTGGACCCCTACAAACCAACACAAAACTTAGCAAAATGCTCTTTTTGATAGGCTACCAACTAATTTAAAAATGTTATCGAGGCAGACCTCCTGCGGGGCCTGCACCAGGTGGCACTGGCAGAGCAACTTCGGCAGGATCGCGAGCGAGGGCTCCACCTTGGCCAGGACCTTTGGCCAGCCCCGTGCGGCTGCACCGCCTTTAGCCTTGTGCAGTCGACCCAGCAGCGCAGGGAGACGCTCCACTCGGCGCCCAGCAGCGCCAGCGCGTGCCAGAAGACGCTCAAGGCGCCGAAGAGCCACGCGACGACGTCGTCCGCCGGCCGCAGTAGGTACAGGCACAGGGCGGTGAGGTAGAGGAAGGCGAACGGCAGCGTGTCCAGGCGGAGCGCCCACGGCAGCGGCGCGTAGAGCTCCACCGAGGCCAGCTCCGGGTCCATGACCCGCAGCGTCAGCATCCCCATGAGTCAATTGCGATCTGTGAAAGAGCGAATAAGATGCGAGGCGCGGTATTTGTACTATCAAGACGCATGTTGACTATTGTATGTCATAAAGATAGGGTGTTGTTTTGAGCTAGGAGAACGGTCTGAAAGGCATAATACCTTCGAGTTGTCATACTAGTGCGATGAGAGGCCTTCAAATGGGATGGAAACCGTCAGATCATCGTAGTCTTATGCTTGTTTCGTCAGCCCGCACGATGTGCGAGGTCCGAATAACCAATTGAAACGATCATCACTCGACTCCCATGGGCTCTAGACAGAGCGAAAAGGCCCCTCTGGTCTGTGCGTGAACTAGCTACTGAATGCACTCGCAGAGAGATTGAACGTGTCGTAGCTGAGTGTGCACCACTGGGTTGCTGCTTTCTTCAGTCGAAAAGAGTGTCCTCATTCAAGTCAGACATACGCTTGTTTAAAAGCATCAGCAGAGCGCAGGCAACCCGCAGCCAGGACACGAAACTACACACACACATCTATACTGAGCACTGCTGCAGCAAACACCCCTAAAAACATGCACAATACGCAGAAGACACTGTGTCGCGAAGCCTCAGCTGGTACCCGAAAAAGTTGCAATCGACATGAATTGGTCCGTTCTGGCAGTATCGTCACTGGCTTTAGCAATCGGTAAAAGAGACGCCCATACAACACTCCACACACGAAGGCCGGCTGTCGAGGTCGGTCCGGTCCGCCAAAGCAGGAATGAGCTGACAAGAGCCTCGAGCGCCAACTTCAAACGGTTGGCTGCTGTCCGCCGGCGGTTGCACGTTGAGGGGCCCTGCCCCTTCAAGACGCAACGGCCAAGTCAACGCCAATCGACTGCGCCTATCCATGTAGTCAATCATTGACTACGAGGTAGTCAACTAAAAGATACGTCGCGCCGATTGGCTAACTTCCAACTCCGGTTTAGCACTCCTCCAACTCTCCTTTAATCTACTCCCACGCAATACAATACCAAGTAATTCGTCTCCACTTACACTTTATTCACACCATCACCACCCCACTCTATCCCATCTGATTTTCTCGCAATCGCCGCATTCCCTCCAAGCGTCAAGCAGCAGCAGGCATCGCAGCACCGGCAGCGATGGCGCCGCCCCGCGACGACGACGCGGAGCTGCAGGCGCTCAAGGCTAAGATGGACCCGCGCGCGTTCGGCCGCGAGCTGGCGGCGCTGGACGAGCGCTACGTGCCGCGCGGGCCCGAGACCACAGGCTTCGAGGTGGATCCGCGTAGTAGCTCCTTCTACGGCGCGCTGCCGGCCGCGGGCGACGGCGACGAGGACGACGACGATGAGGACGAGAACGAGAGCCTGGAGGTGCCCGCCAACCGCTACGCCGGCGTCATCTACGCCGCGCGCTTCTTCGTGACGCGCGTGGGCTTCCTGCGCTCTGTGAAGCGGCTCATGGTGCTCAGCAGCGGCCACGTGACCGTCGTGGACCCATACACGGAGGAGGTGAAGGAGCGCTACGCCTTCGACAACATCAAGGAGATCACCATCGCCTCGGACAGCGGCGGCCACAACGCGGACCGCGCCTTCACCATCTTCATCGGCAAGAACCTCAAGGAGACGTACACGTGCCGCTGCCGACAGCAGCTGCTGTCGGCCTACTACCAGCTGCGGGAGCGCGCGTCGTCCTTTCGGAAAGACGAGATCGACGCGGCCACGGCAGACGCGCTGAGCGCGGTGGGGGCCAGCGTGGGCACGGACAATAGCTGGATGGGAGGATCGGGCGGCATGAACGCAGGAGCAGGACAGGGCAACGGCTTGGGGGCACAGGGATGTACTTCGACAGTCTGTTCCAGCTGTGCGGAAAGACGTTTACGATGACGAAGCTCAGCACGACACGCAGCATTGCTATTCATCCCATCAAGGTGGATGTGCTACTGGCGGTGCGCGCCGCGAGTCTGGATCGCTTGGACCCACAGACCCGGTCGACGCTGTCGTCGATTTTGCTGATTGATATCGTCAAGATTCAGCGCGTGACGACAAACTCCAATGAACTGTTGATGTACTTTGAGAACAACCGAGTGCACCGCTATTGGTGTGACAGTCGCGAGCCGTTTATCCAAGCTATTGCCAACAATCTGCGCTCGTGGCTGAGCGTATCTCTCGTCGTGGAGGAAGTTTCAGACTCTTGCGAGTTCGACGCACTCACATCCACACGGGACATCCCGCAGCCTGTATCCTTCGAAATCCCCGTGCTGAAGATTAGTAAGAACAAGTCGGACAAGTTGCAGTTACGGCTGCTGGGCTTGACGGCGCTTGCAATTATAGAGCGAGACCCCGTGACGCGGAAAACGTTGGCAAGCCACGCGCTCAATGACATTTTCAACGTGGTGATTTATCCCTCAGTTTCACCGTCACAAGATGACCCAGATAGTGAGTCAACCGAAGGCTTAAGCGGCAAGTTTGCACTGGAGTTGAAACATGGGCTGACGCGCAGATATATCTGTCTAAGTGCAACAGTGAGTAGGCGCGATAAAGAGGTTGGACTCGGATTACAGCGTGTCACATCGCAGCACGAAAATGAACTTCGACAGCTCATTGGAGATATCGCTGGAGATATCGAAGTCCCGGATTGGCTTAAGGTAGCAGGGTCTACAACGTTGCTCAGTCCGAAAGAGGCGCGAAGCCTGTTTCTCTGCAACATGATTGAAATGTGCCGAATGAACAAGTTGCACGTGCCATGGTCAACAGATGAAACAAAGATCGCTTGCAAGGAGGGAACGTGGGGTACTGAGATTCACCCCGAGTGGGAAGACATCCTACTGCGCAAGCTGGTCAATCTGAACTTCATTCCGAACCTCGTCACGAATGATAGCATGGCGAGTATCTTCCACCAGCTAGTACAATTTAATCGCAATATTCCGTTGGGAGGGATACGCCAGCGTGATCGACGTGCGTTCGCAAGCTTAATGAAGTTGCTCGAAAGCTTCAAGGAGTACTCTGTTGCGCAGCTTAACAGTCCCTCCAATACCGACGCCCCTATCCCCACGACGGAATTCCAGGTGGAACTTCTACTGGCTATCCAACGCTTGCTCTGCACGCGCGGCGTGTTCGAGGAAGTGCCGAGCTCGCAGTACAAAAACAGCATTGAAGTGATGATTGAGCTTCTTCACTCTCCTATGGAGGAGGTGAGCTTTGCTGCAGCGTGCGTGATCAAGTACATGGTGATCAACTATTCCGACACCCGCAGCATGAAGTCTGAATCAGCCAACCGGCGTGCAATATTCACTAAGTACCACAGCAAGATTTTTGTGTCTCGCGCGTTCGATTTGTCGAGAACGAATCGAGTGGGCCGTACACCATTGCACCTTCCTTCTTCAGGAAAGGGCTACGGACAGCTCTCGGTGGGGGAATGTCAAACACTGAACGCAGCATGGCCAATGCACTTGCGTATTCTCAGCTTGGGTTAGACTATCTTGTGATCGCGTTGGTTCTGCAAACGCTGGAGGTTTGCTTGTCGAGCGGCAAAAAGGCGACACCTGAGCGGGTCGCTAGAGATTTACTCCGTGCAATGCGAGTTGACGATTTCGCGCGCCACCATGCGCTTTTCCTGTTTAACCGATCGCTGAGCTTCTCGATTACGAAGTGCTCGTCAATTTTGGTGAAGGTGCATATTCTGGAGCAGCCTTCTGAGCTTGTCGAGCTAATTCAAGATTTTGCACGAAAGCACGGAACACTGGTATGGCAGCTGTACTTGGCATTGTATGCTCAAGACAAAGCCCAGCGTAGGATTTCATCACAGCTGGTGGCTTTGCTCACGCACGAGAATCCGCGTTCGTCGTATGTGATCCGGAATATTTTCCCGCACGCACTGATAGATGACGTCAAAATTAGCCAACTGGAATACGATGAGTTCGGCCGACACCTCCCGACAGCGAACCCCAGCTTTTCCAGAAAAGTAACGCAGCTTCGCACAAGAATGGAGGTCGGCGTGACATCACCAATGCGACAGAGAGTGGGCGTAGCAAGCTGAGTTACGGGATTAACACTCGCGCTCGCTTGGTGCGAAACGCAAAGTCTGTTGTGCTTTTGCCCGATTTTTTCGACCGACTGGGTAAAACATTCGCCACGAAGGACCTCGTGTGGGGATCCAATGCAGTCGAGGAACTGATTCGTAAGCTGGAGGCGGAAATGAGCGAATTGGATTTGTATCGGCTGAAGTACCTAGGATATCTCTACACAGATCCTCTTGCAACTGATCACACGGAGACAGAATGGGATGCGCTACAAGCAAACCGGCTTCGTCATGACCCGCAGCACGCAAATTTCGCCCCTTTCCTGTTTGAGTTTCTACAAAATGGTTCTGAGAGTCGGTTGGCGCTTGAAATGATGAAGGGTACAATTTCTTCGTCTAATCGATTTGCAAGATACATGCCGCTGTCGTTCCTTCTGAATCCTGACACATCTGATGACGGCGAGAGTGATGGTGGGCTGGATGATGACCCCTATGACAGCGACGACAATTACACCGACGAAAACGGGTTCATATCTCGATCCAACAGCCTAATACGGCCTGGTGATTACCCAGAGCCCAAACAAGGCGATCAAGATGGTCCCCACGAAGAGCCTCCTGCGGCTAAGAAGAAAAAGAAAGGCACTAAGAATATACCGCGATGGTTCGTTGCTTGGAATTGCAATGAGTTCCGCGTGGACTACGAGTGTCTGCAGGATGAGGTAAAAGTTGGCCCGTATTATCTCGCGAATATTCTTGATGACCGTGGCGTGTTGGTGGAAGACATCGAGTGCGCCGAAAAGTTCATGACGGTGCTATACTACCGCATGCTTGCTGAAGACCGTACCATTACGGCCAACAGTGCAGCAAACGGAGAGCGCCATTCTTCATCCGATTTGCTTGGTGATGTTGACCAGTCCGATATTCGTCTTCTGGTGCTAAAGGTGATGATTCAGCTGTATGAGAGGCACTTCAACGAACTAGGTTCTTTGGTGTTCCTGAATCACTTCCTTCGCGTGAGCATGATGAAAAGTAAGGGAGGCGAGGATAGGCGATGGCCGTTGGTGGTCCGTGGCAACATCATGCTGTTCCTGGACCGCGTTCTATCTAGTGCCTTAAACGTGTCGCGCTTTTTGCGAGAGGCGGACAACGTGTCGGTGGTCCTGGATTTGCTTCGTGAAATTAAACCTCTGGTTGTTCTCCAAGGACCCAACGACTCGGAGAAAGAGTATATCGTGGAACCTGCTGCTGACGTTCAGGCAGAAATGGATGCATCGGAAGACGAAAACGAAGAAATCGATGAAGAGGATGACGAGTTTATCGATGACAAGGGCGATTACGATGATGAAGAGGACGATAACTACGAGGATGACCGAGATATAGCAAGGAGAACGATCGATGCTTTGGAAGAGTCTGGAGCAGAGAGCTCTATCATTTCTAGTAATTCTATATCGCCGACATATGCGCACCGAGACGACGAAAGTCAGCACGATGACGAGCCCAGTCGTGTGACGGTGGTAGCAGAGCATTGCGGTGCCATGAGTGGATCGATGATAATGCAGACCTGCTTGAGCGTGCTTAGCCGGCTCATCGACTGCCACACTGCAGAGGACGAGGGACACATGTTCCAAGACGTGCGGTTCCCGAAGTATGGCCGACTCACACATTTTGAAGGATCTGGTGTGAGCCCGATCAGCGATATCAAGCGTCGACTGTGCGAAGACCAGACGCTTCGGTTTTTGGTGGGGCTTCTCGATTGCCCGAATCGCATCGTATTTAAGAAATGCCTCGGTTTGATTCGTCTCCTCGTTCGTCACAACGAAGCAGTTATCCCGAACCTTCATGCCTCGGGAATTTTCTACTACTTGCTTCGTTTTGCTCAGGACGTTGAAGAAATGTCGATTGCCGCACGACTTATATCTCACATCCATCTGCGCCAATCAGGACTTGATGTGCCGCATCTCATCGATGACAAGCAGAAAGGAGAAAACAAAAAGGAGTTTTCTCTCCTGATCCGTTGACACGAATCTGCTTGAGGAGCTGGCTGGTACGAGTGCTGCCGGTGTCCATGGTTGCCCAATTGCTTCGCCACGGTCCACGGAGGTTTGCCAATGCATTGTTTTCAGACTCCAACAACCCTGAAGTGGTTTGGAATGCAAAGATGCGCAACCAAATGGTGTCGTACATCGAAAAGTTTATGGAACGCCATACTGATACGAATGGCATGTTCTACATCTCGGAGAACGAAGGTTCGGACCACAAGGCCTGCATTGCGCTGATCCAGTACCCGAAAGAAGTACACGCGTTACAGTGCTACCAGTACTATCTGCATAACCTGCTTGACGAAAAGAACTTCCCGGGCTGGCCTATCAATGATGAAACAGCTTTCTTACGGGCCTTACTGGACTCCATTCACCGCTGGGTGCACCCGGAATTGCTGCTGACCACACGTGGAGCGATGGCAACCGACGGCCAATCCACAAAACTTCTGTCCGTGTTCGACGCCGTGGAGTTACTCGATGCTACCGCATTGCTTCTGCGGCGGTTCCCGGATTCGCCCAGCATTACCAATCTACGCAACTTTTCGTACTTCCTGGATGCACTGGAGCGTTGCATTTCGGAGCTCAAAGATAACCGCGTTGGCTCGACCAAGACTTTCTTCGACGTTTCCAACGCTATTGCAACTAAGACCACCTTTGTGAAGGCCTTTGGAAGTGCAATTCGCGTGATCAACTTGTCCGTTGGTATTTCTGACGAGAATGCTCACGAGTGTAGCTCCGGTCTAGGGCTTCGCGTGCTATGTAATTCTCTTCAGCTGCTGTTTCATAATCAGGAAGCGCTAAGCATTGTTGACGGATGCACACCGAATGTGATGACTCACTGGGTGCTAGAGGCGCTCGTGAACGTACTAAACCAGCCGAATGGGCGCGTGTCGGCTGCGGCGCAGTCGCTGGATTTGCTGCCGTGCCTAACGCGGTTCCTGTCACGGGAAGGCGATCACTTGGCTACGGACTTGTCCCTCCAGATTGTGTACGAAATGGCGGGAAGCTCCGGTGAAATGGCAGAAGTTCTGCTGTTGCAGCTTGCTGAGCACGGTGTTCTATGGTATTTGACGCTCCTGCTGTTTAACTACCAGCCTGACAATGAAGATAGTGATGGAGACTTGCAGCGCATCAGCATCGGCGCAGCAAAGGCTCTGGGACGAATCCTGGAAGCTAACGCGAAGGAAGAGTCAATTTCTGTGTTCGTCAAGAGGATGCAGGTGACGATCGAGCAGATCTTCACGCGTCCACTGGTTGATATCTTGCGACGGGCGGGACCAATTAAAATGTTAGAAGTACTGGCGAGCGAAGTTCGTGAGCCGCACGTCATGTGGACTGACCGTATGCGGAAGGAGCTGGTTAGTCTCGCTCAGCGTGCAATCCAGTTCCATGACTCGCTGGATCAGAGCGGCCAGGAGGTGCACAAGGTCTTTGAGCTGCCAACATACTTCATGTATACGGCACAAAAGGAAGAACTGTGCGTGGCGGGTATCTACGTGAACTTTTTCAACGAAAACCCGAAAACGGTATCCTTGCCCAGATTGCTGGAACTGCCAATGGCAATGGTCGCTCAGACTTCGGCCGCAACCAGAAACCAACAACAAAGAAGGAGATCCAAGCTGCTGCTGCTGCAGCGGCGGAGCTGGAGAATCGCACAGTAAGTGGCCATGTGATACACGGCTTGTTAGCAGCACTGTCGCACGACATCTCTGGCGTGCGCGCGCAGCCGCAGGCACTCGAGTCAGTGCTTCTTCAGCGCCTGCTTCCTGTAGCTTCGGCTATTAGGCACCTGCTGCAGTACACACCTGACATGGACGTTCAGGTTGTGCAGGCTGATGGGATATTGACGCTGCTGTTTGTGCTGGATCACGAGGCTCAGCCACAAGGATTCTCTTTCGCGTGCGCACCGCTGCTTCAGCTTCGTTGCATGGAGTGCGTGCACATGCTGTCGTTCAGTGGCAAATGCGTGGACTCATTGGCAACAGTGGTTCCTCCATTTATCAAGAGCGCATTCCAGGTGGTGTACAAGAACCTGGTCCGCACCGAAGCTTCGACGGAGGGTCAATTGGCGCGTGTTACGTTGCAGCTTCTCGGAAACTTGTGTTTGATCCCAGCTTGCATTGATATCCTAGTGAAGGGTATGGACCCTGCTAGCTTGTCGAACTTGCTGCCGCACGTATGGCTAGGTGACTCGACAGAGATGCAACTTCTGCTATGCTTGCACATGATCCCTCTGAAGCGCCACACGCAGGCAGCCACGGAGTTCGCGAAAGCTGCAGTGAGCTCCCAGCTTGCGGCTGCGCTGCTCAACTTGCTGTCCACCCTTGTGCCTAAGTCCAAGATTGGCGAGAGCACTGCGACCAAGCAATTTGCAGCACGGTTCCTATCCGTTCTGTCGTCTAACCCAGGCAGTGGCGGTGCCATCTCAAGCTTGTTGATTGCATCACGTGTATGGGAGACTCACGGTGACACCACCCAGGCTACATCCGAGGATCTTCGCCGCCTGCTCGTGCCACCTCACGCACCTGCGCTACTAAAGCGCCCCACGCCAACCCCAACAAGGTCGGCTAAGGCAGGACACAATTTTTTAAGACAGCCATGCAAGCCATGCAAATATACAAAGTTAAACACTTCAACGTAAATTGATGTCAAAACCGTGTTGAGACCACGCACTATTGCTGCGTTGGTGCAGTTGACAGAAATGCTCGGCCCTGCATCCTCTACTTCTTCTCCTCCCCAACTCAACGTCGAACAGTTCGAGAATCTCGTTCTGGATCTCCACCGCCTTGTCTTCATTCCCACTCGAGCGGTACGCCTCCGCAAGATTGTGGCGCGCCATGATGGTCTCATTGTGGGCCGATCCCAGCACCTGCTTTCGCACATCGAGCACCTGTTCGTACAGCTTGATAGCGTCGTCGTACTCGCGAGCCTCCTTCTTAACGTACGCGAGGTTGTTCTTGGCCAGCGCCGTCAGTGTGCTCGTGGAGCCGACCTTCTTCTCCAGCATCTCCACCGCCTCCGAGAGCGCCGCGAACGCCTTCTCCGGCTGCTTGTTCTGCGAGTGGATGACGCCCATGTTGCTCATGCTGAGCGCGATGTCGGGGTGTCCCGGCTCGAGGATGTTGCGTCGGATCTTGAGCGACTCCTCGAAGCACTCAAGCGCGCGGTGCAGCGACGTCACGCGCTCCATGCCAGCGCTGGAAACGGCCAGCGCGCGGTACACAAGTCCCAGATTGTACAGCGTCGTGGCAAAAGACGCGTGCTGCTCGCCCACACTGGCCTTGTAGGTCTGCAGGGCGAACTCGTAGGCCTCGACAGCCTCCTCCATCTGGCCCAAATTCTTGTACATGAGAGCGATGTTGGTGACCGTGCTGGCATACACCGGATGGCTCTCCCCAAAGTGCGCCTTGACCAGGTCCCGACACTGGAGCCCGCTTCCAGCGCCGTTTGGTAGTCCCCAGCACTGTTAGCGACATCAAGCCACCGAACCCGTCAGCCACCGTCCAACCCAATGCACTTTCAGTAGTTTTCTCTCTACAATTAACTACCAGCCACCACGCACTTGTAGGCGTCTCGGATCTCCTCTGCATGACGGCGATGTCCTGCTCCGTCTGCACGTAGGACGTCTGCGGCTTGTTGTGCAGCACCTGCACCGTGGGCTTGCGGGGCTCCCCGTCGACGAGCTCCAGCGCGCCGCCACTCCACTGCCTCTTCCACTAACCCCTGCAACGCCTTCGCCGCCGTCGGAACGCGCCGCCGCAGCGTCGCCAGCACTCGTCGCTGCATCATAATCGACGACAATCCGATTCTGCCGGTCCAGCTCGGCCACACACATTTATTCCGAAACGTAGCTTTCCAAATTAAATGATTTAGTCTCTAATAATATGAATTCATATTATGAATTCGTCTCCATTTATTCCGAACCGTAGATTTCCACATTAAATGCACATCAAAAACATCATCCAAAAAGGCCCATTCAACAATCATCCTCATCATGTTCGTGCGGCTGGGAGCTCGTGGTGCTGCAGCTCGTGGCTCGGTGCGTCGGTTCTCCAAGAAGGCGGCGCCGCAGCCGCGTCCGACCGTGCGACCGACGCGGGAGATGGTGGCGGCGGAGCTCAAAGAGGTGGGCAAGCTCATGGTGGGCGGGCTGGTGGTCATCACGGGGCTCATCGCGTCCAGCGGCTTCGTGATCGAGACGACCAAGAGACTGAACCCGCCGACGACCCTGGCTTCATGCTGGACGTTGCAGGCCCGGACGGCCTGCAGACGCAGACGCACGTGCAGCGCCGAGGCGGCGGAGACGTGACGGTGCTGCTGGACGGAGGCGTGGGCGAGACCTCGTTCGACTGGGACAAAGTAGCCGCCGAGGTGGCCAAGTTCGCTACGGTTGTGAGTGTCGACCGACCGGGACTGGGCTTCTCGAAGCCCGGAGCGCTGCCCCGCACGTCCACGCAGGTGAAGAGGAGATTTTTTCAGGTGGTTTCGAGGAATTTCAGGATGGAACTGATGAGTTTTGTGGCCAGATTGCACACGAGTACAAGCAGATTCTGGACAAGTTGAATGTGACCGGCAAGGTGGTTCTTGTCGCGCATGGAGCGGAGGGTACAACATGAGGTCGGAGTTGATGGATACTGGTCTTTCATGTTGGAGCCAATGGTTGTTGACGCTCTTTTTCGTTGAGTTTTACAGAGAGCTTGCGGAGGAGCTGAAGCAGGGGCTGGCGCTCAGAGCCCCAAGTGCGAGGGCTTGGTTTTGGTGGACGCCTTGCAAGGTATTTGGCCGCAGGGTTTATTGGTTGATTGCTTTACTGCAGTTTTACTGAGTTTTATGCGTGGTGTTCGTATCGTAGAAAACTTGCGGGGCGAGTTGGAGAGCGTGTCGGAGGCTGTGCACAAGTCGCTTACGGCCATGGACAGCAACGGCGAAACGGTGCTACTTCTCTCGCGTTTTGGACTCATCCGGCTCATCAGCGTTGTGCAACATTCGAAGTCTGTGGCAAAGTACTCGCCGATCGCACTGCCTTACGTGGAGTACTTCTCGCCATCCCCGGCACATCGTGAGGGTGCACTGCGCGAGAACCAGGGTATCCCGAAGACGGAGCAGCATTTCCGGGACGCCGCGGCCGGCACTAAGCCGTTCGATTTTCCTTGCGTGGTGTTATCCCATGGTAAAACCGGAATGTTCGACAGCATGAAGGTGGAGGCCGGGGTGACCCCCGATGTGCTGGTGGCGTTGGAGCGCAAGTGGCTCGAGGGACAGACGAAGTTGGCAAACACCGTTAGCCAGCGGTCCGTGCATCTC
This sequence comes from Phytophthora constricta, assembly GCA_011947335.1. Classification (NCBI taxonomy): domain Eukaryota; phylum Oomycota; class Peronosporomycetes; order Peronosporales; family Peronosporaceae; genus Phytophthora; species Phytophthora constricta. The sequence continues at coordinate 190,381 of JAAVTI010000537.1, read as the reverse complement.
GTGGTTAAGGATGCTGGCCACTGCATTCACCACGAGAAGCCCGAGGAGGTCACAAGAGCCGTTCGTGCGCTTGTGGATGAGATTCATGGAGAGGTGGACGAACACAAGGGTTTGATGTCGCTGACGAAGGTGGCTTAAATGTCATGGCAGCGAATACAATCCGGTGCCATAATAGGCGATACGACACCACCCTGGAAGTGAAAACCGACACTCTCTAAGCAGCAAACGCCGGCAGGAGATTGTCAATCGATATACCTACACCGCCACGGGCTGCACCCCACTGTATCTGACCCCACTTGCTTTGCCGAAACGGAGCGCTGCATTTTTTGATAGAGCTTTGCTTATTCTCACGGCCTATCGTTTCTATAGACAAGACGAGGGGCAAACAACGAAACTAAACCACGATCTGCTTGATGTGTTTGTTAAAAGAGCCAGCTGCTTTCAAGCGTGACTAGCTGTCCGCGGTGGTCGCATTTAATGCTTTTGCGTATGAATTTCCATTGAGAAGAGTGCTCTTTCAATGCAAATTGCCTCGATTCCATTCACGATGTTTTGGGATGTCTGGAGAACCATAAAGGACGTCACCTCATCGCTGATACCGGTACGTGCAAACGAATCCGTTCCACCCGATGCTGGCGGTATGATGGCTTAAGAGCCTTCGCAGTTCTTATCCGTGTAGAATGCGATCAGCGAAGTTGTTGGTAGTCCAGACCACTTGGCCGACGAAACTTCGTTCTTGAGCCCGTCGCAGTTCATGTTGTAGCATCGATTCAGCTCGACAAACGTCCAAGACCCAAGTAAGGTGCCCCAGGATACATCTCGGTAAAACTCAATCGAGTAATATTTAATGGCAGTTCCTTCTACCGTGGTGACAGCAAGGGCTGAGAAGAGCCAACAGAGCAGCATGAACATAGCGGCCGAGTGTAACCAAGAGTCCGTTCCTCTGCACAGCAAATTGGAGAGTGAATTGTCCTCTGGGCAAGCAAGCAGAAGGCAGCAGTACTGGGGTGGAAAAATCACTAGAAATACTACCATGGAAGCAGCACAAGGACAGCGACGACACAAGATAGATAAAGGATGACGGTGAGTCGGAAATATGTGAGATCTATCGTCGAAGTCACCGTCAATGTGGATGACTTACCCCTCGAAGGGCGAACCAACGCAGGTACATCCGAAAAATTTAAAAACTCGACACCATCACAGGAGTATTGGCTTCTTGCCTTGCTGCATGCCACTAAATTTTCGGCGACGAAATTGAACCGGGAAATGTACCTCAGTTTGCTCAATTTGCTTGCGTTGTGCTTTCCTTGCCTTATCAAACGCGGCGACACGGCTCGCGTTTTAGTTATTAAAACACCAAATTTCAAGGGCAGCTTTTCGGTGTCGACTATGCCAAGAAGCAAATCTGCTACAAGTATGCACTAACTGCACTATCAGCTTTATGTATGTGGAGGAAAGTAAGGGAAGCAACACTAGCAAACATATGTATCATCCATGGATTAGGCAGGGATTGCGTTGTATGCACCCGCGAGATTTATTGATGCAGTTTGCCACTGAGATGGTTTTGATACCAACTTCGAATCTTCTAAACCAGCTCTAAACGCTATGTCGTGCAACTGCATACTTGCTTCTGGCTAACCAACTCAACACACACTTCGCGGTACTCCACCTGGTGAATACATCGCGACGGAAATCGTGGCTAGGAAAATAGAAACTTGGCAAATATAGGAAGTAAATGATGTGGCTTCGTTTTTCTTGTTTTTCACCATAGTTTTTTTCCTGTCGTACCTTCATCTAGCGAGGTACTGTAGGTTCCGTGGAAGCATCTTGTAGTTCTTCGTTTGACGATGAAAAACAAAGTCATTGCTTAATCAACATTTCTCATTCTTGATTTTACCTGCAATCAACCACCACCCAACCTTGTCACCATGATAACGATGCTGGTATGACTTTTCGTTGGCTTTGCAGTCACTACTGCAACTACAGGCACGGTTGAGAAATTTTCGGGCGAAATAGAGTTTTACCGAGACGAACTCCTGTCCGATTTGATCGGGACCCTTTCCTTCAGCAAAGCGAATCGATGCTTCAACATGTACTGCGAAGATCTTAGCGACTCGGTGTCGTCGGTACAGTGGTCAGGTCTACCAACAACTGCCACATATGAAGGTGGATCGAAGGCCTTGATCGCGTTTTACACGGACAAGGGATTGTAGTGGTTCAAGCTTAGGCTTGCCCACATCATGGGGTGGGGTGCTGGCTTTTGGAACTCTTGGGATTAATGATTTGGTGTTATCCTTCATGGTGCTCCAGTTTTCCACGAGTGCCGAGAACGGGTGGAAACGGTATGTTCCATTGGAAGCAAAGAGAGCGCTCTCCTCGATGACCACTTGTACGCCGAAGGATCGAACGCAACTACGTCGGACATCTCGACGGACACCTTGTAGTTATCACCGAGATGCTTACATTTTAATTGTACAGTATCTCAAATCGTCTCAAATAGAATGCGTTTTCAACTCAAGCGGGGATCAGTATTCAGCATAATGCCTTTGCGCATATGACTTTTAGTCGGAATTTTGCGGTGAAAGCGGCTCTTATCACTTTAAGGTGGTCAACATCGACGAGATCAAGCAGTTTGCAAAACCGTCACGAGTCCGGTGAGCTTAAGAGGAACAACACAACAGCGAGTAGTTTACGGACGTGAGTAGTGCAATCTTGAATGATGCAGTCGTCAATCTGTAAGTTTAGGAAGCAGGCTAGCTTCAACAATTGGCTAGCTTCAACAATTAAACCCTGCGTGCGCTTCCATCGGAAGAATCCACTATCTGAAACCAGCAGCGAAGCGCGAATTTGTGAGTAGCTCTCTGGATATAAAATATTCCTGGAAGTACAGTCCATGACGATGGTGACCGGCTGCATTAACAATGTAGTCATCATGGTCCTTACATCACGTTTTTTCAAGTGCACACGAGGTCGGAAATAACGGCTTCAATAAAGAACGTGAAATTTTTTTTTATAGCAGGCAATAGAGTTGGTGCTCACATTCCGATTTGCCAGCTTTGTGAACAGCCCAATTAATTCTGTCACCATGTTGAAGCTGCTGCCTGGACTCTTGGCTGTCTTGGGTGTCGCCGCCGCAACATCAGGCACCGTCGAAACTTTCTCGGGCGATATTCAGCTCTACCGAGACGTTAACTTGAAGCACATCCTCGCAACTTTCAAAATCTACAGGCGAATCGGTGCTACAACTTGGCAGGCTGCGGCAATCTCAATGATGCAGTGTCGTCGGTCAAATGGGAAGGTCTCCCGACAACTGCCACGTACGATGGCGGCACGAATGCTCAGTTGGCATTCTACGCTGACAGCGACTGCACTGGCACGAGCGCAAGCTTTCTAACCAAATCGGTAAGTACTAGCGTTCAGTGCTATCGCGTTTAACGACGTGGTGTCCTCGTTCATGGTGCTTCAGTATTCGACGGGAATCGAGGACGGAACCCACAGCATATGCGTTCTTGAAACAGAGAGCAACATGTTGTCGAACGCCACCACGAAGGAGGTCTCGTCCACGAAAGCCTAAGGAGAAAAACTCTTCGCTAGTTTGGCCTGTAGCTAACTCGTAAGGTGCTCCGAATGCGTACGTACAAATCTGATTTGGCTGTTTATCATTGTGCTAGCGGTGCAGTTGTAGGGTTTGATTGCGGGAATAAAGCAGCAGTGCTTATGTACTTGTGTGGCAATTCCTTCCTTCTCGATCAACTACGAGATAAAATAAAGTTTTCATCACTTTTTCATGCAAGGCGCAGCCACATTCTCCATCTGAGAGCTCAATGACGTACCTCGGGGGATACCCGGCAGGGGACAATTACCGAGTTGCTGATCAGCATCCACCGGCATAAGGAAAAAGGATGAACTTCGTGCTGATGGGACTCCTAGCTGCGCTTTTTGTTTTCTCGACCATCGCAAATGCCAGCACCATTAATGCTACCATCGGAAATGAATCCGTTTCTGCTGCTTCAGCCTGGGCCGGAGAGCTGAAGCTATTCAAGAACGTAAATTTCGACTTGCTGCTGTTGACTCTCCACTTCGAGACCAGTAATATATGCTTCCCCTTGCATGCGGAGAAATTGACAACCAGATCTCTTCGGCGTCGTGGAAGTGACTTCCGCTCGCAGCCTACTTCAAAGGTGGATCGAGTTCACTTCTCATGCTTTACCGCGGAATTGACTGCACAGGAACTAGCCAGGGTTGGCCGACATCGTACGAGGAAGCTCCAGATTTTCGTGATGTTGGAACCAACGATGTGGCCTCGTCTTTCATGTTTCTGCAGTACGATACAGATGCAAGCAATGAGTCCAGAGCATTTGTGACTATAACATCGGTGTGGACGAGTAAACGTAGCTCATACAACACACACAATCTCAGAAATATTGTCGTCGTTTAAGTGAGAACATAGCAATGCTAAACAATCAAGTTTTTGTGGGTCTGAAGCACTTCAAAGAAGACGGCGAGAGTTGGGTCCTCTTCAACCACGTCGTTTGAGCCAATCCCCACCCAGTCACACACGTTTGTCCAGCCATTTTGGATGGTCCTTGAATCCGTTAGCACCATGAAGGACGAAATGTTGCCTTCCACTTTCTGGCCGTCGAACTCTCGGACCCCACCATTGTGAGGCAGCTGAATTTTGGTGCTGGAACTTTTGCACTCGGCATCGCTGTAGAAAGCGATGTACGCATTCCCGATGGTCCCCGTGGTCGGAAGATTTGTCCACTTGGCCGATGCAATCTTGTTGTTTAGCCTTGTGCACGACGACATATGGTAGCATCGGTTCGGGTAGTTGAAGTTGATGGTCATGATAGGGTCGGAGTAGTAGACACCAGAGTAGACCTTAAGGTAGCCGTCAAATGTGGAGACAGCAGCAGAGATGAAGTTGAGCAACACCAACCAACAGTAAAAAAGCTCGAGACAACTGCATTTTCAGCTAGGAAATTCGGGACTGACTGAGGGTAGACAGAGTTTGACCATGACGATGGCTCATATCTTGTGAACCGCAAAAAAATCAAGATTCGAACTATAAGAAATTGTAGCAACGACATACGAGGTCACTGATATTTGCGAACACGTTCGAAGAAAAACACCTTGAGAGAAAAAAACTTTCATTCCCTCCCTTACAAATGTTACGCATCAAATGGACTCAACTAAAAAGACTCAACAGAAAAGATGTGGCCGTCATTTAGACGGTAGCATTGACCCCTGAAATGTTGTCCTCTGATGCGGACCCTCCAACAACGTTCGAGCCAACCCAGTTGCATACCTCGGCCTGGCCATTGTCGACAGTAGCTAGTTCAGATAGCACCATGAACGACGAAATTTGACTTTCGATTAAATGGCCAGTGAAGTCTCGGAAGCCTCCGTTGTTGGGAAGCGTGATGGTGAGTTTATTCCCTCCGCAGTTGATGTCTTCGTGAAAGACGATGTAGGCCTTCCCAGCAATTCCCGTTGTTGGCAGCCCCGTCCATTTGGCAGATGCCACTTTGTTGTCGAGATAGCTGCAGTCGATATTATAGCACTTGTTTGGGGTCATGATGTTGAGGGTCAGCAAAGGGTCGTTGTAGTAGATGCCGGAGTAGAGCTTCACGACAGCGTTGTCGAAGCTGCCAATGATCGAGGCATAGCTGCCAGTCAACATGACGAAAAGTGCCACAATCCAGACAAAAACGCTGTTTGATGAGGTCATACTTTTCACCTTTTTGTAGTTCAGAGGAAAACGGAAAATGATAGGACGGACACCAACAAGTTGAAGGTGAGTACTGACCGATGTTGGATATCAGAGTTTTAGCCGTGCCATTTACTCATCTCTACCTTCCGTCGAAGACTGAGTCAATATCAGACACGGCTCATGGTCGAAAGACTATAGGGAATGCATTCTGGCTTTACAAATCATGTCATTCACAAGGGAATAACAGTCATCAAACCTTGACGCCACATATGATGTTCTTCACCGTCTAGGCAGTAAGTACCACAACACTCAAACGAACACGGTTAATTGTTTATTGAAAGCTCAAGTGGAGGTACGAATATACTCAAGGGGCTAGGCCATATACTAACGAACCCACTGGACTAGTCATTCAGCACTGAGTACTCTTGATTGTCGGCTTCAGACACAGACCCACCTTCGACATCAACACCTGTCCAGCTGCATACATCCGCGATGCCATGGCGTGTGATCCTAGACTCCGATCGCACCATGAAGGACGAAATGTTGCCATTGACTTGCTTGATCGGGAACTCTCGAATCCCTCCGTTATGAGGCAGCTGTGTTGACTCCTGACTTCCCTGGCAGCCCATGTCAGTATAAAAACTGATGTATGCCTTCCCTGCCCAGCCTGTTGTAGGAAGCCCCGACCACTTTGCAGACGCAATTTTGTTGTCGAGGTTGCCACAATTCACAGTATAGCATCGGTTTGGAATGCTGAAGTTGATTGTCAGCAGCAGATTCTTGTAGTAGATGCCTGAGTACAGCTGAAGTTGTCCGTCGAAGGAAATGTAATTCTCGGCGACGCTAATGCGACCCATAACAATTATCCACGAGCAAAATCCCCAACACATACAAGACGGCGGCAACTTCACTAAAGATTGCCATCAAACTCGGCTAAACGATGTCCAGATCGCTGAAAGACGAATAATGAGCAACTTTGCGAGACGTACAAGGCCTCTCATATTCATAGCTACTTGATGAAGGTGCATTTTGCTTGCCTGATATTATCTCGAGCGCTCTAGATTATTATTCCGACAAATATCAGAGGAAGGAAGGAAACTGGAAGAGGACCTTCGTAGGTGAAAACAAAAAGTGCCATTGGGTTGTTGTGTATTGCTTTGACGGACAGTGGGCTGAACCCACATCGCTTAGCTGTAGCTTTGACAGTAAGGTTTTTGCTGAGTGGACATACTGGCAACATATGTGCATAACAACTGAGTATTGGCATTAGTTGTCGATAACATCCAGCAGACTTCCGTTTTTGAACAGCTAAAGTCGATCGTGAAGGACATCACGACTATGCTTTCAGGATTAGATTGCAGCTAGTAAACCTGGTACGAAAGATATCGACAAGAAATTCGGTAGCTCCAACCGCATACTTTCTGAATGTCTACCTCGAGTGCTCTCAAAAATGATGAGGCACTTTTGAATTCTCTCTCTGGACTACGCTTCTACACTATCAACAACGTGTAAGATGACCTTCAAGAAAATGCTACTTCTCATGTTTACAGTCGCAATTACGCTTGTAGCAGCCCCGGTAAACGGCTGGGAAGGTGTTGTTAACTTCTACCGGAGGACGAACTTCGGCACGCCAGACTTTCCCTGGTTCGTCAACACGGAGCACCGGTGCTACAACCTCAGCTGCTTTAACGACAAGGTGTCATCAGTGAAGTGGGAGGGCTTGCCCCAGAAGGGTTCTTTCAGCGGCAAAGCTCGCATCGCGTTTTACAAGAACGCTAATTGCACTGGCACCCACCGCGAATGGACGACTGATGCGACCAACTTTCCCGTCGATCTCTCGCTTGATGGCATCAATGACGCCATCTCTTCGTTCATGATATTGACCGACGGTGACAAAATCAAGCATGGCATTGAGCTTCCGTGCCCATGGAACGTGAAGTAGTCAAGTTGGCTGGCATGGTGAGCTTTGGCTTTAGAGAAACATGTTTTCTAGCTGGAGGGATCTGCACGCTCCTACTACACGTGCAAGTTTGTCTGATAGATTAAATCTTTTGTGTTATGAAATAAACATTGACGACATGAAATTAGTGGTTGGTGCAAGACCTCTAGGACATAAGGGTTTTGCCCTACGATTTCCACAACATGGTCCTGCATGGCATGATCTCTCTAATTTTCTGGCCTACTGCATTGGAACTTGCCTCCAATGAGGTCCAGTTTTGATCCTATCATCCACGCTGCTTCAAACACAAATTCACGACAACGCAATGACCGAATACCCACGAAATGGCCATCCATAAACTCGTGGATACTCGAGGACCTTTGCTGCGAACGGCTTACCCTCACTTGCCATTCTCGATTTGAGCATACGCTACAACAGCCACTTCCCAACCATCTGACCAATGCGTCACGCTGGACTCGTTGCCACCACTGTGGCATTCATCTTAGCATCGCTTATCAACTCCGTGTCTGCATGGTACGGCACCGTCACTTTCTACCAAAATGTAAACTTTGCCGGACCAACGTTCCCGTGGGGTATCTCGAAGTCGCAACGTTGCTACAACCTCAGCTGCTGGGACGAAAAAGCCTCGTCCGTGAAGTGGGAAGGTCTGCCAACGAAAGGAAAGTTTGACGGCACATCGCGTATCGCCTTCTACACTGGCAGAGGCTGTACCGGAGACGTCCGACACTGGGCAACGACCCAGTCTAACGACTCTCCAAAAGACTTCACGCACGATAAACTCAACGATAAAGTCTCGTCCTTCATGATCTGGGAGAATGACAAGAAGAACACGAACGGCGTCGATACGCCATGCCCATGGGGAACAAACTAAACAGCTGCCAGCGAGAGAGTTGAGAGAGCTTATGTGAACGTTTGGATAATGAATGGCAAATATATCAATTTCAAAAAAAATGAATGGGTGGAATAAACTGCACAAGGCTTCCCATGCTCACCACGAGTAAGAAGACCGCCATAACTACTGTCACCATGGCTCGATCGTAAGGCACACCCACAGCATCATCGATACTCAATAATTTAACTTCCTTCCGGTGCTAGCTTCGTTTGCGATGTTCACCCATAAGGACCATGTTTTTCTGACACCACAGGTTGTACACATTATCCAAAGCAAGCCACATAGCGAACGGCTAAAATCAAGAATGGAATGCAGTTGACAATGTGCAACCACCGGTAGTCTATGACAGCCAGATTGCACTACTGCGTTGCTTGTTCTAATAGAAGCCCAATTGACAACCCGGTTGTCTTCAGCGCGATACGTGGTCGGATCCAAAAGACAGTGAGTTACCTTTGATTCGCGCCTTGAAGCACCACAGCCACAACCTTTCTTGGATAAATGCCTTATTCACTGTTATTTCGTTTACAACTTGCGTCATTCATGCTCAACACGAACAATTCACCACCCATAACGGTGCCGCGGTATTCGAATGTAGCCTGTTAAATCAGGAGGATAATCATGGACGAAGCTGTATGCCGTATAACCTGGTCTTGCGTGAGCCACCGCATTTGAATCTCGTTTTCGTAGGAGACAATAGATAGAGCAACCGACATTTTCAATTTGGACTCCACGATTGAGGGAGTCATGCGGGTTTCTACGATAGCAATTGCGGCAGTCGCGATGGCTGGTGACTTCTCGTCCACCAAGGCGACAGACTTGTGGTTATACGACCACGACGACTACGACAAGCACAAAACCTTCAAGAGGTTTAACTTCGGCACCTCGCAGCGCTGCTACAGCATCGTCGACTGTTTCAACAACAAGGCTTCGTCGGCATCGTGGATCAGTGCTCCTAAACATACCAGCTTCGTCTTCTACGATAAGGAAGAATGCAGTGGAACACAATATGTGTCGATTGGGACACCGTCTGGCCAGATGAAATTCGCGCGTGTTGGGCTCGACAACATGATCTCGTCTTTCATGATTTGGGAGTACGGAACTTTCGCGACTAACGGCATCGTGAAGATTTGTAAAGATGATGCGGTGCTCTAACAGTAAACACCACGGAAAACTCGACTGACGCTAGCACAGTAGGTGGTTATGATACGAACGCTACGATTCACTTGTAGGAAAGGAAGTTTACCAACATCTATCACGTGTAGGTCCTAAGGTTACTTGCATAGTGTAGACGACAGGAACACATTTAGCACGAGTTCAACTTAATTTGCTCTGGATGAAAGGATCATTATTTATTTACACACTGGCGAACTACATGTACCCGAGTGCTGCAAAAAACAATACATGTAGTAAAAAAACGAGCAAAAAGGCTGGCTCACACCCACAGACTGGTTTTTAAGAAACACACGTTGTCGAATACAAAGTAGTGAATAGATCAACTATTCGCACATTCAAAATATTGGCACATGCGCTCAAACTCAATCGATAATGGATGATGAAGGTTGATTCAAGAAAGTAACATCACAGTACTAGGACAACGTGACATCTTGGATGAGAGAAATAGAGGGCTACTCTGTTGTTGGGCATATATCAGCCTCCTGACGAACATTTACCAACTTGCCCTGTCAGATAATATTCACCATGCGTCATGCAGCTCTAAAGGTGATGCTGGTTGTCGCTCTCGTCGCCCCAGCAGTCAAGCGATAAAATTGACGCTCTTTGGGAAAAACGGCAAGAACCCAAATCTTCCCCGCTCTGTCAGCACTGACGGGCTAACACAGAGATGCTACTCGATCGCCCGTTGCTATGACAAGTGGAACATCAATTTGCGTTGGAAAACGTTGAGTACATCTGTGACTTGGGAGGATGCTACTCGCAACACGAGGGTCGCCTTCTACACTGACGCGGGTTGCCAGGGTCATTACGTATTCGGATCTGGTACTAAAGGTGGACTCTACTTCAACCAGAAAACGTTTAAAAACCTGTTGCAGCGTTCATGGTTTGGGAATCAAGCATGTATCCGACGAACGGCCTGGAGGACGCATGTTCGAAGGAGATTGCGGGATTCAACAATACCGATGCGCCAGTCGACAAGAACACAACTACTGAATTCAGGGGTAGTTCATTTATCAAGTAGCAACCCCGAAATGATGACATGTAGACATTTTATAGCCGCCTTATCAATAACACCCACCTAAAAAAAACACAATAGTTCCGCACTTACTTTTTTCGGTTATCGCCGTTTGCACTCAGGGCGAGCTCTGCATCAACCCCGCTTACCGGGCCCACTTGGTACCTGTGTACATACCATTAGTTAGTACCTCGCATTCGTGGCCAACACCCATGTAGACTCTTGTACGGCGGTTAAGGCCTGTCGGCCACATCTAGTTATGGTTGAGGTAGAAGGTGTCATGCAGGGTAGATAACACTATAATTGTACCATGCTTGACTGACACGTAAATTTCAAGACGCTTTGGATCCTGTGAGCTCATTTTTAAATTTGCAGCTGAATCGACAATGAACTCTTTGGTGACGTTTATCTGTGCTGTAGCTGCGGTCCTCTTGGCAGTTTTTCCTGTCATTACCACGGGCATGAAGATCTGGGTATACAGTGAACTCAACCCGGGGGCTAAGAAGTGGGTATACAAGTTCTCAACCACCCAGCGGTGCTACACGTTTTCGAGCTGCTTGGACGGAACCACGATTGGAGCTGACTGGGACAAAATCGATGACGCCTACGCAATCGTCTTTTACACGCAAGACGAATGCCAAGGAAAGAAAGCCGTCAGCAAAGCTATCCCTAAGGGCCAATTGGTGTTCGACTTCGGAAGTGCTTCCATCGGTGCAAACTCCTTCATGGTCTGGGAACAAGGGATGTACGCCACGAGAGGGTTTACCAAAGATTGTATGGAGCGAGCAGAAGTCAACGGAAGAAATTCTTCTGGGAACTCCTCCAACTTCGACGATATCTCACTCCCGTAGTCAGTCGGAATTTTGATGTTTTAGGCAGTACTTCGAAGTATCTAAGAACATCTACTGGTACTTCCATGGAGCTTCAACTGATAGGTGTCTGGGCACGTATTCGTTGACACATCTACGCGAGTCTCTTCTTAAAAACAGCGCCCAATCCAAACTTAAGATGTCATTTACGCAGTTCGTTTTTTTCAAGATATGTGTAGTGCTGACTGACCTACTGCTGAGAGCGTTTTTTCCAATGAAAATCGAATCTACGTATGAAGTGGATTAATATTGGCGCCGCGACGGAAGACCCGTGGAGGTTCGAGTTCACTAAGTCTGAACAGCCGGAAATACGTCGACGCTATCAGAACCATGCTTTGCTAGGACACCTACATCAGTGGCACCACCCTCACCCACTCGCTTGTACTATGAAAAGTTAGAGTAGCCGAATGAAGTGTCGTATTTTCTGCTAGCTGTGGGGCAAGCAATCTCAACGATGTCCACAAAAAAGCGCAGCCCAGCACCTGCCAGTAGTCGACTGAAGAGCGAGATGGCAAGCAGCGTTGCTACGTGGAAAAATCTTTAGAATTCGTTAGATGGATTCACTTCCGCTAGAAGCTGACGCTGATTAATGTTTTAGCCACTCGAATTGGAAGCTGTAGTCGTAACCTGTTAGCATCAGTAGAACATGAGCATAAATTGCTGCAGGTAGTGCCAACTTTCAAAACTACTAACCGGAATGTGGCAAAGACGTTAGCACGATGTACAATAGCCAGAACACAAGATTGTTTTGTACCCAGCTAAATTGTTTCTCGAGCACGAACGCCAGCTGTCGAATAGGCGAAACACCCAGCATGCGCTGCAGCATGACAACCAACAGAAGCAACGACACGAACTGGAGCAAGCAATAGAACATGACGCGTTTGAGTGTGTGGAGTAGCTGAGTGTGGAGTAGCTGAGTTTGGTCCATGTCGTCAAACACGGAGTAGTATTCACGATTCGGCAACTGGAATGCGGCGAACAAGTACATTGCTGTGGAAATGAAAACGAAGTAGGTTTGAGCGTATGAGATGAATGCGAACGACGTAAATGACAGTAAAAGTGAGAAACAAATACTTACAAAAGACAATCGGGATAATGACTTCGAACGTAGTTGAGAAGAATCAAGTATTCCGCCATGTACAGAAGTCTTTGAACTTTTGCTGCATATCGCTGAGTAGCGGGCACTTGAGGTAATCCATTTCCAGGTTGAATCTTGCGAAATCGATGTTTTCGTGGTTGGCCAAACGTCTTCTTAGGCACCACCACAATCGAAGTGGGTGGCAACTTCTTCTTGGTAGATTTAACAACTTTCATGGATGATTCCATGAGCAGGTACATAAGGGTTCATCTCAATAGAATTTGGCTGTAATGAATGTGCAAAGTCTTGCCGCTGAGGAAAACTACTCACTCGCTCCAGAGTAATTGACGTGTGTCTTCTCGAACTTAAGTGGGTGGCGGAACCTAGCGAGCTGTCCCACTTGGTCTCATTATCTACTTCTCGTTCCAAGTCCTCCAAACCACGTCGCGCAATGTTCAGATCATGCAGTGAAAATATCATCATCAAAATATCGGCAAGCATCATCCCGAGTGACGTCCACACTGATGGCGCACTCTGCATGCAGTAGGATAAGAAAAGCGCATTAAAAAGTTCGGCGTTGAAAACCACGACTGCAAGCTTCTCGTCGTGAAGATGACCCGCAACCTTTGCAAAAAGATCCTCGAGCACAGCTTGATCACTGGCAGCAGCAACGCGAACGCCAATTGACCCCCATCAGAAAGCGTCCGGAAAATGTAAAAGTACACAGCATAGAGGGAGGCGATTAAGATGTCGCTCGATGATATCATGAACATGTTGAAGACTGCAGCTAGTGAACCCGGAACTTCTCGTATTTGCTTTGCCCATTGAATTGCGAGAGAGATCGAGACCATCATTAGCCAAGGGGGTGATACAGTCAGCACGACAAATGGAAGAGGATATCCGATAGCACGATTCAAGCCGTAGATAACACTGACCGTGATTGAAGTCACCACAATCGAGTCACGGATAGCGCTTTTCACTGGGTAAGCTCAGGTACACCGACACGGAACTGGTTTATTGCAATGAAGGTGAACACCAGGAAACTGAAGTATTCACGCAAGTTAAATAATTTGTTGGCCTCCAATCCGTCAGCTGGGTTAGCAAGAGGAATGGCATCAGCGAGCAAGGTCACGACCAAGCACGGAATCGGGGTTATCAAGCAAACACGCGGAGCAAACTTGATTCCCTTGCGTACTTGGCCAGGTTCAGTACTCGTTCGTGCGAGTAGGAGCCGTGGAGCTCCACTTGCGCAGACTCCCACAACAATACGATTGCGTTCCATTTAAACAGCATGGTAGGTCAATTCCAGATATTATTTGCTTGGCAACTAAACAACTGAACGCTTCTCTTGGTGTCCGACGGTCAATCCTCGTGAACACATTTCGTTGGCGGTGCCAGTCTGACATAAATAGAAATCTATGGATAGCGTCGTTTGAAAACTTGCTCTTAACAGCAAATTATTCCAATTTTAGGGTATTCCTATCCCGGGGTCCTCTTCTTGTTAGTGTTATCTCATAGTGATCCCCTCTAGTTAGTGCTCGAGACCCTCTCCTGATTAGCGTATTAGTCTCGGTCAGACAAATTCTTGTAGATCAGCCAGCACCTTACAGTACTTGTGTTGAATACTTCTGAAGTACAATTTACGAGCAATTATTGAGTCACGGCCGCGAAGCCACTACCAAAATCGTGGTCACGTGCAGCCAACAAGGCAAAATCTACCGGAGCTAGCGTCATTTCTTCACATGCGCTTCACAAAAATCATTGAGTATCCAGTAATATTATCATATCTTGAATTATGATTCATAATTCAAAGACAAGATAATATTAGTGTATACTTCCTATTCTATGAATGATAATTTTCTAATCGTCTTGCGTTTTGTAAGGTCTTACAAATTCCAGTATATCAGTGGATTTCACACCCAAACATATCGCTAATCCACGATGGTGCAGTGGGCCACGGTCTTCGTGACGGTGACGGCGGCGAGCTTCCTGCTCGGGCGGAAGGAGCTGCCCAAGATCGGTCGCTTCCTGGGGCTCTACAGCGGGCGCTCCGTGGGCGCCATCATCCGCGCCAAGAAGGAGTTCTTCGACGCCACCAAGGACAACGACCTGGTCAAAGTGCGATTCGCAGCCACACATCTTGCTTTCATTATACTTTCGCCAATTTCTAAACACGTTTCTAACGCAATATTGTTGTTGCTACTGTCTTATTGTCGTATTGTGTTATTGTAGTTGCAACGCGAGTTCCAACGCGGCATCGAGGAGTTAAATGAAATTCGGTCCGAGCTCACGAGTGTGGGCAGCATGGCGCGTCCCCACCAGCCCACGAGTTCGGCCGAGCCGGTTCGACCGAACAACAATAATGTGAACTTTTCGGCGGCTGCTACTGCAACTACCTCTGAACTGTCACTGGAGCTGCAGGGTCGACGACCCCGTCGGGGGCTCGTTCGAGTGTGGCATTAGCGTCAAGTGCTGAGTACACCGTGCAAGACGGCGTGCGACGTAGTGCCGAGGCCAGTTTGGCCATGGCCGAGCTGAAACTCGCTGAGCAGGGCAAATTCGCGACCAGGGTCGAGAGTCAGGAGGGAGGGGCGGACTATGTGTCGGCCAGCATCATGGACAGTTTGCTGCTGGACCAGCAGAAGCCCAAGACGCCGCAGAAATAAGCGGCATTGTGCATAACGAGACTATTTTACATTTACAGTTTTAGTGATGGAGTACTACATGGAGTACATTTTGATTTTGAAAAGGAAGACGCCAACGAGGAAGCCCAGGAAACTCATGACGCCGCCCAAGAAGACCGGCAGCTTGTAACCCATTGACGTCTGCACCACAGCGGAGCCGATAGTGAAGTTGAGCAGCTGACCGAAGCAGTTCGCCGAGTTGAGCGCACCCACGTACATGCCAATGTCCACATCAGTGTGACCGCCAAAGATGTGGATGATGGTAGGAACCATTAGTGCGAAGGCGCTACCCTGAGCCACGGACAAGATGGCCACGACGAAGAGATTGAAGCTCACGCTGGAGCAGAAGGCCATGGGCATGAGCAGTGCCTGTGCCAACATGGAACACGAGAGCACCCATCGCGCGCCGAACTGGTGCACCAGGAACGGCAATACCCACGAGTATACGTAACCAACGATGTTGAAAAGTAGGTCGCCGAGGCCACTAGCCTTGCTCACGCCATAGTTGTAGGCGATTTGCTCAGCCGAGCATGGGTCACACGAGTCAGCGTTATCGGCGTTGCCGCCATATACTACCAGGCCGAAAAACTGGCCCTTGTTGCCGTTGTAGGCGGAGTAGCCGTAGAGCACAAAGAACATGATGGCCGCATACACGACGAGCAAGGGCGGCATTGTCTTCACTCCAGCAGAAATGGTTTTGAATGCGTCACGTACACTCTGGCACACGCTGACACTTTCCCTCTTGCGAAGTGGTGTCTCTTTGCCAAACACCATGGCGACAGCAACGCACACAAACATGACGACGGACAGCATTCCCATGAAGTATTTCAGCGTCAGGTACGCAGCACCCCATATCTGGATGTAGACGGCTGGGATGATAGCGCCCATGGTCGCCCAACCCAACCCAAGGGCAGCACCCAGCGTTTGCCGGTCTCCGGCAAAATCGGCCACCATCAGCATCGTCGGCGTCTGACTGCACGTTATGGTGATGTCCATCCAGAGGTAGAAGATCAGCGTGAAGACTGCAGTCCAAGTCCGATCAGTCTTCTCACCTGCTGCACCAGTGCCGACATCACCCAGTGCAACGCCAATCTCGGTTGTATAAGCCATGAAGATCCAGCAAATGATGCTGAGCACACCCATAACAACGAGAATGGGGCGGCGGCGGCCGTAGCGAGAAGTGCTGCGGTCACTGAGAACGCCGATAATCGGCCCGAAGATGATCCCCACGACTGGTCCGATGACGGACGTCAGCTGCACGGCGTAATTGGGCAGCATAGTGCTGAGGTATGGTCCGAGTGCAGCCCACTGCGCCGCCCACGCCATATTGACGGCCATACGAGGCATCGACACCGCCATCAGGACCCAAAACGACGCTCCCTGTGGTTGATTGCTCTCACCCGCTTCCAGGGCAGCATTGACGGCTGGTGAAAACACGTTACCGTAGTCCGCTAACGGCGATTGCGGCCCTGCTTCCTTCTCCCTGAGCTGAAGATTGGCCATGAGTGTGACCGTGCCCGCAAAAGAGGAATGACTGGTCTCTTTGCGGCCGTGGTGCACAGGATGAACAGAGGTGCGCCATAGTGGGATTGGCATTGCAGCTACGACTTGCAGCAAAAAGGTCTGACAACAGTAGTTTTTGTTTTTTAGGATTGAGAGAGATTCGTGCGGCGCATGCCACCCTGAAGTCGGGCTTGTGTTGTCCCCGCAGACTCACATGCGCATTTTGCAAGCTTGATTGGACCCGGACCAGTGGTCCGGTGAATTAAAGCAAGTTGAAGTTGGCTATACATAACACGGGCAAACATAAATCCAGTAGACGCACAACTTAGCGTTGGGCTCGCTCACTTCCAGTGGAAATGGTGCCAAGTGACCCAAATAACGAAAACTTCATCTTTCAAAAAACTTGAGTGATTTTCCAAATAAAATTAGCCGCGCCTTCGGTTCATTTGACGTCTTATGTTAATTACTACCAGTAGTATCTGTTTGTGACGCTACTTACTACATATTAGACCCCTGCGCCATTGCTCATGGCTTAATCTTATGTACTGCTTCTTGAGGAGCAACGAAACCGAGCTCAGCACTGCATTTTAACGCGATGATCGAACATAAAGAAGGCAACAGCGAGTTTGGTAACCATCATCCATGCCATCTTATAAGCGAGATTGTGCGTGTTGCGCGACATCTCTGGTAGTTGGTTCTGATGGTGCGATAGGATACTGCTTGTCAAGCTCAATGTACCATGCAGCAAGCCAAGCACGCTTCTCGGCTTCACAGTTTTGCGAAATACGTTCAAACAGTGCGCGCTTCAAATCACGTAGGACACGTGCGTTGTTTTTCCAACGTGCAAGTAGCTGTTCTGCTTCCATCGCGCTAGCCTTCAGTACGTCAATAGGCGCCATCTTCACAAGCTCGAACACTAAGCCTGCAAGATAAATACCATCCGTCTCATTGGCAGGAGCACTTTGTTTGCCAGCACCGTTTTCCTTTGTCTTTGCCTCGACATTTGTGCTCGATACCGCTTCGCTCACGACCTTGTCATCTTCAGCTAGTAGCTCTGAGCAGCGTTCACAGCATTTCCGAATAGCCCACATGAGCATTCGCTGTGACTTCTCCACATCACTCTTCGCGTGCAAGTCCGGCATCGTGAGAGTCTCCGAGTAAAATAACGAACCGAAAATCACACCGCAAGCTTTGGTAAGCGCTAGTCGGGGAGCGTTGGCTGGGTAAGCAGCAAGCGTAGCCTGTAAATAGTGTGGAAAGACGGTGAAGAGAGGCGTATATTGCCCCAAGTGTGAGAGACACACGCCAAGGAACCGGTGTGCGAAGGTATCCACTGGCTCGAAAGCGTTGAAAAGCCCATAGAAGACCACCGCAAGGGCGTCATCAATTAATGGACTGCACTGGAAGAGCAGTACACGCAGCTTGCGCTGGGCGATAAAGCCCACTGCTAGTGTTTGGCAACCAGCTATAATGTCCACCTCGCGCGGAATATCGGTGTTCGCAACTGTCGCTTGCGTAGTTAGTGACCCGAAGATTGACGAGAAGATGACATCGGGAGGCGGTGAAGACTGCTCGAGGGCTTGTTCAAGTCGCTCCGTGACGGTCTGCATTGAGGCATTCATCTCAGGTGACACACACACTTCGCGCGCGAACTCAATTCGAGAGAGCGCGAGAAATGCGCGAACCATGTACTTTGTCGACGAAATCTCCAGAATCGGCGCGACAGCCCCGTAAAAGCGCTTAAGAAATGCCACGATCTCCGGAGCGTTCATCAAGAAGCGACCATCTGCGACCATGCTGTTCGCCGATGCTTCAACTTGATCCAGAAGTTGTTTAATTAGTTTGGGGCGGAACAGCTCTGCCGGAAGAACGGATTGCATAGCCGTCACTAGCGATAAATGTGTTTTAAGAGAGTTTTGGAAAAATCCAACCATTTCTTCGATGCATGTCTCTGTCATCCGAATAGAGAGATCGCGGAAGACAGCGAGAGATGGGTCGTGCATTAACGCTTGTAAATCTTGACACACGTGTGATTGGTATCCAGCTATCGTTGCTTCATCACATGGAGTTAAGCGTGGAGAGAGTAGGGGCAAATTGACAAGCCGCTGCAGCGCAAACTGACGAAGCAGCGTGGCATTTCCTGGTGCAGGAGTACCAGGTGTTTGGACATCCTGCAGAGCTGCAAGTCCCAACGCCACAGTAACGATACACACAGGGCTGTGAATCTGTGGGTATGGTCCACGCGAAAGCTCATCAACCATAGCAGCACGCACTGATTCCAGATATTCCTCAACGCCTTGCGTTTTTGCGTCGAGATCAATGCACTGAGAACCAGCGCAGTGATTGCCACACCAGCAGCATTCACGGCAACACTCGATGCGTCCATTTTCACCTTCGCAAACTCCAGCAGTGCATCTAAGAGCGAGGAATCTTCCACAGCAGCAAACGAAGCACGGACGTGGACGTGGAACGGTGCCGCAACGTTGGCAATGAACGCCACTTCATATCCACGCATTGCAGCAGCCATCCAGCGCAGAAACACCTCCATCAGCCTTCCAGCAACTGTATTAACAACCTCCTTTGGCGCTCCAAACAGCGGCTTCCTCACCACCGCGTCATACAACTGACAACAAAACTTCGTCTGCAGCTCCTTATCACAGTCGGTGAGTCCAGCAGGAGGCTCTACCGTCTTCACCACGTTCACAAACTCCTCCTTCGCTCCGCCGCCTCCACACCGCCGTAGAACCTCCAGAGAGCAGCCCAACTCAGCCCACCGCAGCCACAGCTTCACCGGGAGCGCCTCCTTCTCGTGCTCCCCGCGCCAATACGAAAACGCCGACGCCAACTCCGTCAGCATCGAGCTGTCCCTGTCTTTGCTCCCCACTTGGTCGGAGCCTCCGGCCTGCTGCAGCGCCGCCACCTGTCGATGGACAAACGCCACCAGTCGGCGCATGGCGCCCAGAACTCGCTCGTAATCCTCGCCGTGCTCCGCCGCCAGCGTCTCCTGAGACGAGCCCCGCAGTGTACGCAGAGCCGAGACCACCTCCTCCATCAGGAACGTCTTCAAACCTGTCGGGCGGTGCATCTGCGGCGTCGAGAGACCGCCAGTCCGAGGCTCCATCCTGTCTGCTTGAACTTGCTACAAAGTCGAGTCAACCAACTCGCTCTGGGACGCCCAGAGCGAGTCTACTGTAGTAGTACTGACATATTAAGTAGTAATATAGTAATAGTAACTATGCAGTAGTAGGATATCGCAGATCTGGTTTGAAGCAGTGATCGGAAAAATAATTATAATATAATAACTAATGCCGTGCGTTGCCCGGAGAAGCTCTGGATATTTGTATCGCTGGCAAAACCATTTTCCGGAAATGGTCACACTTTAAAGCAGCTACACAACTGAAGTGCGAGCAGCAGGAGCCTCGATCCAAGCAGCTGCACCAGCGACTCAAGCAGTACCAGCGACCGATGTGTCCACTAGCATCTTTCGTGTCCGTCTTATGGAGAAAGATGGAAGACCGCTTCCGATTCACGACAAAATGCTCGCAGGGTTGAAGTATTAAACTCCACTCAAATTGTGTTTGCCCAGTGTGCAATCTTCAATAAGATTGCAAGTTTGCCCTGCTCGTTGCGCTCAGGCACCTCGGCAGAAGTCTACTAAGTCAATATGTGTTTCTCATGTTGCATGAACGCTGTACGAATGTGGCCTATTGTGAGGTCGTATGAAGGTTGTTAGAGTCCGGATGGGTCAACATTCACCAATTTGCGATAAGAAGTGAGACAGGTATTCGATTTCCCGACCGTTTATGGCTGCGTGCAATAGAGAGTCAGGTTTCGTTAAATTACGAAATGTACTGCAATATGCGTTTAAACAAGTTTGGCGAGGGTCAGCGATCCCACCTAAAACTCTGGATAATAAATATCCAGAGAACTTTGGTATTATACTGACGGAATAACGGATTATTGAAAAGCCGGGCAACCCGTACAATATGCAATTGGCCCCATAATAAGTATATTTACTTTTTACCTTTCGTATCGGTGATTGATGACTAGAATGACTGGTTCCGGGGTGCGTTGGCAGCTCAACTCGGTCCGGTGTGCTTCTCTCAATCATGCATTCAGTTTGGTTTTCGACTTCAACATTCAAGTATCACATCCAGCTCGCGTCAGATCTCGCGGTATTTCTTCGCTGCAGCGTGATTGGGTCATTCCCATACCACTGCACCGTTCCAAACCCTGACAATATTTGTGAATAATTGCAATACTTATTACGGGAGTCACGCATATTGCAATGCTGTATTATGTTTTTCTGTAAGTCCAATACAGTTTTCTATTTTATTGTCTGAGCACTGGTTTGTAGCTATAGTAGCTAGCGCAAACTTATCGCTACAGAATGCCTCACGTTTGAGCAACGTCTGTGTGAACAACGCCTTGTGGAATTCCCCGTAGCCACCTTGATCGAGAGTATTAAATGAAGTGGTCGCTGATGAGCAAATTGGCGGGCACTATTCAAACACATTCCGAGCTTGCATTAGATCTAAGCTACTGCGTGAGGGATGAAACTATGGCAAAACCAGCTCCTCCCAGTGCAACCAATTTCGCTGCGCGTGTCAACGTGATGTAGAAAACTTGGAAACGTTCGGACATGAAGCCGCCGAATCATAGCTGATGCGTAGTGGTCTGCCTAATGGCCTAATGGGTTTCAAGAGTCTTTCCAGCTGGTGACATCGTCATAAGCCCCTTGCTGTGAGCTTCCTGGGGGAGAAAACTGACAACGAGCACGCAGAGATGCAGGTGTTGCTCAAGCACAGCAGAGGTAAGACTTGGCGAACGAGCGTTTAGGCTTCTAACCATAGGTATGTGGGTAGTACAATTCCGTCTGGTATCACTATTAATAGTATCTTGAACGACTTCTACTACTATTATTAGTAACAGCACAAATCTGAGAACAGTAGTATTAATGACGTCATCGCTTGACAGATATCCATCACTTGTTCAGAATCCGAGTGGAGATGTCGCTGCCCCCTTCCGTGGCCGAGTTCGTGGAGACGGTGAAGGCCCACGCGCAGCGCCACCGCGTCCTGATACCGCTGCTCGCCATTGCCATCGCTCGGTTCATGTACCAGCGACGTCGTGGCCACTTGGACCAGCTGCGACTGCACCAGGACCTCAGTCGCCAATTGACGACCGAGTTCGACCCTTCGAACGGAGACGACGCAGTGTCCCCCAGTCCGGTGGCATCTCCAGCTGAGGAATGGAGCGTCGTATCCGACGACGACACGCAGGCGGGCTCGCTGGTGTACTACCCGATGCAGGAGGAGGCCGTGCCGAAAGGCGACAAGGTACTGGTGCTGCTGATCCCCGGGAACCCCGGCGTGCCCTACTACTACCTGCCACTGATGCAGGAGCTCGTAAAGCGCCACGGACGGCGCCATGAGGTCCGCTGTCTGGCGCATGCAGGACACTTTATGCCCTGGAAGAACAACGGCAGGACGTACACGCTGCAGCAGCAGCTGGAGCACAAGGCTTTCTACCTGAAATCGAGGCTGCGTGAAGACCCCGACCTGAAGTTTGTGGTCATTGGCCACTCTATCGGCAGCTACTTCGTGCTGGACATCGCCAAGAGGTTCCCCAAGCAGGTCCAGAAGCTCGTGCTCATGCAGCCTACGATCATGCACATGGCCTTGTGCCCCAAGGGCAAACAGATGATGCCGCTGTTCAAGAACTGCGAACACGGGGTGACACTTGTGGCGGCGGTGGAGTTCTTGGTCCCTGCGTCGATGCGTCGATGGATTGTGCGTCAAGTGGTTGGAAGCAAGACGTCCGAGACGCTCCAGCTGGCGTCGCTGTCCCTCGTGAACTCGAGTGTCATGCGCAACGTATTGGGAATGGCTGCTGACGAGATGAAGGATGTCGCGGAGCTAGACAACGAACTGGTGGCTCAACATGAGGACAAAACGCTGTTCGTCTATTCGACGGTGGACGAGTGGGTGCCTGCTGAGTTCATGCAGGAGTATCAGGTTCGCTTCCCGAACGCACAGCACCGCGTCGTGCCGCAAGCTCACGCCTTCATGATGGAGCCCAACGGCACGCGTGATATGGCGGCTCACATTTCGCAGTGGGTCGGCAAGGTCCTCGAATGCAAGCAGGTGCGCCGAGTGGACGCTACAGCAGCATAGGCTGGAAAAGAGGTATGGTCTGCATGTCTAACGGATTGAAATTCTACGTTTTACTTGCATTTATGATCGTCCAGTCTTGAAGGTCACATCAATGAGTCGAACGCTGCTAGCTAAAAGCTATTGAAGCTGATGTATTCAATCACATGGTATGAAGCACATTAAGTTTACGTGCGTTTGTTATCCCAAGCAGCACTTGAAATCCCATGGACATGGCAGCGAGGTACCTTGGACCTCCTTGCTGTATTGCCAGATCATGAAGGACGAAATGGCGTCGTTGATTCCGTCCAAGATAAAGTCGCTTGGGAAGTAGCCTGGGTCTTTGATCTCCCAGTCACGCACTGTCCCCTTGCAGTTAGCGTCCGTGTAGAAGGCGATGCGAGATTTCCCGTCAAAGGCCCCAGACTCGACCAAATCGCTCCACTTGACAGAGGTGGTGCGGTCATTGAAGCAGCTGAGGTTAATGCATTGCTGCGACTGACCGAGGTAGTACTTGTACGTGCCACCGCCGCCGTCGTGCCATCGATCGTTGTAGAAGGTCACACTGCCCCACCACGCCGTAACCAAGTCGAACGTAAAGAGCGCCAATAGCTGAAAAAGTAGCACAACGGCATTGCGTCGAGCCATTTCGTGTTGTGGTTACTTCGAAGGTAATTGAGAACTGCCGTGACATCGGCACTATTGTCGTTTTTGAAAGCGCTGGCACCACAAATCGACGCCCACCGCCCACACCGGTCGACATGACCCGATATCAGACCCGAGCCAGTTCAACACAGCTTTTTACTACAGCACCAGCAATACACCACTATTGACGTCGCTGGTAGATCCTGAATACATTCGAATCACCCATTTAGTTGGGTGTTGCAGCTTCAACACTCTTTATCGCGACATTCCGCCTTATGTTTGGCGGCATCGACCCCAGGCTCTCTATCTAGTACACCACACGGCGCGCTGTTTTACGGGTTTTGAAAAGAGTTTTACCAGTTTGTCAACTTGTATTCATCCCTGACATGCGACCTAAGGCCGACCAGCCATCCGTGTTAGCTGTTCTACCGCGGTATATTAGCACTCAGTTTGATGTGGTTTTCGGCCAAGTCTAATCTTTATGTATCGAATCTACCCTTACGACATCACCTCCCAATTTGAATGGTTATTGTTCGTGTTGCATTTGAGTTTACTGGATTTTTTGGCTGGCAGCTCTATGTCTTGTACTTGGAAGTACAATATAATTATGTTTGCTCGAGTTGCCGAATAGAGTACAATTGACGAAACGAGGGTCGCTGAAGTGTTCAACTCGTTTTTCATCTCGTACTGCAAGCAGAGTTTGACAGCCCGTGAATGTGTATCGATTATTTCCGTGCTGGTTCGATGACAAGAACGGGCGAAACCACTACCGGTAGCTCTCTGAGTAAAAAAACAGATCACTTTTATAGAAAACACTATCCATAGATTTCTATTCATGTCAGACTGGCATCGCCAATGAAATGTGTTCACGAAGATTTTTTCTGGTGGTGGTGGTGGGGGGTAATAATGGCCTTCTATTTTTATATGTGTTCACGAACATTGACCGTCGGCAGTTGTTCAGTTGCCAAGAAAATAATACCTAGAATTGACCTACCATGCTGTTCAAATGCAATTCCCTCGTATTGTTGTGGGAGTCTGCGCAAGTGGAGCTCCACGGCTCCTACTCACGCGAACGAGTGCTGGACCTGACCCGGTATACGAACGAATCAAGTTCGCTCCGCGTGTTTGCAGTTTTGCTGCTAACCCCGATTCCGTGCTTGGCTGTGACCTTGCTCGCTGATACCATTCCTCTTTCTGACCCTGCTGACGGATTGGAGGCCAACAAAATATTCTACTTGCGTGAATACTTCAGTTTCCTGGTGTTCACATTTATTGGGATTCACCAATTCCGTGTCGGTGTACCTGAGCTTTCCTACCCAATGAAAAGCACTATACGTGACTCGATTGTGGTGACTTCAATTACGGTTGGTATTATCTACGGCTTGAATCTTGCTATCGGTTTTCCTCTTCCATTTTACGTGTTGACTGTATCACCCGCTTGGCTATTGATGGTCTCGATCTCCCTGGCAAATCAATGGGCAAAGCAAGTTCGAAATTTTCCGGGTTCATTAGCTAAAGTCTTCAACATGTTCATGATATCATCGAGCGACATCTTAATCGCCTCCCTCTATCCAGTGTACTTTTACATTTTTCAGACGCTTTCTGGTAGGGCCCAATTGGTGTTCGCGTTGCTGCTGCCAGTGATGAAGCTGTGCTCGAGGAATCTTTTTGCAAAGGTTGCGGGCCATCTTCACGACGAGAAGCCTGCAGTCGTGGTTTTCAACGCCGAACTTTTTAATGCGCTTTTCTTATCCTATTGCGTGCAAAGTGCGCCGTCAATGTGGACTACACTCGGCTTGATGCTTGCCGACATTTCGATGATAGCATTTTCACTGCGTGATCTGAACATTGCCCGACGTGGTTTGGAGGACTTGGAACGCAATTTCGATCATGAGACCAATTGGAAGAGCTCGCTCAGTTCCGCCAGCCACCCAAGTTTGAGAAAACACACGTCAAATACTCTAGAGCGAATGAGTAGTTTTCTTCAGCAGCAAAAATTTGCACACTCTATGCGGGCAAATTCTATTGAGATGAGCCCTTATGTACGCCCTCATGAATCATCAATGGGAATGGTTGCATCTACCAAGAAGAAGTTGCCACCCACTTCGATTGTGGTGATGCCTAACAAGACGTTTGTCCAGCCACGAAAACAACGATTTAGCAAGATCCAAGCTGGAGATAGATTACCTCGCGTGACCGCTACTCAGCAATATGCAGCAAAAGTTCAGAGACTACTGTACATGGCGGAGTACTTGATTCTTCTCAACTACGTCGAAGTCATTATCCCGATTGTCTTCTGTAAGTATTTTTCTCACTTTTACTGTCACTTACGTCGTACGAATTCATCTCATATGCTCAAACCTACTTCGTTTTCGTTTCCAAAGCAATGTACTTGTTCGCCGCATTCCAGTTGCCGAATCGTAAATACTACACCGTGTTTGACGACATGGACCAATCTCAGCTACTGCACACTCAGAAGCGTCATGTTCTATTGCTTGCTCCAGTTCCTGTCGTTGCTTCTGTTGGTTGTCATGCTGCAGCGCATGCTGGGTGTTTCGCCTATTCGACAGCTGGCGTTTGTACTCGAGAAACAATTTAGCTGGGTGCAAAACAATATCGTGTTCTGGTTATTGTACATCGTCCAAGCGTCTTTGCCACATTCCGGTTAGTAGTTTTTGAAAGTTGGAACTCTGCAGCAATTTATACTCACGTTCTACTGCTGCTTCCAGGTTATGACTACAGTTTCCAATTCGAGTGGCTAAAACATCAATCAGCGTCAGCTTCTAGCGGAAGTGAATCCAACTAACGAATTGCTAAAGCTTATTTCCCATTAAGCAACGCTACTTGCCACCTCGGCTACGCTTTTTGGTGGACATCGTTGAGATTGCTTGCCCCACAGCTAGCAAAAAATACGACACTTTATTCGGCTACTCTAACTTTTTAAAATACAAGCGAGTGTGTAAGGGTAGTGCCACTGCTGTAGGTGTCCTAGCAAAGCATGGTTCTGACAGAGTCGACGTATTTCCGGCTGTACAGACTTAGTGAACTCGAACCTCCACGGGTCTTCCGTCGCGGCGCCAATATTAATCCATCCTCATTCGTTAGCAGTATGTCAGCCAGCACTGCACATATCTTGAAAAAAAAGACCTGCGTAAATGACATCGAGTCTTAACCCTTTCGTCACCATAAAAATACATTAAGTATGGTGTTGCGAAACATGGTAGTGCATCTGCCAATCAGCTTGACTCCATAGTAAAACGAAGATACATACAGTGCGCGCCAGGTTATTATGACCACCCATGTTTTTGGGCGTAGCTCCCTCAATTTTGCGAGTTGACTGTTGCTATTTAGATATGTTGTTTGAGACTTGTTTTAACGCGTGGGATATCGCAGTTTAGGACAGGGCTAGTATACAGACAACCACTTTTGCCAGTGCGCCTAACAATAAGACCACTTGGGCACCATACAAAAACAAGATAAATGCTGAAAATGGCTACACTACTGCTCTCTTGCCACCTTGTCTTCTACAGAGAGCGGCAAGGTGTTGTCCATTTTAGTGTAAATTAGCCAGTCGACACCGGCAAGCACGCGCTGAATAGTGCGCACCGATGCCAACAGGCTAAGTTCGCTCTTGACCTGCCGCGCAGAGTAGTCACCTTTGGCCGCGGTACGCAGCAGCAAGCGCACCTCTCGCTCGGTCATAGCAGCAGCAGATCCGGGCTTCTTTCGCTCCTTCTGGACCCCATGCAGCACACGGTTGATAGCTCCACGTGAGCGGCCCACACGTTGCTCAATTTCGCGCTCACTGCAGCCCGCCTCAAACAGTCCCTTGATTCTTCCTATCTCTTCGTCCGATAGCGCAGGTCCCCTCCCCATTTTAGCGAAAATGAGTGCTGGATGGGAGCGCAAGTCAGCGCGGAGGGGGCGCGAGTCAGCGCGACGTAGGAAATGAATGGTTTGCAGAAGTGTAGCCATTTTCAGCATTTATCTTGTTTTTGTATGGTGCCTAAGTGGTCTTATTGTTGGGCGCACTGGCAAAAGTGGTTGTCTGTATACTAGCCCTGTCCTAAACTGCGATATCCCACGCGTTAAAACAAGTCTCGAAGCCGCATTAACGTCACAAACAACATATCTAAATAGCAACAGTCAACTCGCAAAATTGAGGGAGCTACGCCCAAAACAGGGGTGGTCATAATAACCTGGCGCGCACTGTAGCAGCGCCACACCTTGTTCTATAATTTTGTGTTAGCAATCCATACCGTAAAATTCCCACCGAGTCTGACTGAATCCGACCAGTACCGGTACAGGCAGAAATCAGTTTTGTGACATATCTCCGATTAGTGACACAGCCACCAATCGCTGCCACGTGCTCATCCACCACTCACCGTTTAGAGCCGCCCCTCCTACCAAGCCCCGACTCATCGCCAGACCCGCAAGACGCGCAGCAGCAGCACGAGCTGCCCGACGACAGCGACCCGACGCCCAAGACTGTGCCGGGCGAGACGCCCGCCCGCTCGAGTTGTCGCTCGCCCGCTGACCAAGAGCGACGACGCGGTCCAAGGCGATGCGGCACACGCCACGCTTCCTCCCGTGTGCGTACGTTGCCATCGCCCTGTTAGCTCTCTTGCTCTGATGCGTGGTGCTAGTGCTCGTGGCTGCTGTGCTTACCCCGTGACGGTGCCTCCATCGGATGGAGGAGCAGCTTTGCTGCGGGCCGGTTCGAAACCGGTCATCGTCTTCAATTAATTATGGTGGTTTTGCTGTGCAGTATTGAATGAAGGCGCTTGTTATGCATTATTGTATATAGGCGTGTGTTGCACGGTATTGTTTACAGGCTATTGCACCGGACGAAGGCGGATAAAAGTAGGCAGCGCAGCAGCAGGTGTCGGGTCAACAATGCTGCCAGCGTCGACAAGCTCATGAAACTGGGCAATGTGGGCGTCGAGCTTTCCGGCCTTGTGGAGTTTTCGAAGGGCTTTGAGCGCGGTGCCGGATGCAAGTGCTGACGAACCGTTCGCTTTCAAGAATCCGTGTGTGTTGCGCTGTGCCTGCTCCCCCAGGTTCAGCACCTCGCTTTGAACGCTGCAGACGCTTCGTCCAGCGCGAACCCTGACGGTAAGAACAGCATCATGTACCCTACTGCATGCCTAAACTCGTACAGCGTCGTTTTTACAGCCCGCGATGCATACACGCGCGGCTCTGCTGTAAACCACTCGTACCAGACTGCCGACAGCGACTGAGAGCCCTTCTTTTAGGCCGTACGGTTAGTGGAGTCTGCTGACGTGTGGTATTGACGGGTGACTGGGCGGCGCTAGGTTGCACAGTGGAGCCCAAGGCATCCAAGTGAGCGCGCAGTAGCGCCTCCATTGCTACTTGTCGATCTTCTAGTCGTTTGTTTTGCAGCGTTAGAACCTGGATCTGCTTCGACTGCTCCTTCACGACGTCAAGCACCGCAGCAAGATCACTTTTGTCTTCGCAAGATGTGGGCTGATCAGGAGGGGGTCAAAGGCGAGTCGGATGGATGCACCCCAGGCCAGCAGTTCCCCATCTCCTAGCGCTCGCGACGACATGGCTTCGCGCATCCTCCTGACAGGAGTGCTCGTTTCCGCCAGCAGCAGCATGTCACCATAGTGCATGATAAGCGTCGCCGCCAAGCACTCCGCGACGTCTTCGTCCAAGTTGAGCGAACTGTCGGCGAAGGCCAAGGAGCTGGAGAAGAGCAAGTTCAGAAGCATCCGCGCGCGGTCACGGATCGGCTGTTCGAGAGCACGCAGTGAGGGCAGGCGGGCGTCACCGTTGGGGCTCCACCCGCTGAGCACCCGCGCCACGTTTTGGTCTGCCTGGGTCGTACCGAGCAATATACCCAAATGCCTTGTTCACCCGGTCGAGTTGCCACCCACCGCGCTCGATGATCCAGTTCTCCGCCAAGCTACCATCGTTGGCGTGCATGGCAGCACCACGACGGAAGGAGTGCGAGGTAAGACCTGCCGTAAGCTTTAACTTTTTCTCTTGAGCTTTTGACTGACTCTGGCAAGCAGTCTATTCACGTATGCTTGCGCGCCATGAACCGAGCGCTTGGAGGTCGAGTGCGGCGCACTTCGGGTAGGCTCGGGGCTGTCATCTGCTTCGAGAAGCTCCACAAGACTGAGCT
The DNA here is from genome assembly GCA_011947335.1 of Phytophthora constricta. NCBI lineage: Eukaryota > Oomycota > Peronosporomycetes > Peronosporales > Peronosporaceae > Phytophthora > Phytophthora constricta. The sequence continues at coordinate 160,546 of JAAVTI010000537.1, read as the reverse complement.
CCTCTATGTCACTGACGCTAACAGCGCTCTGTTTCTTGGCAAGGAACTGCGGGAAGAAACGCTTGCTGGGTGCCGGCTGCATCGCGAGCGATGCTGCCAAAATGAACAACGGGCACGTCAAGAAGGAAGTTGGATCTTTGAATAAGGACACGCCCTGCAATAAAGCTGTCTTGACACGTTTGAAGCTGAGAAAGAGTACCCCGCCTAGTTGGACATTAATAAGTCAGAGTCAAACATTTCGCGTGCAGTGTTGTCAATTTAATGCAGCGTACCTGGAAGGATTGAAAGCTGTTGCTTCTCCAGTTGCACTGCGTCCGAGCCACGTCCGTACCAATACCACAGCATCACTACCAGAGATGCATCTAGATATACACTGTCCGTAGAGCCTGAGGTATAAAGCACCCGAACGATACTTTCCAGGTCCTGCTTGGAACATGGGGGCTTTCTTTTCGAACCCGCCATCTTCGCGATTGTTGCAGTATTTTCCCAGCCCAGATAGAACCTTTTGCAGCTGAGGCTTTACTATGGCCCCTTGTTGCGGATACTTGTCCATACCGTGTAAGTTCAGACAACCCGGCGGACACTCGGACAACTTGAAAATCTAATATATTGGCTGTTACAGTTAGTATGTGTTGCACACAAAATTTTGGCAAAGACAACGTGGACGGCGGCTTCCGTAAAGGGTTGCGGCTCCAGGGTGCGGCTCCGGGGAAGTGGTGGCCCTCAGGGCCTGCAGCAGCAGCAGGACGTGGACAGCGTGGCGGCTCCGGGAAGTGGCACCCCTCGAGGCTTGCAGCAGCAGCAGGACGCGGACAGCGTGGCGGCTCCGGGAAGTGGCGCCGTCAGTAGCGTATATCGTGACAAGCACCGTGAGTAGGTATGTATACAAATTGTACGTGGTCTAACGTGAGATGATGCCTCGCAAGAATTTTAATGTGTGTTGTTTGCACTGTTGCTTGTACGTTCGCTATTTCTGCTCAGCTAAAGCGCGGGAGGAGTTCATGCACCGAGTTAGGTGGCGTCACATCAGCAACTAGGCCTTCATCGACTAACTTCAGGTAGCGGTTTATGTGGCAGTTCAGTTTGCCTTCGGCATGCATGCGCTTTAGAATCTTGACGGTTGTTCCAACTGACTTCGCCTTGACATTGTTGTCCTCCAGAAACGCGTGGATGCCGGCCTGAGCAGTACGGCCCAACTCCAGAATTCGAGCCTTAGCTACGCCGTCCGTACCCGTCGTGTCGTAAGAAAACCCTCATGAAAGCCACAGCCACTTTACACTCATGATAACGTCTTCTGTCTTTACGTGCAAACGGTAACAGATCACAAAACCATTCGTACCAGACAGAAGCGAGCTGCTTCAAGCGTGAGCGCGTGCGCGCCAGTGCTGTGAGCCGTTCGCTTGGCCCCACTCTTGTCGAAACACAGTCCTGAAGGACACTGGATGCCGATGACGGATCCTCCAAGCTCTCCACTCGCTTGTTCAATGACGACACTTCTAAGCTTAAACTAGCAATGAGCTGAGTTTGCTGCTTGATCAAAACGAACTGCTTTTGCAGTAGCGCATCCGTGGTATAGAGCTTTGGATCCGAGTGCGCAGGTTGCGATTTGCAGTCGTCGGAATGAGTTCTCTCAGACTCCGCTAATGCGCCACGGATGGTAAGTGCCCATGCAGTGACTTCGTTTTCACTAATTTGCAGCTGACCTAGCGCTTGACGAACACGTTTGATGTAGGGAGAGTCCGGGGCAAGCTGTAGCATGTCGTGGTAGTGGAGCAGCGCAACAGCCGTCATAACTTCAATGACATCTTCCCGGAAATTGAAGGCATCAGAAAGCCCGCGGGCAGTCGTAAACAGAAGCCCCTGTAGCATGTCAATTCTGTGCAGCACCACCCCATCAAAGCACCGCAAGGTAGGCAATTGAAATTTGGCTTGCAAATCCCACCCGGCCAACGTTTTGCCAACCTGCTGATCCTCATGTGTCGTGCTCACTATGTAGTTGAAAGCCTTGCTCACTGCTGTCATGCTCCAACCACCTCTATCGAGAATCCAAGGCGTGCTAATATCACTGTTTCCGTTTGCATTTTGAGCTGCGCCTCTGCGAAACGAGTGCGATGAGAGCCCCATCGTCAAGCGGACATCATCTCTCACGCAATCAGCACCCCACTTTGCAGAACGCGATTCAAGTAGGCGTGCATACCGGAACAGGTGTGACTTTCTTGGTTGACGGTTTGCCCTGGACGCATCCATCCGTGTTTGAGGCGGATTGTGGACGAGCCTCGAGCAGATCGCGTAGAGGAGTCTCTGCCTGGGTAACTGGCGATAATTCCCGGGTGTCTCCTGGGAGGTGTTCTAGCAAAAACTCACTCGGAGAAGTTTGCATAATGGTCTCCACAGCTAGGGCGTGAATAGGACAGGAAGAAAAATCGCTTGGGTCGTGAAATAATGAAGCACCCTGGTTTGATGCTGATTTCAACCGCTTGAAGCTGATGTACAAACAGCCACCTACATTATTAAGAAATGTTTTAATATTAATATAACATGAACAATTCATACATTGAGTAATAAAACGAGAAGCGCATACCTGGGTATACTGCTACTTGGCTTTTCATCAAGGCGAGAGTGTCTGAGGAGCGGCCCAGCAGATACCACAGTAGATTGAGAAGCGCGAAGTCCTTGTAATCGTCAGCTACCGTAGCTCCAGTAAGAATTGCTGTAGTCAGAGCTCGTAGGTCAGCCTTCGTGCATGGTGGCGCCTGCTGCGTGTAGTCAGAACCCCGCTTGGCACAGTACTTATCAAGAATTGATGCAATTTTTTGAAGCCGTTTTCCCGATACAGCGTTGAGAGCTGGATATAGCTCCAAGAGGTGGTTCTTGACATTTCCAAAGTAGCTAGCAACTGAGTTCTTAGATAGCAACGAGCCTTTCGAAGTTCCTTTAAAAGCTAAATACATAGCAAATTTGTCGAAAACAATGTAGAGCATGTCCCCGGACGTGTCAGTACTTACAAAATTGCAAATCTCCTTTACAGAGAGATGTTCTGCAGTCGCAAATCGCTCGAACGCGCTAAGGGCCGTCAAGCGCGCCCTTTGCGAGTTCCCAGGTATCAATGCCTTGGTCGACATCTTCTTTTTGAGTGGCTGCCACGTCACCTCGTCTGTCTGACCTTCCTAATCCGGTAAATGTCCGAATAATAATGATATTTTAAGGATATTTTATATACTTGTTTTCACTAGAACGATATCAGATATGTTTTATGCATTCGGACAAAATATGTCCGAATTGTCCGAGACTTTCCTTTCTCAAAGCAGATGATTTCTAGACTGTTGATTGGTTAGACTGAAGGTATAGTCGATTGTGATTGGAGAAATCCAATTGTCAAATTCTATACTGAAAATCTTATTGTCCGAACGGACACGCTATTCTACCATACCATAAACTTGCCGACAGCGGCCGACACCGGCCGACACGGTCCTGATTGGTGGAATTGCAAAATTGTGATCGGACTGTCGTATTGGTTATAAAGTGTATTTCGATTGGCTTTGGCATCAGAGCCAAATCGACCAAGTTACCCAAGCACGTGCATCTCTTGCGCCGCCGGAGAGCATACCGAAGCACACGCCGGAGCTCTCGCCGCCCCTGCCCAGCATCCCGTGCGCGCCAGACCCGCGCCAGCAACTCGCTCGCCACCCCGCTCGCCACGACCAGCACACGCGACCAGCGTGCTGCTGATGCGTAGCGAATGCCAGCTCCTGCGCCCCCAAGCGAAGGCCCAGGTCCTGATCCCTCCTTCTCCCCTAGCAAAGTGTCAGGTCCTGCGCCTCCCCCCTCCCCATGCGAAGGCCGCCAAGCTCCTGCGGCTCAAGACCAGCGCCCCCTCCCCAAGCGAAGGCCACCAAGCTCCTGCGGCTCCAGACCAGCGCCCCCAGGTGCTCTCAGGACGCGACGAAGCAAGGACGTCGCTGGCCAGTCCCTGCACTTCCGCGCCGACAGCAGCGACGCGCCATCGTGGAGGGGGCACCAGGATAGCGGCGAGCACAAGGAAAGCGGCGCGAGGAGGGCATCGCGAGGAGGACGGCGCGACGAGAGGCGTGACATGGGCGGCGTGGGGTGAGCGGTGACGACGGCAGCGTGAAGAGGGCAGCGTGAAGAGGGCAGCAAGCGTGAAGATGGCGGCGGGACGGCGTGCGTAAGGATGGCGGCGAGTGTGAGAGGCAAAGGAGACTACCTGTTGCGAGGAAGAAGTTGCTGTATTATATTAATGAAATGCCATAGATGAATTGTTTCTTCTGCTGCTTCTTCGCGTTCTTAATACCCTAGTGCTTCGTCGTATTCAGCATGTTAACATGAATGCACGTCGGAGGAGTTGACCTCATGAGAGGGCGTTGCCCAGGAAACTCAGTTGAGTTGGTGATAGCAGCGGAGGCGACAATACAAAACGTAAGTAGCGGTAATACAAACTCGAAGTGATATGTCGGCAGCGTCCCTGATATTCGTTTGATATCTGCATTACTTGCTTTCACTATGGCTGACTCATATATTTCAGCCGTCCTGCCGACATTATACGTCGGCAAGTTGTCGGCAACCTAAACACCTACCCCTAGTAATGCTCATTGGCCGAAATGAGAGTCGACAGGCTCCTCATTCGCTAATATGCAATATTCGAAATTTGATTGGTCAATGGACGCCATACAATAGCTAAGTAAAAGTCGGCAAGGACACGATATTCATCTATGGCTCAATATCAGCGAATCCGAATTGCGGAAGTATCTCGAGCCGCACTGGGCGTGTATTAGCGTGTCCGGACAACACAGTCCTGATGTGTGTATTTGACGTGGTGCGCGCATCGCTCAACACTCACGGACGGCATTCCAGGACTTGCCTAGGTGACCCCGTCTTCTTGTCTACCAGCGGCGACATACACCGTCCCGCCGTGACGGTGTAGATGACGTTCTCAGCGGACATCAACGCCGCTGTACAATATATTGTCGAGGTCTCCTTCATGTCGTCGGCGGTCGGGTTACCGAGGCCTTGGCCAGGGTCTCCCTAATGCATCCAGCGAGTACTTGGAGCTGGACTTCACCAGTTGCACCGACACCACGTCGTCAAGGTGCTCGAGGAGATAGTGGACCAGCGCCATACCCGCGAGAAGGTCTCGATCGAGGAGACCGCCTTCGAGATAGCCGTCGACGCCTTCGACGTGGTCCCGCCCAAGCCCTCGACTGGAGCGACGGACGATACCGATGCCGCTGTCGCCGCCATGCGGCCGCTGCCTCTGTCGGGCAAAACGCCGACTGACATTGTACTCTAACACCCACGTCATCACTCTCATTGCGAGAGTTCGAATTTGGAATGCGATGTTGATGTCAGAGCTCCGCTTCAGTGTGATCGACTGCAACTCAGACAGTTGAGTAATGCTACCAGATATGAAGGCGCTATGGTATTAGGGACACGAGCGAAGTGTTGAAGGTGCTACCAAGTCGCTGGAGCTCGCGGGTGTGAAGATTATGCGGAAGGCGACGAGGACCTGGGCCAAATGGAAGTGGGGATATATTCAGTGGTAACGGCTTGCTCGAACGCAGATACTACCCTTCGTTCCATGGTGACGTCTGCAGTAGTAAGACATAGCTTGATATAGATAGGAATTCCATTGGAATGAACACCGTCAACCTAAACGAATACTGCTGGCTCGGACTGATGCTGAGGGCACGGACACAGACAAAGGCACGGATGCTGTGGAACTACGCAGAGGCAATCCGTGAATAGATAAAATATTTTCGGTCTGAGTGCTTGTCGTTCCAAGTCAATCGGCCGGGCTTCATCCCATTCTGGCGAACGGTAGTAACGGCACTTTTTACAGATACACGCATGCCAGAATGACTCGTTCGTAAGATCGTCGACCAAGATGTCGACCGTGTCCATCACATAGGCAAGCTCTTGGTACTGGTTGAACTCCTTCTGTTGGTTAAGACCTTCAAAAAGCGGGTCTGGACCGCCAAAGTAGAAATACCTAGAGTGGTCTCCAACTTGATGAACCGTTCGATCTGACGGTCCATCTTCGCGCGTTTGTGCTCCAGTAGGTTATTTAGAAACCTCATTCGAGCTCGAATTTGCGGTCGAGTGATCTGTAAAGAAGACAAAGCAATTAGCTGAATTTCATAAGACCCGTTTGTTTTTCTTACCTCTGAAAGCTCCATGCAACTGCGGAGCCATCTCATCATCCAAAGAAAGTCATTAGCACGGTCATCTTGGCCGCGGTGTATTGCTACATGGAGTTCATACATCTCCTTCACATGTAGCGCAGCGTTAAAGTCGTCGATGTCACTTGATGAGCCAAACATCTCACCCGGTCAGACGCTGAAACAAACACTGGGTAGATTTCATCGAATTTGACGTTCTCGTCAGCGCTAAATAAGGCCAAACTCTATCCAAGTTTTAGAGAAGCAAATCCAACGCAAAGCGAAGTCTGTAGCCTTACTCCGTCGCTTTTTTTTAGATGGGCTATCCGTCGCTTGCGTGGGTCTCCACAGGAGACACCAACTAGAATAGTTTTCCAGCCAACTGAAGAATCGACACTTCACTTTGGTCACTCTGTCTTGCGCCCTAGTACGAAGTTATTGGAGCGCCGCACCGGAAAATAAAGGTGAGATTCTCAGCTCCCTCTCCATATTTTTTCATCGCAATAACGGTGGCTGGAGCCTATCTAACACGGGATTCTTACGAGCGTGGTAAAGCACGAATTAGGTTAATTTGCGAAACGCCTCATTTTTAGCGATTTTAGACAAAACTGGTATCAACGTAGTCTGTTATGTACGCTGGTCAAGCCTAAGTCTGTCACAGAGCTCAAAATGACTGTGAAACGGCTAGATTGACAGTCTAAGACTGGTTTTTCGTGCTGTTAAGTTGAAAAATCAAATAACACCCTCGAATGGGACCAATCATAGGACACGTACTTATCTGAATACGATTTTTTTATGTGGCACACATCGATGAATTAAGCTAAGTTTTATTGCATCTTCTTCAATGTCCCCCCCGTCGAGAACTGGCGCCGCAGCACACCCAGTCTCAGGTACCGCTGCAGCGTCGAGCGGGGCACCCCAACAGCAGTAGCAAGGTTCCGTTGCGTTAGCCGCAGCGATAGCGGCACCGCCTCCACCCTTCGCGCTATGTCTGGATACCGCAGGCCGCGAGGGCTGCGCCGCGCGCGTGTAGCTAGAGCCTCCGGCGTCTGACGCTGATTCCTAATGGAGGTGATGGTCTCTCGATGGCACGAGAACTTTCGGCTCGCAGCGGCCTTCGTGCCGCGAGGCAGCTTGCCGTCGACAGCATGCAAGTTGAGGTACATGAGCACGTCAAGCTTTTGGCTGGGGAGAGGTTTGGTTGATGGCGGTGGCGTCCCATTGCAGCGGACGGGGGACTTGTGTTTTGGCGGGAACTCGGAGACTGGCTGTAGTTTTAAGTAAATGAGCTCAGAAAATTAGCGGCTTGCATTTTTGCCTAGCCCTGCTCAATTAATAGCCAATCAAATCAAGATGTGGTCCACAAAAACCTTAATGTCGATTCTTGAGTGGGCCGGAGAAGTAACAAGTTAGAACTACGAGAATACGTGCCGATAATTATATTGTGAACAGATACTTTAATGACATCGTCGTCTCGACGACAATCTACCATCTTTGACTCTCCTGCGCCGCTACTTTTCGAATGCCCCCTCCTCCCTCGCTTTCTCCCAGACACCAATGAAACTATATGGACCGAACATCTTGCTGATTGTATAAAGCGTGCGTTACACGTCAGTATGGATCAAAGGTCTTTCCGGTTTTATGAGTGCACGACACGCCGTCGTCACGAGTCCCTGCCGAATGCAGACTACACACATATTTATCGGAGTTGACATGATGTTGTGGAAGTGCGCTTTAAAATTGTGCTCTTAGTAGAGGTAGAAACACCTGGTAGCCAAGGTAGCAATAACATAGTTGTAAATATTGCTTTATATTTGCGGCATTACATGTCCCAATGGTTAGCACTCAGCGCCGTCAAACCCGACGACTGCCGGAGACCAACGTGACGACTTGCAATGGCGAGAGCGACGGTCAGCGGAGGCCGCACGTGACGATCCGTGGAGGCCATCGTGATGACCCGCGGCAATCATCATTAACGCCACCGTAGGCCCACCAGCGTGTCCGCCAGCGTGACGGCAAGTATGAGGGTCAGCGTGGTGGCCAACGTGACGACCGGCGTGGCAGCGAGAGAGACGACCAGCGGCGGCGACCGTGACGTCCAGCGGCTCCGAGATTGACAACTAGCGGTGCCAAGCATGACACCCCGCGGTAGTCAATATTACGACCACCGGAAGCCATCGAAACGACCCGTGGCAACGGTTGCCGGAGCGTAGCAGCCAGCGTAACGGCAAGCATGATGTTCAGTGCTACGCCAATGTGGCGGCCAACGTGACGGTCTGCGTGGCTACCGTTAGCAGCGAGTGACGGCCAGCGACGTCGACCGTGACGTCCATCGGCGACGATGTTTACGTTCAGTGGGGGCCAATTCGGCGACCCTTCCGTTCAGTGGCGGCCAGATTGATGACCATCGGAGGCAACGTGACGACCCACAGCACCAGCATTACGGTTACCGGAGGCCAAACCCAACGTAACAACCAGCATGACGACAACAGGATTCCGACCAACGTGGCAGCTAGCTTGAGAGCCAGTATGACAGCCAGCGTAACGTCCAGGTGCGTACACTATGGCGGGCAGCTTAGCGAGCCTCAGCAACCGGTGTGACGGCCCGCGGAATTGATCGTGCTAGTTTGCGGTGGCGGGCGTGACGACCAGCCCTGGCGAGCGTGCCGACCAGTAATGGAGAGCATGCCGTCCGGCAACGGCGAGCTTCACGGCTAGCGGCGGCGAGCATGGCAGGTCTGGCGGCGAGCATGGCACGGCGGCGAGGATGGCAGGTTCGGGAGCGACCTTGGCTTCCAGCAACGTCGGGAGTTTTGCCAGTGGCGGTGAGCGTGCCGTCCAGCAGCGGCGAGCATGCCGTCCGGCAACGACGAGCATTACGGCCAGCGGTGGCCAGCATGCGGTCCTTCCTGCCGGCCAGCAACGGCGATAATTTTGGCCAGCGGCGGCGAGCATGGCGTCTAGGCCGATCGGGGATGGTGTGTGCGGAACTCGGCAAAATGGAAAGGGAACTTTGAACCGGCGGGAAATTCTCTCAGGATACCCCACACGTTGAAGCTCGAGCAGCGCCTGCTGATTGGGGGATGGTAACCTACCAAGCACAGCAAGACATCCCGGTAGATCTTGGTACTGATTGGCGGATCCGTCAGAGCGAACCAAGTGGAGAAGAGTACTTCAACAAACTGTCGGATGACAATATGTGACCGGTCATGACTTTAGTAACAATATAATCAATATTGTCAGGTTGAAAAAGGCTACTTCAAAGCCTTATTGGTCACTGCCAGATGGAAGTGGACTGAATGTCTTGAAATTGTATTCAGAGTGAGCACATTGCTAAATTTGCAGCTGACGCTTCAGATGGCAGACTTTTCTGACGAAGAGGGACTACTGCTCCGGTTCGCAAAATAACAGCTTGATGTAGGACACAGCATAAATTGGGAAAATTTAAGGTTGCGCTTGGCACACATTGGCAAGACCCAACATCAGCTGCAGATTCGATTGAAGACACTCAAGCGCATATACGGCTACAGCATCTATAAATTTCCACAGCGATTCTTCGTAGAGAAAGTATTGCCCATGGTACTTCCCAGGCGTTGTTGCAACAAATTAATGGTGGAGTTAACTTCGAAGCGCAGCGACTGCCATAGAGAAGTCATTTCCTGTGACTACGACGAAGTGCGGGATAATGTTGATGATTCCACGAGACGAATGCTCGTCCACCAGGTGGTCAAAACACTGTACTTGGCCGTGACAAAGCCGACTTGCGTGCAGATTTCCACGCACCTGATCATCACTATGGAGAGATTGCACCTGCTGGCGTTTCAGCTATGGTGTCCGAGTTGCCGCACCTAAGTTCTGCTGATGCGTTTTTGGATATTGACTCCGGAATCGGTAACGTAATTACGCAAGTTGCGTTAGAATCATACGTTGGAAGCTGCATCGGAATTGAACTTCAGAGCAGACTTGCTGAGTTGTCGCGGTCGGTGATCTCATCTGCAACCTGTGATTGTCCGTCATATCCGTTTATGAAGATGATATCAGGTCGCTGACGGTGGAGGTAAGGAATGCCCTACGCACTTGCACTGTATTGCTTGCCAATAACCTTGTTTTTGATCCGTCAAGCAACGAGGCCCTCGAGGAATATCTCACTTCGTTACCGCTGCGGCACCACGTTGCTGTATTGCACAAATTGTGCTGGCAACACCGACCCGGATGCCGAAGCCATAATTGCTCAATGTGGAAACTGCATAAGGTGTTCCGCATTTCGGTGTTATGGTCTGCAAACCAACAACAAGCCTGTTGTTATACGCGGCACACCATTCAACGACAATAAACACTATCGAGTATATGTTAGCAACTTCATGTCAACGACCCCGTGCCAAAGTTTAGTAAACTGCGTCTCCAAACACACAGAATTAGCCGCGACCACCACAGGTGACCACGCATGCACGGCCAGCGGCACGAAGGTCATGTCCTGGTGTGCGGAGGTGTCTGAAGGTGATGACGAGGTCTGTGAGCTCGATATCTCAATGATACTCAATTTCGCTGCTTTTCTGACGATGTGTTGGCTCACCAAGCTTTAGCTCTTACCCTGTAGGAGTGTCACTCTTCGTTCTCCTGATAGAGCTGCTCTTTTTAGTCTCTACCGTCAAATTCCCATGATGTGCTCGATGCGCTTGATTCGTAAGTAGGCACATCGCAACTTATCTCGCGAGGTGGTGATGATCGGGTATCCAACTTGGCGAAGGGTGTATCTCCATCGGGCAGCGTCTCAGACAGATGGCTGCCTTGCCGTTCACGACTCGAAACCAATCTTGGTCAGCGAGCAGACATGTAGTACACAGCCAAGTGATGTTCACCCCTTGTCGGCGTTGCCTCTGTTTCGTCGTCGCATGTCCGAGCTTTGCTGCAACATTCAAGCGCAACCACAGCGGTGTCAAACTGCGACCCTACTAGTGTAAACTTCACCGCCCGATTGAGATCACCACAATCCACAAGACCCGTACGTATTGCAGGAGATGAACACCACCAGTTTGTGATGCACAACGTACTCACCGTCGTCCGTCTAGCTCTCAATCGACACCTTCGTAAGTCCACCTGATGCCGCACCAACTCGGTAATGCCGACTATCTACATCGACGCTAAAATTCGCCACACCCGACGGTGCCAGCCAGAATAGATCACCGGCTTTGGTAGTTGGGCCACGCTCACCCTAGTCCTTTCGCGTTCCAGGAGCTGTACACCACCGTCCTCTGCTGAATGTCGAACTCTATCCGTCTAATCCATAATCAACACCGTCGCAAGTGGACCGGATGCCGCACGAGCCTCCGATGCCAACCACTGACATCAACGCTAGCATTTCCATTACCCGACGGGGCGATCACCGCAGAATTACTCGTGCGGAGACTTCCGGCACGCTTAACCTAGTCAATACGCGTTCCAGGAGACGTTAACCGACTGTCGTTGGTGCACGATATGTACACCGTCATCCGCCCTCAATCGACACCGTCCCAAGTCCACCTGATGCCGCACGAACCCATTGATGTCGACTGCCGACACCGACGCTAGCAATTGCCATACCTGACGGTGCCAGCCACAGTTGATCAACGGCTTTGGTAGTTGGTACACGCTCAACCTAGTCCATAGGTGTTCCGGGATACGTACATCGCCGGTATGTAATGCACGATGTACACGCCGTCGTCCGTCTAGCCCTCAATCGATACCGTTGTTAGTGCACCGAATTTCACACGAACCCGCTGATGCCAACCACCGACACCGACGCTAATAATCACAATCTCCGACGGTGGCATCAACCGTCCAGTTACTGGTACTGGTACTAGCACGCCCACTCCGTATTCAAATGCAAGACATTCAGTCCACTCGCATATGGCAGGGGCTTTTGTGTTAGCCTTTTTCAAACCTGGCGGTATTGACAATCTTGTCACTAAAGCCATAGCAGCACACATCTTGACATGTGCCATATAGAAGTACTTTCTCCGCTGGGTTCGCTCCGACTGCCAGCCAATCGCCGTCTACCTTAGCTGTAGAAACCGTAATTGATTGGCGGGAAGGATTAGTCTGCGCCGCTTCGCCGCAATGCAGAGCGCGTCAACATGTTTTTCTCCGTTCGGTTCGCTCTGACGGATCCGCCAATCAGTACCAAGATCTACCGGAATGTCTAGCTGTCATTAGTAGGTTAGCCATCCCCCAACAAGCAAGCGCTGCTTGAGTTTCAACGTGTGGGGTATCCTGAGAGAATTTCCCGCCGGTTCAAAGTTCATTTTTTCATTTTGCCGAGCTCCTCACACACCATCCCCGATCGGCCTAGACGCCATGCTCGCCGCCAGACCTGCCATGCTCGCCGCCGCTAGCCGTGAAGCTCGCCGTTGCCGGACGGCATGCTCTCCATTACTGGTCGGCACGCTCGCCAGGGCTGGTCGTCACGCCCGCCACCGCAAACTAGCACGATCAATTCCGCGGGCCGTCACACCGGTTGCTGAGGCTCGCTAAGCTGCCCGCCATAGTGTACGCACCTGGACGTTACGCTGGCTGTCATACTGGCTCTCAAGCTAGCTGCCACGTTGGTCGGAATCCTGTTGTCGTCATGCTGGTTGTTACGTTGGGTTTGGCCTCCGGTAACCGTAATGCTGGTGCTGTGGGTCGTCACGTTGCCTCCGATGGTCATCAATCTGGCCGCCACTGAACGGAAGGGTCGCCGAATTGGCCCCCACTGAACGTAAACATCGTCGCCGATGGACGTCACGGTCGACGTCGCTGGCCGTCACTCTCGCTGCTAACGGTAGCCACGCAGACCGTCACGTTGGCCGCCACATTGGCGTAGCACTGAACATCATGCTTGCCGTTACGCTGGCTGCTACGCTCCGGCGACCGTTGCCACGGGTCGTTTCGATGGCTTCCGGTGGTCGTAATATTGACTACCGCGGGGTGTCATGCTTGGCACCGCTAGTTGTCAATCTCGGAGCCGCTGGACGTCACGGTCGCCGCCGCTGGTCGTCTCTCTCGCTGCCACGCCGGTCGTCACGTTGGCCACCACGCTGACCCTCATACTTGCCGTCACGCTGGCGGACACGCTGGTGGGCCTACGGTGGCGTTAATGATGATTGCCGCGGGTCATCACGATGGCCTCCACGGATCGTCACGTGCGGCCTCCGCTGACCGTCGCTCTCGCCATTGCAAGTCGTCACGTTGGTCTCCGGCAGTCGTCGGGTTTGACGGCGCTGAGTGCTAACCATTGGGACATGTAATGCCGCAAATATAAAGCAATATTTACAACTATGTCGTTGTTACGCTTGTCTAAAGGTAGATACACACCTCTACTAAGAACACAAATTGGAAGCGCACTGCAATAACATCATTGTAAAGTAGATATATGTGTGTGTGGTCTGCGTTTTGCACGGACTCGCCCTCCCAGAGCTCGCCGACCGGGATGTGGCATCAAGGAGGCACGGCGCTGCCAGCCGCGATGTTGGTGCTGGACTTGCGACCAGGGTGCCGTCCAGAATGATGGAGTCTATGTCGATGAGCGCGTTGTACTCAATGGTGCACGAGTAGAGGGTGTCGCCCGCAGAAAACAAAAAGGAGTTTGAGCCGCCGTGCTCGACGTGTAACGATGGCTTCATACACAATTCCCAAGACATTCGGTCCGTAGAAGACACATTGAATCAATTCCCCACTGGTTTCAAGTCCCTCGCAGCGCTTGCCCCTGCGTAGGACTGACATCGTTGGTGTAGTCGCGTGTTGTCTTCATCGCCTTTAAAAATAGTGCTTGAGCTTTATAAATCGAAGATCCACGCATCAAGTTGCCCTCGCAGTTGTACACTCGATTCGGCAAATAGTACCGATGATTTGTTTGCCAGCACGACCAATTCTTCATTTGACAGAGGTGTGGCTTCGTTTTATCCGCCTCGTGTGTCCGCTTGTACAGAGCTACTTTGTGCGTTTTGCAGTAATCCGATTTTTTGGGTAGGTGCCATGCATTCGAATCGGCACACTGTGCACTCTCGCATGGCTCGACTTCTTCCGCTAAGATCCAGCCATGACTCTCTAGCTGCACACTCATTCGGCAGATTAGGCGAAAGGCACCGGTTGCAAACGCTAGAGCTTGTCAAAGGAGGAGGAGGAGAGGAAGTAAATATACCCGTGAACAACATTTCGTCGTTGTCGCTCAAAGCATTTCTCCAAGTCCCATCAAACATTTCTCGGGCTAAAGCAGCAACAAAACAACGATGCTTGTCGTGTGTGTGTGGCGTAAATGTGTCTCCACCGTCTTCGGACGTGTTCTGGAGGCCAGTAAGCTGTACATCATCCAAAGCCAGCTGATGGCAAATGTACGCGTTGCAGCGCACAACATCGATCATCGCCAAACCAATTTGTTTATGCAATTTCTTAGAGGAATGACCATCGGCTAGAGAAAACCTGCCCGCAACTGATCGTGTCTGTCCACGCCCTGCATAGCGGAATTATACTCACTTGCACACTTCGACCCAACTCGCAGCCACGATGTGCTTATCTAGGCATACCCCTTGTTTCATGCACCCCCTCTCTTTTCCATCGTCATCATTGTGTAGCGCGCTAAATGTTCGCTGGATGAACGAACTTTTCCTCGTCCGTAACGACCGACTGTTCTTAGACTTTCCAAAAACATACAGGAAGTGTAAAATTCTCTGTGTTCACAACGCGCCTTGACCTTTTCAGCAAGTTTGCCACCTCAATTACGTGACTTCGGATGTCCAAAGACTTCTCAGTAAGCGCAGCTACGCGCTCAATTTCAGCTGCAGGTACTTCATTACTGAGACGATCTGCCAGTTCGCTTGAACAGTAAAGCTTGGACCCCAAGACCAGCCATGTCGTTGAACAGCAACACGCGTACAACTTGAAGTGGTATTTGCCAGTCGGTTCCGTAGGTTGTAGACAATTAGGTGTCTCGAGAACATAGAACGACAAGCGATGCTAGCCTCGTCTACAGCAACATTTCTCCCAGGAATCACTTGGCGAGCATAACGTTTCTTCAGTACCGTGATTAGTGGTCGTATTTTAGCAGCAGGATCCCGCTTCACTTCATCATCGGTCACTCGCGCATGAAACGACAAATTACTTCTAATGTATAAGAATCGCCTCCAACTCATTATTGTTGAAAAATTCGTTGAGGTAGCCCCAGGAAAAATATTTGCCTACCCAGTAGTTTAGCATCTCACCCTTGTCGACTAGCGCTATGTACCACAACATGCCAAGAAACGTCATGATTTCACCCAGCTCAATTGAAGCAGGTGACGTGTTACCACTTGCTAACGCGTATTCGTTCGAAAACACCACAACTTGTTTCCAAAGCGAAAGAGGTAGGAACGCAAAAAAACTAGAGGTTGCGCAGCGACCAAAGAATCGTTTGCTTTCTTTGCAAAGTTTAGTAATTGTAGTCCAGTCGGCGTGAGTATATAGACCAGGGTCTTGGCCTAGTGAATCTGTCGGCGAGAAATACATCCTTTCAATTGCTTCTACTTTTGCTGGGCATAGATCAATGTGAAACTCCTTTGGCCCACGAAATGTACACCATTCTCGATAGCCGGCCTCGTCAACTTCTTACATTTTATCAGAAAACGACGGGATATCAGTGTACTTTGGCGTCACGTTGCACAAAGACTTCTACGACTCGCCAAACTCGATTGTATGTTTTTATTTGCCACGAATTGTTCAACACCACGATATACGACGGTCTCGTCGACATGATGCACGTGATGCTCAGTTTTGAAATGCAGTATTCGTCCACCGTATGTCAAGTGAAGGCATTGGGACGCATACACCATCAGCATTCTTCGCTCTTTAAGAATATAGCGAGTTACCACACCAACGAGACAAGACCCACCGACGTTGCAATAGAGCGATCGACTCATCCAAGATTCTTGAGCAGAAGAAAACGCAACTCTTGCGTCGACAAATCTGTTCGCGTCTGCTTGAATACGGTTCGAAAGTTCTCTGACTAAGAGAGTGTTCGCTACGCAGCTTGAGATGGAGATGGTCTCCCCGAAAGACATTTCTTGGCACTCGATTGGCTAAAAATATGCAGCTGACAACGTCACGACTGGAGACAAACCTGTGTTTTTGTCTCGACCTCTCAGAGGTGGAGAAGGGAGGAGGCATCTGGAGACGCAGTCGCCAATGAAAATGGACAGCGAAGAAGCATTGGTCGCTGCAACATGTGCTGCCGTTGCGGGGGCCATCGGGTTGTATACACCGAGCAGCGATAACGATCAGCGAAATAAAAAAACAGATTCTGACGGTATCAATTTTGAACTTTGAGCCAATGCTCACGTCTGCTGCCTACGCAGCTTGGTTCGAAGACAATCTGCGCTATACCAAGACGACATCTTACGGATTGCTAGCCTCTTACAAGAACGTGGGGTCGGGTTTGCAGCGGCAAAGGTCAAGAACCATTCCTACGAAAAGAAGGCGCAGCAGCGCTCTACTTTTGGGGTCCACAGGAGGCTACCGCGAAGTGGGGTCAGCTATGGGCATGTCTCGAAGCTATGTTATAGAGATCACCGCTGACGTTGTTCGGATGCTCAAGCTGGCTGCACCTACCGTCGTGTAATTTTCCGCGGGGTGATCGGGGTAGGGAGGATGTAGAGACTAAGTTTACATCGCGGCATGGATATCCTGGAATCGTTGGTGCAGTGGACGGCTTCTTGGTTGCGATTGAGCGCCCAGAGGCGTACGAAGGTTTTTACTGTCGTAAATTCTACCCTGCCTTAAATATTCAAGCAATTGTTAATTCAGACAATTTGTTCCTGAGGGTGGAAGTGCGTCCTGGGTCTTGGTCTGACAACAAATGCTGGCAGTAGAGTGAGATCGGGTGAACGCTATATAATGTAATCCCGCCGGGAACGCACTTTATTGGCGACGCTGGTTACGCACTTCTTCCGGGACTTTTGGTGCCGTACTGCGAACAGGAGAAAGGTGGCGTGCTATCTTCTCTACAAAAGAATTTAGTTTTCTTCACTCGAGCAATCGAATGGCCGACGAGAGTACTTTTGGAATTTGGAAGGGGCGATTCAGGATGCTTCGAGTTGTTCTCAATCAGGAGACACCACGCGCTGCATCGGACGATGTTGTGGCAACGATTGTTTTGCACAACTTGATGACTCAGTATCGTGACTCGGCGATAATACCACCCTACACGGATGTCGAGAACGACGATGAAATGTATCTCGATGGTAGTATGCTAAACAATCAGCGCAAACTTGGTGTTGCAAAGCGAAATGCAATCGCTAGATTTACTTGCAATCGCTAGATTTGTTTGTCACTAGAAGGTTGGAATAAACTCTCTTGCGCTGCAGCTAACTATTGTTCGGGCTAGTATGGCTAGCTGCGTGGCTAGCAGTAGCAGTCAGCAGTTTGTGAGGTGGCTAAGTGCCTGCGTCTGGGCCTGCACGGTTTGCGTCAGCTCCTTAATAGATTTCGCTGTATCGCTGTCCCCACACGACCTTCGGGAGGCTTTGAATGCATCGGCGATGTTGTTCAATCCAGCACCAAACGAATGTAGACCCGCAGTAGTCTCGGCCTTCTCTCGAGCGCGTTTGCATGTATAGCGTCTCCACCCGCTATCTCTCCCCCGTCGCCTTGGCTCGTGAGACTTTCCCGCTCGAGTTGCGAGGTCTCCTTGGCTGAGCTCCCTCCATTTTCCTCTCCACCATAGTGTCGAGAACGTCGTCTCTAGCGGTGTCGCTAGAAACAAATGCGTCAGCACCCACGCCGTCAAGATCCCGCCGCACTTCGCACATGGTTGCGCAACATAAAGGATATTTCAGAGGTTTATCTGTGCTGTTGCCGGTTGCTTCTTAAGCAACTCGATTAGCAGTATACTGCTTGTGCATGTGCTTCGCCTACAGTAGCAAACCCATAAAATGAAGTGATCACACGTGAGCTCACAGCGTAGATTAATCAGCGTTATAGCAACAATCTTACCTTAGATTTGCGCTGACCAACATCCACCTCGAGACCTCCGACACGGAAAGTCTCCGCTGCGACCAAGCTCAAGCGATGCGGTCGCCTGCTGTCGGGCCTTCCCTCAGCGAGTCACTGCTTCACCGGGAGGCAGGTTCTCGGATGGGGAGGGCTTCCATGGGCGACAGAAGCTTGAGTTGGCGCTGACAGAGCCATTGCTGTCGCTGACATGCCCGCGAGCAGCACACCGAACGCATCACCAGCTTGATCACTTGGTGATAGCAGCGCTTCATCACTGTGAGACAGAGGGGGCAGATACGAGAGCGGCTCGGGCACACCAGGCTCGTCAGGGTTTGAAGGCGGGGCACGAGTAGCAACAAGGCCTCGTGCAGTTGCAGGTGTTCTGGAGCGGGCGGGCGCACGGGTGAGCTGAGTGGGCATCACAGCCACCGTAAGTTTCTGAGTGAGGTCGGCCGTAGTACCACAAAATTTTATTGGCTGAAAAAGCGTCTGGAGATGATTTTGTGGCGAACCAACTAGAGCTGGAGATCATCTGCATCTGCATCTCCAGCTGCATAGCGAACACGCTCTAAAGAAATCGCCTTTGTTGCAGCTTTCGTAGAAGGTGGTCTCGCTGATTGTGTTGTCGCCTGTGTCTTGCCGTTTGACTTTGGATTAGCTTTTATCGCCTTCTTTGCCTTCGCAGTAGATCTCGGTTTAGTACTCGCCATTTTTGATGTTGCTTTCGCTCTCGATCGCCGCACTGCTACCGTTTTTACTTTTTATTCTGTGATAGCAGATGTAACGGTAGCGGATGCAGATGTGGAGGTGTTACTTTGAATCTCGACGCCAGGCCTAAGTTGCACCTCGCTACTTTCTTTACGTAACGCGGATTCAGGTAGCTCGAATCAGACTGGAGTGATGACAAGGAGGCGAGCCATGATAGCAAGCCTTGCTGCAGTAACATGCATCATACATAATGCGAGCAAAAATGGTGTAAAAATGACCCATAGAGCGTGCATGAGCGAGCTTTAGTGCACTCCTCTTTACAAATCACGCAGACCGTCAACGATACTGGTGGTGCAGGCTTCGGCCCTTCAAAGTGATCTCGAGTGTCAGTTTCAAGCTGATTAAGACGAGAAATCGGCTCAATCCCACCCTGAATTTCTTCTCGTATATCACTAGATTATCCGGTATCATTACAAGCGCTAACGCCTTCGCGTGAGCCAACAATCCACAAGGGTTGTCGAACATTTGTCATTACAGCTCGAGATGCAACTTTATTGACAGAGAGCAACTAGTGATCGATGACAGCCTGTTCACCCCATATAAATTTTGACCTTCTATTCCAGCAGGACTCCCGCCAGGACAGACGCAACGATATCGTGTTTACAAACTCCAACTCGACGGAGGTTGAGAACTCCATCCAGCTTGACGCAGAGTTCGCCTAATGTCCTTGAACAGCACTCCATTGTCTAGTAATACACACGGGGATGATGGATTATGCAGTTTCTACATTATTTCGAAGCTCAGCTAAGAGTGTACCATGCGAGGGGAGGGTGTTCTAGTCTCTTGGAGCATTCGCAATACTCGCTGGCGCTTAGAAGTTCTTTCTATCGTGTCTCCATCTTCGCTTCCTGCCATCTTGTTGTGGGTTGAGCTACGCTTCACGAATAAAGTGTTGAGCGAAAAGGATTTTGAATGAAGTTTATTCATGGGTACAACCCTTTGAATGCAACATCGTGGTTTAAGTGGCTACAGTCTCCTTCGCACTCTGATAGACATCTTTCGTTTCAGCACGTGATCATCAGTTTGCCTTTCACTACTGTTACATGCTGATAAATTAAACCTTCGAGACGCAAACTTCCCGCACAGCATCACCTCCCCAGTTCCAACACCGGCTCCTTCATGCTATCCACCACCACCGAGCAAAGCTGCATCGATTGTGATGCCTCCAACGCGCATATTTGCGATATTGTTTCGACGAATCACACTCGGCGTCAAACTTTCAGCGAATCACATTGTCGCATGTAGAGCCGGACATAAAGTACGATTAGGCCATACTGCCTTGCACACTTTACAAATTATGCGTTTGAGGCCGGAAAAATCTTTGTGAATTGATTTATACAACCTTACTTAATGTAGGGTTCTACGGCTTTGACTTGGTTAAAGTAAGGCATGCTTAATATAGAACTGTATGACGACAACGAAAAGGTTAAGTTTGGATTGGGAGCTGTTTTTAGAGACTCGCGTAGATGTGTCAACTGAATCAGGGCGAGAGCTACGCTCTATTTCTTAGCATACACAGTATGCGCGTATTGAGGAAGCGTCGACTTAAAGTTTGTATATAAGATAGAAATACGCGGGCTCGCGTATTTCTAAAGCAAATACTTAACACTTTAGATCAAAATAGAAAACTAAATTGAATGGCAGCCCGCCGCGTGGCAGGCTGGCCTTATCTTTACGCTAAACCCTCTTAAGATGATATCTAGTTACAAAGGTGAGAGCATGGTTGGCTTTCATGCATTTGCATGAATTGCATGCACATGATTGGTTGAAATGTGGCCCTTTCAACCAATAGCTGTGCGCCTGAGCGCCCGTCAATGATAGTTACATTGACGGCTCGTAATGTTGGTCGCTAGTGTGTGTCGTACACACATTAGTGGGTTGCGTGTATTAGTGTACCCGGGTACACTATCCTGTGTAGCCCCGCTACACCACCCCCTCTCAAAGTACGAGTATCGCATTCGGGAGGTAACGGTGACCACGATCTCTTCTGCGGTCACTTTCCGTCTTCTTCGTTTAATGGAGAAGACACTCACGCTCATTTCGCAATGAGCGCGTCAAGTCCCGAGTCCCCGGGAGCCTCAAGGCTCCCGAAAGTCCCAAGACCTCCGCACCTGGTGGGGATTCCCCATCGGGTGGCAAGACACTGTCAGTGCGTGAGTATCACGCTCTACAATTGAGAGAGAGCGCTCTCGTAAGCGCGAGAGCGCTAAGCAAGTCGACGCTATCGTCGCCAAGGCAACCCGTCCCTTCGGGGCGGGTGAATCGACTGTCGCACAGCCTGCGAAGGCTGCGCGCACCACGTCCTCTGGACGTGATGGTGGTGAGGAAGACCCTGGCCTTATTGACGATTACGACAGTGATTCTTTGGCAGACGAATAGAGCACTCTTCGCTCGTGAAGGACAAGCCTGCTGTGAGCAAGCATCTTCGCGAGAGTCCGTCGCCGGGCTCTCGTCGTCAACGTGAGGACTCGCCAGAAGATGGCGAGGTCGTGCACGCTAAGCGTGCACGGTCTGAGAGCAATGGACCCGCGGAAACTCCATCCGCGGGTGTTTCTCCTTCCGCCCAGGCATCCTTGCCTGTTGGACGCAGCGTGGCTCAGTCTCAGGGTGCTGATCCGTGGAAGTTGTCATCGGAGCGCATTCATCGCCTCCGATGGTCCGACGAAGGCGGCCAGGGCACACCTTGTGCTCTCTTCCAAGTCGACACCATCAAGGATGATGATGTCGTGAAGGCGCTCGGTCTCGCGGCCGGCTCCGATGAGCGACGTAACTACTATGCGATCGCTATACCTTGCTTTCGCTATTTTAAGGGCGAGCGCCATAGCGCTAAGAGCAAGGTCTCTGAGACAGTCGCACTGACTCAGGGCTGGAACCAGTCCGTTACGAACTGGAACAGTGATGCTGCTGCTTTCCGAAAGCGTCTCGAAAGCATGCGTGAGCGTTATTATATACATAATAGCGCTGGCAAAGCTACCCGCTTGCACGAACTCAGTGCAAGCGCTGGTATACCTTGTGCCGTTCCCCGTGGAGAACGGTGTCCAGTCTGTCCACCCAACGCGGACAGACTGCGTGAGAACGAAGTCGATGGGTACTCGACGATACGAGTACCCAGTGAAGTCCGAGACTGGCGCTTTACTGTCTTCCCGGATGCCGGGAAGAGAGCACCCCGCCTGATCCCGTTACGCGTCTACCCGTCCCCGAGGGCGTGGGGTGGTACACTGTCCAGCCGAGACCTAGTCTCGGCTCGGGCGGAGGTGGTGGCGGTCTTCGTACGCCATCACCATTTCCGGAATATCCCTCACGAGGATATTCCGCGGTTCCCACGAGTCGTGTTGGGGAGGGTATCCTCTCCAACAACATCGAAAACGACGCTGACCTTGGTCAGTGCGTGGCTCCTGGTGAGCTACACTTCGCTCGACATCCAGCGAATTGAGCCGTCGGCAGCCCGCAAAGATGCCGGCGGAGGGGAAAACCTCGTCGCTTTGATCTGCCGCTTGAGGCTGATCAGACCTTCCAGCAACTGGCGGCTGACTATGCTGCCTTCCGCTGTGAGGCTTGGAAGACGATCGCTGAGCAAAGCCAGCTGATCTCGAACCTCTCGTCGCGAGTGTCCGCTTCTCGCGAGACAGCGGGTGACGCGCTGTCTCGAGTCGAGGACGTCGCGAGGAAGTTTGCTAAGCTCGTTGAGAGCGTTCGCATGCGTCGCTCGCGCTCTGCGCGCGAGCGCGACGAGATGACGAGTCGTAGCTCGACCGTCACGCTTCTTCGTGCCCATGTTGGATGCGCGCGCGGGCGTATCATGCTCATGATACGCCTTCAGTCGCCGGATATAGAACGTCGGGTGCAGTCTCATGCTGGTTGGTATGTCCATCGTGTAGGCTGTGCCTTGGCGATGCAAGACACGAAAGGGGCCGATGAAGCGTGGAGCAAGCTTGCTTGCTCCAAAGTCCGAGACTGCATGTCTAGCTAAGTTTTGCGTAGACAGTAAAACTAATGACTTCGTTTTGAACTCACTATTATTGTTGCGTGACTTCTTGTCAGCGTTCAGCTTCTGTCGGTCGACAGAAGATGCAATAGCATCACGAACAAATCGCATGACGGCTTGTCGATTCTGCACGACGTCTTTCGCATCGACATTGGTCGTGTCGACCAATGTGTCCTTGTCCGCTATCGTGCCCTGCACGATGCGCTCGTCATCTTGAGTGTCCACATGGGGTGTGGACACGTACTTGGTCTCAGCAGTGACGTCGCCCTGCGTCATCACTGTATCATCTTGGTTTCCGGTGTTCGACTCCGAGTCGAACACGTCATCTTGCGTCACGTCTGCTCCCGGAGCAGGCGTGGGACGGGTCGTCGCTTGTCCTTTCGCTCCCGGAGCGAAAGGTACTTGGTCTTCTTCCTTCGCTCCCAGAGCGAAGGGTACTTGGTCGTCTTCTTTCGCTCCCGGAGCGAAAGGTACTTCGTCGTTGCTTGTAACTTCCGTGCCCGGCACGGAAGTGTTCTCGAAAGCGCCTGCACCCGGTGCAGACGCAAAGCGTACTCTCTTCTGGCGCGTGGCACTACGTGTCATGGCGTTCAAATTTTCCTGTGGGCGTGGCTCGCTCACAGATCCTCCCCACTCAAGGGAGCTGTCACCCCGCCAAGTATGGCAGCTACTCGTGGATGCCGCATGGCATTCGCGTAGAACGGTGTATGCCCCGTAGTGGCATGCACCGAGTTGTTGATGGCAAACTCTGCCATCGGCAAACAGTCGCTCCACTCGGTGAACGAGTGGGCGTAGCTCTTGAGGATGTCACCGAGCACGCGAACACGCGCTCGGTCTGACCATCCGTCTGCGGTGGTCGGCTGTCGACATCGACAGCCGAGTACCAAGGAGGCCGAAGCCCTCCTTCCAGAACGCGGCCGTGAACCTTGGTTCACGGTCGGACACTATCTCACAGGGCATACTGTGAGAGCGGAAGATGAGCTCCACAAACAGACGGCCGTCTGTTTGGACGTGACTTGGGCAGGCACCGCAGCAAGATGAACCATCTTGCTGAAGCGGTCGACAAAGACGACCACTCCAGCCCGACGCTTGGCGTTGGGCGATAACCCAAAGATGAAGTCCATACTGATGGACTCCCAACACTCTGCTGGTATCGGCAGAGACTGTAGAGGTGCTTGTGAAGCCGGCGTCGGCTTCACTCGTTGGCACGCCTCGCAAGCACGGACGTACTTACGGATCCACTTGTACTGGCGAGGCTAGTAGAAGTCACGCGAGAGAAGAAGGTACGTCTTCTCTCGACCCGGATGCCCAGCCGATGGGGCATCGTGATACTCGAATATGATCCGCAGGCGCAGATCATAATCATCAGGGACGACGATGCGAGCGACATCGTCATCAGCTGCACTGTATAGCAGCAAGCCGTCGTGTGCACTATACCTGGGCACACGGAATCTCAGATGTGGAGGCAGCGCGCGATTCGCGCTGTCGGAAGGTGCCTCCTCATAGGTCAGCAATCGCTTGGCGTCCGAGTCAAGAGAGTACGCCTTGCGCACATCGTCGAGCAGCGACGATGAGGGCACACTGCTGCGTTCAATGCCAGTGGCATTGACGTCAACTACCTTGTAGTTGTAATCCGGCCGACGCGACAGTGCGTCGGCTACCACATTCAACCTTCCAGGTTTGTACTCAACCTGGAAGTTGTATTCAGCGAAGAATGACAACCACCGTGCCATTCTTTGAGAGAGATGTGGTGACTTTACGGCCGTCCGTAAAGAAGCGTGATCGGTGTAGATGACGAAGGGTCTATCTCCAAGGAGATAGACACGGAACTTGGCTAACGCATACTTCATGGCAAGGAGCTCCTTGTCATGTACTGGGTAGTTGCGCTCAGCTTGCTTAAGCTGACGAGACTGACAGCAGATCACACGATCACGTCCTTCGTGATCGTACTGCATCAGAGCGCATCCGATTGCAAAGTCGGAAGCGTCACACACAACGTGGAACGGACGATCTTGGTCGGCGACGGCCAAGATCGGCGCCTCGGTCAGGCCCTGCTTGACCGAATTGAAGGCCTGCTGACATTCAGCAGACCATCTACACTCCGCGTCCTTCTTGAGGAGGCGCGACAGTGGTCGAATACGCCCAGCGTAATCGTGTATGTACTTGCACAAGTACGTATCCAACCCAAGGAACTGCCGCAGTTCCTTTGCATTCGAGGGCGCAGTCCACTCGTTGATCACCCTGATCTTTTCGGGATCAGGGTGGACACCGTCCTTGCCGACAAGGCATCCGAGAACTGGAATCTCGGACGCACCGAATATGCACTTCTTAAGATTTTCATATAACTTGTGCTTGCGCATGAGCGCAAGCAGTTGTCGGAGATGCTCCTTGTGCATCTCGGTGTCTGTCTTCTCGCCCACAGCCCGGCTGTGGACGAACACGTCGTCGAAGTACGTCGGTGCGAAGTCCCGCACCGACCGTAATAGATGCGTTACGCATCTATTAAACGTCGCAGGGGCATTCTTAAGCCCCTGTGTCATTACTAGCCACTCCCAAAGCATGCCGCTTGGGGTGCTTACCGCCGTGAGAGGATATCACTCTCACGCATTAAGATTTGGTAGAAACCATCTCTTAGGTCAAGAGCACTGAACACGGTGCTCTTGCTCATCGAATCGATGAT
Source organism: Phytophthora constricta (assembly GCA_011947335.1). Taxonomy (NCBI): domain Eukaryota; phylum Oomycota; class Peronosporomycetes; order Peronosporales; family Peronosporaceae; genus Phytophthora; species Phytophthora constricta. The sequence continues at coordinate 134,958 of JAAVTI010000537.1, read as the reverse complement.
GATGTCCTTCCTCGGTATCGTCGTCTGCGCCGGTATCGTCGCATCGTTCATCTTGTTAAACACATGAACGATGCGCCATCCGCCCTGTGCCTTCTTGACACAGAACGTGGGGGCACTGTGCGGGGATTTAGATTCCCGCACTTGGCCCGCACAACGACGAGCTTCGAAGAACTCGTCGATGGCCTTGACTTGTTCACGCGGCAGTGGCCACTGTCGCGTGACACAGTACTTCGTGCCTGGCACGAGATCAATCTCGTGCTGAATTCCTTTATCCTGCGGAAGTTCCGCAGGAACTTCATCCGGGAATACGTCGGCGTATTCCCGAAGAACGTCGTCATAGGGACTTGCCTTGAGCGAGTCCCAGCTCTGCTCTGCAAATCGATCCTTTTTCGATTTGGCACTGAGGCTCGTGTCGTCATCAGGGTGCCGCACGAGAACCTGCCGCAGGTCCTCGAGATCCTCTGTGATCACGACATCCTCACGGGCGGTGAGGATGCATACTTGTTCTACGCGCCCGGCGCGTAGATCCTGTGCAAAGCCTTTCCAGCTCTGCACTTCCAGCGCTGTCAACTCCGAGGCAGTGCTCGGAGGACACTCCAATGTGACATTGGACCCCAGAGAGTGTTTGCGTCAGCGCACTCACTCTCTCGTACTCGACATCGCCCGTCGCAGGCGATGGAGGCTCGTCACCTGCACGCTTCGGTGCAGGGCGTTTTTGGGACAGGGAGGACCGACCCTCCTGTCCGGTCTCGGTTCCTTTCAGTTGTGAGGAGCTCTTCGGGCTCCTCATACCGCGACCCTTGTCAGACCCGGTCTGACAACGACTCATATCTTGTGTCTCGACGGGCCCGTCCCGTCGAGGGGTCTCCTTGAATCTTGGCTCCTCAAGCCCGGCTTGAGGAGAGATCTTCTTTTGAACAGTCGCCTCGGGCCCGGCCCGAGACGGTATCTTGGTTCTTGCCTTCGCAGGCCGGGCCTGTGAAGGGTTCGGTCCAAAATCGGTTTGGACGTGGGTGCACTCCCGAAGTGCACCCTTCATTTGTGGTTTCGCCAGTGCCCCGGGCACGGACGAGGAAGTCTCCCGGAGGCCTTCCGTCTTCTGGTTCGAGGCGGCCTTGGCGGTCGCCACGTTCTCTTGGCTGGGATGAGCGAGGTTGCCCTCGCTCCCAACGCACGCACCGCGAGGTGCGCGCGCAACGTTGACAGGGCCATCGCTCACTGTCACGTTGTCCGCTGATCCGAGGACGTTAAGGTCCTCGGCGCCAAATGAGATTATAGACTGGGCCTTTCAGCCTATCACTGGGGCATGGCGTTTTAGCCACGGCATGCCCAATATCATGTCGAACTTATCGTCTAAGTCTAAGACGATAAGGTCTTCGGTGAAGGTCCGACCTTCACAGTCAAAGCGAACAGACACAGTTCGCTTTCGTGTCTTCACGGTTGCGCCTGTCGCCAGGCGCACCACCAACTCGCTCCGAGGAGTCTCTTTCTCCTCGGGGCACATCGCATTCAGGCTTCGCAGTCGAACAAAGCTGTTCGACGCACCTGAATCGACCAGCGCGTGCATGGATCTCCCATGCACCGCAATCTCCAGGATGATCAGCCCAGCTCGACCATCCTTCCTTTCACTGCGGTGCTTGCCACCGCAGGGGGCTATAGTCATCACATGTCCGACATCGGCATGTGTGACTACACCAGTAGGGCGCCCCGCCCCTACTGGCTCCCGCCGTTTTTGGTCGTCCGCGCCAACGATCACCGTTGGCACGATACGACGTACCGCGAGTAGCAGGCCTTGGTCCCGCTACACACTCGCGTGCGTAGTGACCAGTGTTTCCACATTGGAAGCACCGCTGCGTTCTTCTACGCGGATCCGTCTGCTGCCTGCCAGCAGACGCACTTGATAGGTCCATGGGTTCTGGACCTCCCATGGGCCTCGGTCGCGGACGCGGCGCCCCTGGCGTGTCCGCGTGAAGTTTACCTTGATTCAAGCTAAACTCTTCTTGTGATGCAAGTCGGATGGCTTGCTCGAGAGTACTCGGGTACTCTCGGAAGAGATAGGTCTTCACAGGCCCATCTCTAAGTCCCTTCATGAAGATGACAACTTGTGTCGCTTCATCAATGGGGTAAATCACGATACTTGACACCAAGTATTGAGCCTGTTGCGCGTACGCAAGTACGTCGCGCTTGCCTTGCTTCAGGTCGAGGAACTCCGCCCTCGACCTGAACTCCGACTCGGAGGCTCAAACGCGAGTATGAGCTCTTCCTTGAACTCTTCGAACGTGCTCCAGCACGTACCGTTCGTAAGGCGTCTGCCATACGCCCAGTGTCTAGCACGTCCTGCTAGGCACGACATCGCGTAAGCGACTTCTAGCGACGGATCCCGGATCCGTCGGGCAGCGATCGCTGTCTCGAGCTCTACAAGTCAGCGTAATAATGGCTCGTACGAGCCACCGGAGAACGGAGTCACTGACACCTTCAGTGACTCAAAACGTGGAACAGCAGAAGTCTATTTCTGCTGTTGCTCTTCTCCATGTAGTCGACCACGACTACATGGTGTTCACTTGGCGGCAATGAGCGAAGCATTGCTGCCAGAGTGGACTCACCTACGACTCGCGAGAGTCGTAGCAACGCCTCCCACTGCTGATCACTCAGGTGGGGCAATCCTTTCTCGTAATACGAGAGTGGATGTTCGGAGCACCGCCTGACGAAGGGTTTTCGTCTCCATAGCCAAATTCCATTTGGCTATTCTCTGTAGGCGTTGAACGGACTACAAAGTGCTACCAGGTGAAACAGGGCGAGAGCTACGCTCTGCTTCTTAGCATACACAGTATGCGCGTATTGAGGCAGCGTCGACTTAAAGTTTGTATGTAAGATAGAAATACGGGGCTCGCGTATTTCTAAAGCAAATACTTAACACTATAGATCAAAATAGAAAACTGAATTGAATGGCAGCCCGCCGCGTGGCAGGCTGGCCTTATCTTTACGCTAAACCCTCTTAAGATGATATCTAGTTAAAAAGGTGAGAGCATGGTTGGCTCTCACGCATTTGCATGAAATGCATGCACATGATTGGTTGAAATGTGGCCCTTTCAACCAATAGCTGTGCGCCTGAGCGCCCGTCAATGATAGTTACATTGACGGCTCGTAATGCTGGTCGCAAGTGTGTGTCCCACCCTAAAACCCTAAACCCTAAACCCTGGGGTGGAGTTAGGGTGAAGTTATCGCCTTCCACAGTTTTTCCTCTTAAGGGCGCCGTCGTGCTAAGGGACTGCGGCCCACCGCCCACTCTGAGCGAGAGCACATAGGCGTTTCGTTATATACTTCGGTATTGGCCAAATTCACCCAAAGCTTCAAGCCAGTGGGAGCCGAGCTGTCCGCTTTGCAATGGGTGCTTAGAGATGGGCAAAGGATATTGCACGAAGTCTCTCAGTACTGCCCTGGCGCTTTTACCCTGACTTACCGGCTGCATCATTTTTGGTGCAACAAAACCACTCCGTGCCCTCATGGTATGTCGTAGGCGGGATCTGTGTGCGGTTTATTTCGATGGGAGCTGGCACGCAGAGCAGTACGAAGATGCCAAACCATACAACTTTGATTGAGGTCTACAAGGCACTAAGTGAGTCCTGAGAGGGATCTTGGCATTTTCGGGCGCCATGCTCATGCTGCCAGCATTTCTTAAGGGTTGGACGGTATCGGACTAGACGGGACCGACATACTAGTAACGATTTCGTTTTTACGATCGCGGTGACGGCTTGGCGCAAGTAGACAGAAACTTTACACGTCTGGCTGTCCACGGCCCGAAAAGTTCAAAATGAAATCCCGGGGAGGAGCTGGAACCTGTGCTATTGAGTGGGGCCAATGGCACGGGGGCTTTAGACTCTGTGCAAACTTCCTGAGAACGAGGCTTTATTTTATATGGTGTCTAAAACAAAGCTGAAAAATCCGTCACGGTGCTGGGGTATGAGTTGTCTCCGCGTAGCTTGTACTCCGAGGAACCGGGACAGACGTGTTGGGAGTGAGAGTATATGCAGGACACACTGTGGTCGGTACTGAAATGGAAAACCCAGGGAGGAACCGGTTTGCAGATGCGTAATTTTGTTGTGAATTCTACGTTTGCCTCTGACTGAGAATGAATTGTCCGTGCACTTAGACTAATGTCTAACGCGTTGTCCTGTGGAATGTTTTTATTAACAGTGAGTTCAAGTAGTGTGGCTCCACCATGGGGCGTATAAACCTTGGGACCAAGCGTGCAAGTTAGGCGGTACCAACGTGTGTGCGCTGTCAGCATTCTGCTAACCCGTTCTGTACAGGGACGCGAGGCGTGAAGTACTACAAAAGCGGCTGGATCGAACACTGGAAAAGAATGCAACGCCACCCGAATACGAAGATCCAGCTGCTAAAAAAAAGAATCGCCAGAATACGCAAAGCTCGCAGGCGCGACAGAGATACACGCCGAAAACTGGATTTCTTGAGCCTTGAGGAACTAAATACTGATGTGCAGAGGATACATACGGATAGCCATCAGAATGTGGACGATACGGGAGTTCTACGTGCCGCCGTGGCTGCATCCCGTGATTGCCGAGATGATGTACAAGAGAGTAAACAAGAACAGGCTGGAACAGCAGCGCAAATATCAAGAAGCAGAGAATGAAGCTGCTCAACGCGCTCGCAAGGCAGCTCAAGAGAGGGAGAGGTGGGAAAATATGACTCCTGCTCAGAAGGAACACGAAAAAGCCAACCAAAGAAAATTTATCATGACGCTCAAGCAGATGTTCCTCCATCTGAGGTTAGGCAAAGTCTTGAAGAGCGTGCTATAGCAGAGAGGATTCGGAGATTACAGTTACCTGCAGATGAGTCAAATAGTCTGCGCGGCAATGCCCGTATCTCTCAACAACCGCGATGTGGCATCCATGACGAAGATATCCGGGCGCGACTGAGGGAGGAAAACCAACTTCGAATGGCTACACTACGTGTCCAGCAAGCTGAAGAAGAACGCCGAGCGGAAAGAGCGATCGCCTTCGAAGTAAGGCAACACGGTATCGCGACGCGTGGGCTAACTAAGACGATTTTGACGTATCAATGATCTCGGGCGATAATGTTGAGGATGGCAGACACAAGCTACCGGCCCGGATCGATTGTGTTTACTTTCATGACTTGAAGTGGCCGGATGAATCACCGTTCGCCTGCTGTTTCGATGGCAGAGTTCAATTGCCACCTCTGAAAAGGGCCCCCGCAATCCTGGTGCAGTTTTACGAAACGGATAAGAAATTCCTGGATAAGATCAGCGCTTACAATGAGGTGTTCGCATTTACCTCCTTTGGAGCTTCTCGAAGTGACACTGGGGTTGTGCAGAGGGTTCGAGAGGATAAAAGGTGCAAGGTCAGCGAGGAGTGTACAGTTACCAGATTCAAGGCGCGATGGGACACTACTTGGGATCGTTGCTTCCCTACGCTGACCGCAGGCCGGCGAACCGACGGCGCCTAAGTTCGCACAGATCTACATCGTAGACTCGGACATGCCGCAACGGGCTTTGCGCAGGCAGAGCGTTTTCTCCGAGCTAAGTCGCGTAGCTCTTCAAGACATCGAGACCATGATGGCGGCCTTCAATCCGTTCGCTCAGCAGTATCTGATATTCGGGAAACGCATTAGTGAGGCCCGTCCGGCTGGGGAGGATGTGGTTGACATCGTGTTTGCGCTACACGATAAGCGTTCGCGGCCTGGGACACACAATTACCAAGGGGCTCTGAGGTTGCAGCCACATTGATAGAGGACGGGAATCTCGATAAACTGCGCGACCTGCTGCTGTTCACACGTAATCACGCCTTACTGCGTCTGTTCGAGACTGATGCGAAGTACGACCCCTCCAGTACCCACTACTATTACCCTACAGAGAACTTGAGTGGACGTACGGTGATCAATACGCAAATGGCCGAATGTTCCACAAGAAAACAAAGATGAGTATGCGAGAGCATGTGGCTTATCGTCTATACGAAAAGCCTGACGACGAATCCGTACTACAACTTGGTGGGAGACTCTTTCAGCAATATTGTGTTGACCAAAGAGCCAAAATAGAGCAAGACCAGCTTTGTTACGTATCGACTCATCAGCAAGAGTTTCGAGCCACTTTATACGTTGGACTCGCAGACGCGTATCGCAGTGAACAGCCCGTGTTGCAGGACGGCGGTGCACGGATTTCGGAATACGATCAAAGCAACAGGCAACTGGTGAATCCGGCTCTTCCCGACCGACTTCACTTCCTAGATGCGACTGGGCGTCGGATAATTCTCCCACCTTCACATACAGGAAGCCCACGTTATATGTAGAAGTCTTACCAAGATGCGTTGGCGATTGTGCCTGAATTCGGGAAGCCAGACATCTTTTAGACTATGGCGTGCAATCCGGAATGGGACGAGATCAAGGAGAGCATTCGTGATTTTCAAAATGCACAAGATCGGCTCGACGTCGTGGCGAAGGTTTAGCAACGAATGCTTCGAGCGCTGTTGAAAGATTTGGACGATGGCGTACTGGGTCAAGTCGTAGCAAGAATCTATATGGTCGAGTTCCAAAGCGCGATCTACCTCACGCTCACATGTTGATCATCTTGGTCGATCATGACAAGCCTCGAACCAGGGATCGGATCGATCAGATTGTATCAGCGGAGCTTCCAGATCCGGTAGAGAACGAAGCGTTGTACAAAACAGTGACGACGATAGAAATTTTCTGAATGATGCATGGTCCGTGTGATGCACAAAATCCGAAAAGCCCTTGCATAAAGGACGGCAAGTGCCCCAAAGGGTTTCGTAAACCTTTGGCTGCGTAAACATGAGCGAATCAAGATGTGTATCCTATATACAGACGACGTCGCCGTTCAGCAGGTATTCTTCAGATCAAAAGCCGCGAGTACGACAACGCCACCGCAAATCAGTGGGTGGTCCCGTACAACCCGTACTTTTCGCAAAAGTACGAATGCCACATCAATTTGGAGGTATGCACGAACATTTCGGCAGTTAAGTATCTCAACAAGTATGTGTACAAGGGATCCGACAAGATTATGCTGACTGTGGAAGCTGTGCGGAACGGAAACCAAACTCCCAGATACTTACGCAAAGAGCCAAACGAGATTCTGCGGTATGTGGAGACGCGCTACATTTCCCCGGTCGAAGCCTGTATTGAACTGTTTGAGTTTCCCATCCAAGCCAAGACTCACGCTGTGATCAAGCTTAATGTCTACCTTGAAGGCTACCAATTGGTGCTTTTCCAATCGGATGACGATCCGGAAGAGGTGCTGCAACGTGGAGGTCATGCGACTCTGACTCGCTATTTTGTGCTTTGTGCAAGTGACGCGCCAGAGAATCAGGTGTCTAAGGCCATGCTGTATCAAGACATTCCGAAGGCGTTCGCGTGGAAGGAAAAATGCTGGGTTCGGCGTAAGCGGTACCAAACTGCAATTGGTCGCATGGTGCATGTGTCGCCTCGAGATGTGGAACGGTTTTACATTCGCTTTATGTTGTGTCATCGTAGGGGTGCGACTTCCTTCGAAGACTTGAGAGCTGTTGATGGACAGGTGTGTGCAACATACCGAGATGCAGCTTTACAAGCCGGAGATCTGGATTATGATGGCGAATGGGTCTCTGCATGATAGAAGCTTCTGCTATCGAGATGCCATACCAGCCTCGACAGCTTTTCGCAACGATTTTGGTGTACTCGATGCCCACAGATGTCAAGGGACTATGGGGCCAATTTTACGGTGAACTCTTCAGAGACTATGAGTACCAATACCGCGAATTGGAAGGTATAGAAAAGGAAAGCATGGTCAAGTTTCAGACGCTCAAGAGTTTTTAAGACCTCTTAGAGGCGAATGGAAGCGGTGTCCACCAGTTCACTGATCTTCCGCCGCTTTCGGAGTTTCCGAATTTATTGCTCGATTCACTTCGACGCGATAATCTCCTCGATCGAGAACAGCATGGATACGACGAGGGTTTGCTGATGGAGACCGTTGCTAAGGAGAACCAGCTCAACCAAGGCCAAACGATTATCTATGACAGTTGTTGTTGTTGCAGTAGACAACCCCGAATCAGGGAACAAGCTGTTTTTTATTGACGGGTCTGGTGGCACTGGGAAATCGACGCTTCTCCGCCACATCCTTGCCAAGGTGCGACTGTCGGGTAAGATCGTTGTTGCTGTGGCTTCCAGCAGGATTGCTTCGCCGCTTATCATGGGTGGTCGCACTGCGCATTCCACGTTCAAGATTCCCTTAAACGTGGATGAACACTCGACGTGCGGCATCAAAAAGTGGACGCACTTGCAAGAGTTGCTTAAAGAAGCCAGCTTGATTATCTGGGATGAAGCTTCTATGACGCAGAGACATGCATTTGAAGCGGTCGACCGGACACTGCAAGACATCCTGAACAGCTCTGAGCGATTTGGCGGGAGGGTTGTCGTTCTCTCGGGGATTTCAGGCAAATCCTTCCTGTTGTAAAGGGAGGTACACCTGCCGAGACGATCAATGCCTGCCCTAAATCGTCCGGTATGTGGGGTGAATTCACACAGCTTAGGCTTAAGGAAAATATGCGTGTTAAGTCAGCTGAAATGAAGCGGACTCCACAGAGCTGGAAGAGTTCGCCAACTTCCTACTTCAGGTTGGCGAAGGCCGACACGATGTCAACCCTGTATTCGGGAAAGACTACATGAAGATTCCTCGGACATGGTTTGGAAAATCCGCCCGATGTAGCTGGCGAAGAGAATGATGAATTCTTACCTGGTGCGATTCCAAAGGGGGTTTCGCGAATCATTGACGAGATGTAGGCTGACCCTGAAATTGCGACGGACGAGTACTTCGCAAGCCGTACAATTATGGCGACAAACAACGCGATGGTGAACCGAATCAACGAAGCCGTGGCAGAACGCTTACCGGACACAGTACAAGAGTATCTGTCCACGGTCTCTGTCGAAGACGACGACGGGGGTTGTTTGAGCAGGAACTGCTGCATTCGTTGAATATCAACGAGATTCCACTCTGCAATGGTATACGTCTCCGTATCGTTGATCTCAAGCTTCATGTCATCCACGCGAAAATTATGACGGGCGAGCGTCAAGGCCAAGACGAGCTGATTCCCAGGATCGTGTTTATCAGTGATGACACTGTTCGTGATTTCCCGTTCAAGCTGCGTCGCAAACAGTTTCCGGTTCAGCCTGCGTTTGCCATGACGATCAACAAGTCTCAAGGACATACTCTACAAATTGTGGGACTGTATTTGGGTACGCCGTGCTTTCCGCACGGACAGCTATACGTGCCGTTGTCCAGAGTCACCCAAAGATCGAAGTTCAAGGCCCTGATCGAGTATCCCAACCTCGAAGAGGACGATGGTACGTACACTGCCAACATCGTCTACAGACACATTTTCCTGTAAGCTCAGTTAGACGGTTAGTATGCGTAAGCCTCAACATTTGATAACTTCCCAATACATATTACGTTTAGGAAAAATATCTCCGCCGACCAAAGCGAGACGTTTACTAAGTATATGTAGCACCAAAATCTCGGCACCTGCCGAGCGCAGCGAAGGCGGACCTTGGCGAGTAGTGGAGCGAGCTGCAAAGCGAGCGCAACGGGTTGCATCAAACCATTTAGCTCCGCCCGCAAAGCGGGCGGCGCCGAATAGTCCCTACAACAGACGTGTTTGCCAGCCAAAAGCTGTAGCACGCGTCGCAATTTTATGTAAGATGTACCATTTAAGTGGTACAGATCGGAGGGTCCTCCGATGCAATGAATTGTGGTGTGGTACCACTAAAACGGAACCGACAATCGTCTTCTCACTGTTGGCCTTGTGAAGAGGCTATTTATCACTAGCAAGAGGTATCAGTATCAAGAATTGTACCGTATAAGAGGTACAATTGACATTGGTAGACTTGCGCACTGCATGTAATGCAGAAGCGAAGCCACCGGGTAGACAGGATACGGAGGCAGTACCAAGAGCTACAACAGCCACCTGTGCGGTACAAGTGTATTTCTGAGCATCGTTGCTGATTCTAGCTTCTTAGCATGGTCGCAAGCCTAGTTACCATAGTGTAAAACTCCGCAACAAGTAGCTGTGGTTCGGCTTCTGCAGCAGCACTGGCGGCGACATCGTACTGGTCGAAGCTCATTTCTGAAGCTCACGCAATGCCATCGCCCACCAAACCATCCCGCACATGGATCAGGCTCAACAATGCTGCAGATTTGTCGTCAATAGGACGAGTATCCCTCTGCCAGTCAAAGCCATCTTGCCCACTGGGCTCAGAAGACGTTCCAGCTTGCGCACCTTCATTTCCAGGCTGTGATATCAATTGAGGTTTAGAAGAGTGTAGGAACGAGCAGGAGGAATACAGAGACGGCTGAAACGGTGGTGACAGCCGCAAACCTTACTGCCGAGGAACTACAGGATCGACTGCAGTGGATGGCCAAGCTCTTGATTCACGCTGATGCTTTGGGTGTGTCATCCGTGGTAGTGAGAGGCTTCCGATCGATGCAGAGTGCGTTTACAGGAATTAGGCAGAAAGCGAGGGCATGAACAGCAACTGTCCTTGGTAGACGTGCTACCGCGGGTACCCACCCCGGTGGAAACCCGTATGTGGCACTGCAGCAGTGCGCGGCGCCGGGCGTAGTTAGCCGTCATAACCGCTAATTTCATTTCATTTCATGTCCTTGGTGGACGTGCTTCACGGAATGACCGGTTTCAATAGTTAAGCACCTCTATTTAGTGAAATGCGAGGTATTTGTATCTCAAAGCATTTTCCTGTTTAATTCTATTGCTGATTATCGTAAACTTGGTTCAGCTTTTGGGCGTTCTGCACGCCACGTCACATAATATTTTAGCTTTTCATTCGCGTCTTCGTGACCTCTGTTATGGATAGGCAGCATATCCTTTTATGAAAATCGCGTTTAACTCAACTGGCAAAAATAGAGAGCAGCAATGAACAGACAGTGCTGGACAAAGCAGATAGGCATCATAAGCTTTTGAAACTTGACTCCACGCCCTTGATATGGTCGAAATGGCACAAACTGATGCAGACCTGGGACTCACTTCAAGTGGAACTGCATGGCAAATATTCTGCAGACTCCTTCCTGGTGATAACCGTTTTGGCTATTGATCAATTTCGGATGGGAGTGCCCATACTCCCGTACTCTCGGAAGAGAGAAATCTTAAGCACGCTAGTGATATCAGCGATGTGTGACAGCATACTCTACGGCTTCTATAGAATTATCGGTTTTCCTGTGCCATTTTCGCTGTTGACGGTGGTTGCTTCGTGGGTTGCGTTGATATCGATCGCTATGGCCATCGCGTGGGCGAAAATGATTCGAGAAACTCCTGGGGCAGGGACAATGATGGTGAATGTAATTAAGGTTTGGTTGTGCGAGGTTATGCTGGTGTTCATTTACCCGCCATACTACTACGTCTTCACAATATTACCCCACAAAGGGCAGATGGCATTCGCATTGCTTTTGCCAGCAATAAAATTGGTGTTGAAGAATGTTTTCGCTCGGACGGTCGTTCACCTCAGCGACGAGATGCCAGAGGTGGTAGTCTTTAACGTGGAAGTGTTCAACGCGTTGTTTCTGTCGTACTGCATGCAGAACTCGCCATCAATTTGGATAACTCAAGAGCTCATGCTTGCTGATGTTATCATGATTGGTGTATCTCTTCATGATGCCGATTGTGTTCGTTGCAGTTTAAAGGAGCTAGAACGTCGCATGGAGGTACAAACTACCAGGTGGAAAGACCAAGGGGAAGACCACTTGCCAATTACAGCACTCCAGCGAGCGAGTATCCTTTTGAGCGAGGATGCAACACCGAAGATAACGTTGGTCTCACCATTCATCGATCTTAAGAACGTGTCATCAAGTCTTGAAAAGCTGAGCAAATCGGTTGTAGTGGAATCAAAAACGTCTCGAAGTACATTCGGACCCGCTCGCCAAGCGGTGCGTGTTGCAAAGGAAGCGTTTGGTGGAGACAGAATTTATCCAAGTATTGCTGATTCTGAAAATTCGGTCCCAAAACTCCCAGCCACATTGGGTGCGACGCCTGCTGTACATGGCCGAGTTCGTCCTTCTTCTTAATTATGTCGAGGTGATTGTCCCACTCGTATTTGTAAGTGCCGTGTCCTTGTATTTGTATTTGTTTATTATTTATATACTTGCTCTCAAAGCGGATGCGTACTTCGCTGAACCCCATAGCAATTTTTCTGGCAGCTATGTACAATTTACCGAATCGCGATTATTACGCCCAGATTGCTGGTATGGACCAGAATGAGCTACTCCACAGGCTGAAGAATGTGCTGCTTTACTGCTTTCTTCAGCTAATTTCGCTGCAACAACTGTTTTTGCGCTGCAACACAAACTGGGTCTTTCTCCGATTCACCAATTGGCCTTCGTCCTTGAGAAGCAGTTCATCGGAGTACAGACCCAGCTTATGTTCTGGGTACATTATAACGTACACGTGTCGGTGGAGCATTGCAGGGTACGACTACACGTTCCAATTCGTTTGGCTTCAGCATCAACCAGATTCAACGTCAAGCATTCAAAGCGGTGAATAGCAAGACGCATGCTGCTTGCTGTTAAGAATGAACGCTGCCACATATATTCAGTAGTATGAATGTATTAAATCCTCAAAAAACAACGACTTCACTTTTGACTTCAGTGTAATCGCTTGGAGTGTAGTTCGGGACATACTCAGCGAGCATGCCCAATACTTCAGTATACAGTATTGAGCATCGCCATCGTTGGTGATTTCACTCGCGGCTGAAAATGTATCCCAAAGCAAAACACTTTCTGAGTTCACCCACTTGGTGCCGGCGCAAATTTGGTGGGAATTCCGCTACCATTCATAGTTGTAGCCCTTGAAGCGCTCCGACGTAGAAGCAGTTTCTCTTGGCCTAATATTTTGGCTATTTTACGATGTGGATTGTCGGTGCTGCACATTGAGCCACCATAGGTCATCTGTGCATGTGTCATTTTGAATATATCTATGACTGCACCTTCCAGCTTAAGTGGCTGCCAACCCAGCCTAATCCAACCAGGCAGCTGATACAGTATGCCTTCATGGCAATAATTTTCCAGGTGTGGTTCTCAGCAACCTCTACTCAATAGAATTCGATAGTGTGCACTGAACTTCAGTGACTGAAGCATCATCGTGTTTAACCCTCAATTGATAAACCAGCAATTAGTTTGCTCACTTGGGTCATCTTAGCCGGGGTCTTCTCGAAGACGAAAACTCCGAGATGGCAGCCTGCCATTGGCAGGAAGCTCTAACATCGTGTTGCAGTTGCAGATGAGTCCTTATCTCATTCGCGGCCGAAAGTTCTGGTGTTGGACCGTAAGATACTTACCGGTAATCTCCATCGTGCACACATTGCCGACTTTCATCTCAAGAAACACGACCATGTTGTAGCTGTTGGGGATGTCCGTGAGATCGACGTCATCGCCAAGAAACCAAGCCGCTCCATCGTGGGAAGCACCAGCTCTGACACCGTCTCATAAATCATCCTGCAGCAAATCCTGGTCACGTCCACTGCCGAGCTGCCTGTCCTCTGCCCGACTGTGAATCTCACGCCCACGCCGCTTTAACGTCCTCGCTCTGCTTCTACTTAGCATACTGTAAGAACATACTTCAAGAGCAGCAGTGTCCTAGAAGACAGGACGTCGCTTCCTGTACTGCACAGCACTACCAATGACCAAATTCAAAGCCAGCGCCAACAAACTCACGACGCGACTGCTCTCCCCTGCGCGGCTGAGCTCCCGTGCTCCCATCCTACCGATCGCATTTAGCCGGGCTCTCTCTCTATCTGCCACGAACGCTCGAGCGTATCTTTTCGCGCACTCGGTGCCAACGACGGGCGACCGGCCATTCCGACATCGTCTCCACTTCGCTGCAGTCATCTCGTCGCCATGTCCGTCAACGAGCGCACGTACCTGCTGACGCGCAGCTTGAGCGGCTCGTGGGAGGGCGACCACATGACGGTCAAGCCGTACGGCCCGGCCGTGACGCTGGCCATGGCACTCAACTACGTGATCGGCACGGGCTGCTTCGGCCTGCCGTACGCGTTCATGGTCATGGGCCTCGGGCTCAGCCTCACGCTCATGGTGCTGGGCGTCATCGGCTCCTGATCACGATGAACTACACGCTCGAGTCATTGGCCAGGGCCGAAGGCGTGTGCGCCGCCACGGGCGGAGGAGCACCCCGCCACCAAATCACCTACCGCAAGTTCGAGTTCGCCACCATCGCCGACATGTTCGTGGGGCGGCTGGGCAAGGCCGCCGTGCAGCTGGTCATGGGCTCTTACTGCATCGGCTCGCTCTGGTCCTACGCGTCCGTGTTCTCGTCGTCCACAGCTTCGCTCTTCTACACGTATGTGCTAGGAGACTCGTGCGACGTGTACGGAGACGCACCCTCGGCAGGTTGTTTGGACGCCTATTACGTGTTCATGGCCATCTTCTCGGCCATCGTGCTCACTATGGTGCTCATGGACATCAGCGACCAGGCGCTCGTGCAGAAGTTCCTGTCGGTCTACAGGATTGTGGCGTTCGCGCTCATGCTGCTTACGATGACGGTCAAGGTGGCGAGCGACGGTAGTGAGCTCGTGACTGCGCGGTACACTTTGATTGGGATGGCCAACTGGAAGAACTTTGGCAAGGGCTTTGGACCGACGCTGCTCGCGCTCAACTGCCAGTACAACATGCCGGACGCGCTGCAGCCGCTCAACCCCAAGTCCAAGGCACGCTTCGTTGCATTTGCGGCGCTGTTGATTGCTGGTGTCTGCTACCTGCTGGTCGGTCTGCTCGGTGCGCTGTCTTTCGACAAGATCAACCCGCTGGCGACGCTGATGTGGAGCGACTACACTGGCTGCGGCAATGGATGGGAGCAATGCGAGCACTCGAACCCATTTGGCATCGCCGTGCAGCTTGTGATCTTGCTCTTCCCTGTGGTGAACGTCGTGTCCGCCTATCCGATGGTGGGCGTCACCGTGGGCGACAATATGCTCATGTCGTTCCCGACGCACCTGACCAACCGCTTCGGCGAGAACATCACGCGCAGCATGTGCCGCCTGTCGGTGGCAGTGCCTCCGATCCTGTTCGCCATCGTGTTCAAGCGTCTGACTTCATCTTTGCCGTGGCAGGACTGTTCGGCTTTTTGCTGGGATTGACAATCCCCTGCTGGTTTCAGGTGATCGGCAGCAGATATTGCCAGCGAGTGTGGGGTTCCCGGGTGCAGCAATCACCGAGTTCACCGAGCCCGTCGTGAGCTCCGTGCCCTTCGCTAGCGTCTGCTTGGCGTTCACGGTCGTCATCACTGCCGTTGCCATCGCCACTATCAACACATAGGAGATCGTGGATCGTGGCATATACCAAGCAGCTCACAGAGATAGACAGACAAGCAGAGATGCAGCCAACACAATGCAACACGACCTTGGCAATGCAATTGGCTACAGTTTGATAACGCACACCAAGTTCAACAACCTTCTTTTTCTCTTACCCTTTCAACACCCAACCGATCGTTTTCCACAGGGATCCATTAGACCTATCACCACCCACCTGTAACATCCCATACCCTGATATAATAAATACATCCGAACTTGAAGCAAGGTATCTCTTTCTACTCCTTCACGTCAATTCCAACGTGAATCGGTAAACACCACGTCTGAAGCGCCCATACCAACGTTAGTCGCGATCTTGCCGTGTCGAGCGCAAGCCAATTCGTTCTCAGTATCAAAACCTCCACACCATTCAATAAAGTTAATAGAATTCCAAATGCTGCGCTCCATCTCCCGCTCGACCCTCCCTCGCACCACGCGCTGCCTGCTGGCCTCGCGCGCTGGCCACGTCGTCGGGCGACGGCCAGATCCACAAAGTGGGGATGGTGGGGCTCGGCCTCATGGGCCACGGCATTGCGCAGACCGCGGCGGCCGCGGGCTTTGAGGTGGTGGCGCTGGACGCCAACCCCAAGGGCCTCGAGAGCGGCATGAAGCGCATCGACACGTCGCTCTCCAAGCTGCTGGCCAAGGGCGTGCAAAAGGGCTCGCTCACGCAGGAGCAGGCGGACGCGCAGAAGGCGGCCACGATGGGTCGCATCACGCCCACCACGGAGCTCGAGGGGCTCCAGGACTGCGACCTGGTCATCGAGGCCATCGTGGAGAACGTGGAGGTGAAGAAGGGGTTCTACGCCAAGCTGGGCCAGGTGGCCAAGCCGTCGGCCATCCTGGCGTCCAACACGTCGTCGCTGGCCATCTCCGACTTTGCTGGGTCCTCGGGCAGGGCGTCGCAGGTGGTGGGGCTGCACTTCTTCAACCCCGTGCAGCTCATGAAGCTCGTGGAGGTGATCCGCACGGACGCCACAGATCCACAGATTTTTGAGGCTTGCAAGAAGTGGGTGCTGGATATTGGCAAGCACCCGGTGTCCTGTAAGGACACACCCGGCTTCATTGTCAACAGGCTGCTGGTGCCGTATCTCGCGCAGGCCATCTCGCTCTACGAGCGAGGAGACGCGACCAAGGAGGACATTGACGTCAGCATGCAGTTCGGCGCCGGACACCCCATGGGACCCATCACGCTCGCGGACTATGTCGGCCTGGACACGACGCTCTTCATTCTGGAGGGATGGGTGCGCGACCACCCGAACGAGCCGGCGTTCTTCGTGCCGGAGATTGTCCGCAAGAAAGTGGCGGAGGGCAAGCTTGGTCGCAAGACGGGTGAGGGATTCTACAAGTGGGACGGCGACAAGCGTCTGTGAGACTTGACGCCAAGGAAAAGTTCGGTGGATCCGCAGCGAGGCAAGCAGAAACGCGTACCCAGGAGAGGAAATATCTAGGAGAATAGCGTGCGCTGCATGAATCTCATCCATTGCGATTGATTTTTAAGTACAAGTCAATTTTGTGGAGAGTTGAGCCAAAGACCGAAGTGTCGACGCGTTCCAGCAGTGGGAACTGTAACTGCTGACAAACATCACGCTGAATATGATCAAGAATTAGCTCCATCTTGTTTAGTTTGTTGCTGTCCAAAGAGAAAACTTGAATTTTCGTTGGTCTGCTGACAGATTGACTCACGGTAGTTAGCAAGTAATGCATGAATTTTGCCCCTTTTTCTTTAATTCTCGGGTTTCTCTGTCAACACCAAATCTTGGAGCCAATCTAACGCCGACGATACTGTCGTCGACTATTGCGAGGAATTCAAAAATGGAAGCAGATTCGCCTGAGTGAAAAAATCGATGCGATGACTCTCTTGTGGTAAGACTCACGCCAGAAATCATCGCATTGGTGAATGAAGTGGCCAACGACATGCAAGAAGAGAAACTGCCCTAGTTGTCGAAATCACGAGCCACAACAACCTTCATGCCGCACTGGCACTTCCTGGGGCCCCCGTTTCCCAAGGAGCCAACGCAGATGAATCAGTTGCGGCATTTCGAGCGCGGCTGGTCGCTACTAACGACTCGCTAGTGCCATGAGGGAGCAACACGACTGCCAAGTTCTGCTCGGCTACGATTTACTTGCTTTTCATCATCTTGGAGAGTCCGAAGCTTTTGGTGTTCTCTTTTCCAAGTGGACAAATTGTCAGTGGATTATTCGCATTCGAGAGAACCAAGCTGGCGAACCAACGATCGGTGATTTCGTGATTGGACTTTTCATTTCAGCAGCGGAAGAAGAGGAAGAAGGTTTACTTCACATGGTGGAATTGTCCAATACTCACATCCGATTGCGGTATTACTGTATGATATGATAGCTGGGATAAGCGTTCTATATTTGCATTCTTTATTGCAGCAATTTTAACGCATGAAAGACAATTGTTTTACGTCAGAAAATTACGATAAAAAATGAGCGTCCAAACATATATAGATGCTTGATTTGCTGCCTTAATGCCATGTCTTAACTCGTGTAACCATCCTCGTTGTTCAAACAGAATCTTCCAAATGTGTCGCGGCGGAGAACACAACTCGTCGAAGACTTACTCGATAAATTTGCTCGAATTCACTTTTCTTGACAGAGCCAACGCAGCATATTCCGAGTCAACGACCTGCTCCCAGTGCTTTGGGTTACGGAGTCTGTCTTCGTCTTGGGTTTTCTTCGCAAATGTCCGCCGCAGGCGATCGCTTTGATCTGCACCCAATTGCACACCCGAGATGTCCGACAATAGAGATTCTGGGTCTGTCACTTCGCGGAGAGCAAGTTCCACCGAGACTTCAATTTGATTCACTGTTGGAAGTACAAATTCCCGGACGTTGCCACCGGAGTAGTAAAATCTCTCCGTGATTTCTCCCTTACTGTAGTCGCATACTTGATTCCCAAGCTTGAAGATCTCATCTTTACTCCAGCAGGACAGCAGGTAGAGGTGCACCTCAGGGATATCTCGCGACTTGAGACTCACTTGCTGAGATGTCGCTAGCATCTTGAACTTCCCCTTACCATCTGTAATGTCAGGAGAGTATCTTCCATAGCGAAATCCGTCCAGCAATAGCCACACGCTCGAAGTCCCCAGCTTTTGTTTAAGTGTTTGGTACACCGTAACCGCAGTCTTGTGGGAGCAATCTTCGTCAGAGAAATACCTGACGTCTCCCCTCACGACCCATGTAGAGGAGGCAGTTTCTCCCTGACAGCTTTCGATACACCAGTACATTCTTATTTCGCCCCAAAACGAGATAAAATGCCATCAGACACAACAGCGTCGACTTGCCGATGCCTGGTGATCCCATGACGATACTCGCCATGTCTGTGGGCAAATTCATGATGTTGGCTTCATTCTCTTCAAACCAGTCGCGAAGTAGCAAAGCCGCAACCTGCTTCTCTTCCTCTCTCCAGTAGACTTTACTCGTGCATCCACCCAGGCTGCTCAAAAACCGCGCGATCTGTGGAATCTCGTGCACAGTGTCAGCTTCCCATGTCTGCAGAGAGCAACATTCCGCTGCAAAATCACCCGCCGACAACAACATTTCCTTTGTTGGTAGCGTTGTGGTCGGAAAGCGTCGGGCTTGAGCCACTTCCACGACGATCGCTTCTTGGTCTGTCCGGCCAAGCGCTGAGATGGTTGACGCACCGTTTAAAGGTGCCCCCTTTGGTTCTGTGCCATACTCCTCAATGTTCTTGTAAATGTTCAGGTCAAGAACAGTGCGGCCCGGTAGACTGACTTGGCACTGCTCGAAAACTGCATTTCGGAGTCCAGGAGCGTTGTCGGCACCACTAAAGAGTCGCACCGTATTGACCGGTGCGTCGGATTCCCCTCGCCCACCAACTTGTACCAGACTTTCCTCCAAGGCGCTTTCACGACCACAGCAGTCTCCAAGGATTCGCCACGCATTCCGATGGCCTCATCCTCTGACAGCGGAGTGTCATTTGCCAACGCCGCAGCGCTCTCGTAAACTACCAGGCCGGCTGGAGAAATTCTCTTCAGATGACTTCCATCATCTCGTTCCTTCACCTCCACCCGGAGGTCCACAACGTCCGGATTATCCTGATGCAACTCCACTCTGTCAGCCATCGCGAGAAGCCTCCCCACCGTGTCCACCAACTGGAACCAGACCTTCCTTTCCAGAGTGCAATTATTCAATAATTATCTTCGCGATAAACAACAGGTCATGGACTGTCAACCATTGACACAGTGTTTGTTGTCTTCAACTTCAACTGTACCCATTTGTTGCCATCTGTACCCATCTTGCGATATAAGAGCACGCCAAATGTGACCCACAGTTACGCAGCATTCCCGAATCCTACGACCCAAGAGCATGGCGACGGACGGCGTGAAGGAGGAGCTGGCGGCGATGCAGCTCGGCGAGGCTGAGGACGTGGCCATGGCCGACGTTGAGGCCGAGGAGGGCGCCGAACTGGCGCTGGACAAGGTGTCGCTGCTGCAGGAGAGCGTAGACAAGATGGCGCTCAGCATGTTCAACGCGCTGCGTCTGCTGCCGGCCACGACGGGCGACGCGACCAAGACGCAGGAGACCAAAGACGCGGTATAGTGTGGTTCTTACAGTTTAAGAGCATTTTATACTTTTTCAGCTGTTGGTAATTTGATCACTTATTGTTTTAAATTGGTAATTTGATCACTTATTGTTTTAAACAGATCACGTCGCTGGCCAACGACGTCCTGCGCATGGTGCAGGAGACCGACGTGCTGATTGACGATCTGCCAGGGCTGGACAAGACAGAGGCGTGCGTGCTGATGCAAAACTGTTGAGCAGGTTGCAAGTTTTGGGTTCTGTGTTGCTGAAGATACTTTGCTTGTTGTTGCAATAGTGAGCAGATGGAGGAACTGCGCCGACTGCAGATCCAGAGTGAGGAGGAGGCCCAGACGCTGCGTCAAGTGGCCGAAGAAGCAGGTAGCAACATTAGCAGAAAAGAGTAGCGTGATGTATAGCAGCGCACTCACGTGACTTTTGCTCTTGTGCTGCAGAGCGGTGGATGGATCGAGCACGCGACTCTCTCCGCGTCATTTCGGAGACGCGGCTGCGTCGCTGAGCTTTAGAGTAGAATTTGAACGACGAGATAGGCAGCCAGCGTATATTCTAGTTGTGGTAGTGCTATGAATGACAGCGCAGGCAGCCATCTGATGTTTATGTTGCTTTGGTTTTGTGCGTACAGGTCCGATCACTTCAATTTGTGTAGAAATTTCTATAGGTTCGTACCTGTGCGTACAGGTCCGATCACTAATTTCTATAGGTTCGTACGTGTGCGTATCACTTTTAGTTTATCATTTCTAGGAGATCATGGCGGACATGTACGGCGGCCGCGTGCTGGCGGGCGAGGACAGCGAGGAGGACGACGAGGAGGACGAAGGTTGGCGCTCTCTTTAAGCTGTAAATGCGTACAAGAATCTCGTAGTGACTCGACGTCTGCTGTGCTGCAGAGATGAATTTCCAGTTCAACGGCTTTGGCTCGCAGGGTCCGACCTCTGCGCCTCGGTTCGCTGTCCCCGCAGTAGTGGGAGTAGAAGGAGAAGAGGAGGAAGAGAGCGAGGAGGAGGACGCACAGTCTCTGAAGCTTGAGCAGACCCCAGAGACTAAAAGGAGGAAGAAAAAGGAGAGCAATTGGTGGAGGGTGAAGCAGAAGAAACGACAACTGCGGAGACCAAGGAGAGTGGTGGAAATGTGGTAGTAGAGACAGAAGACAAGGGAGAGCTGTGGAAAGTGGACGCGTCTGTGAATGGCATCGACGTCATGAGCGACGCGGTCATTGACACGCTCCAGCCGTCGCTGGATGCGACGATCCATCGGATAGCGGAGCTCAAGGAGAGTCAGCAGGTGAGGTGCACGGCGAAGATGGTTGGGAGTGTTGCGGAGACTGATGTGGTGTGTTGGATTGATTTTGGGGATTGCAGCGACTACTGAAGCTGCTGACGGAGCAGAACGCCGTCATCGGGTCCAACAAGCAGTTAGAAGACGCAGCCGTAGTGCTGGAGAAGCTGCCGTACTACGTCAAGAAAGTGCAGGGTATCAAGCTAGCTATGACGGAGATTACTACAACCACCGAGAAGATGAAGCGGCGTGCTGAGAACTTGCGGGTCGATGCTCAGTCACGTATGCCGATTTGGATATTCCTGGTTGTGGTGCCGCCGATATGCTTATACTAACTATGTTGCTTCTGGCGTGCATCTACAGACGCGATCAAGAAAGAGAACAAGCGAGACGCACAGTCACAGTGGAATAAACTGTACGCTGCCAAGAGCACGACTGGTTCTGGCCCGCCTTCAACGCAGTCCTAGATCTCTGTCGGTGTCGGTGACAATATAACTGCGTGAGACGCAGCTCCGGCGCCATCCACCTCTCCTCCCCTTCTTATCCATCCCTGTTCAGGCGGAGTTGACAGCCAGTCGTGTTTCTGACGCTTCAACCTCGAAATGGCTAACCTTTTTGTCCAGTCGCCCTGCCACGTCAGCACTCCAAACAGCGCCAAGCAGACCGGCACAGCCAACGCACACACTGCAGCCAAAAAAGTCTCACTTTATATGTAACGATAGTTTATCTGAGCCGACGACATCTCCAGCAGTTCGCTCTCCAACATTCCAGCGACTCTCGTCCACTCAATTGCCGGGCAGCTCAGTTGTACTTGAGGTAGAGCGCGGCGATGGCCACGACGGCCGCCAGCACGGCGAAGAGCGGGCCGTTCTGGCCGCTGATGTCCTGGCGGCCGCTGGCCGAGGCCTTGCCGCCGCTCCACTTGTCGCCGCCCTTGGCGGGCGCGTCCTGCTTGACGTCGCCCTGGATCTTGCCGATCTCGTACTGCTTGAGCTGCTCGCGCGCGTCGTTCGAGTGGCCAATGTCCTCGAACTCGTCCGTGGCGTCCTGGCCAGCCACGTCCACCATGATCTCGGGGCCGCCCGGGTGGTCGTCCAGGAAGGCCGTCACGTCGTACACCTTGCGCACGCCGCCGTCACGGATGACCATCCAGCAGTCGTCCACCGAGTTGTGGGGCGCCACGTCCTCCATCGTGAACTCCTTCACGGCGTCGGTGGTGGTGGGCGTCTCGGGCGTCGTGGAGTCGGCCATCGTGTCTGGGAAGAGGCTGGAAAGAGTCTGCGCTGAGGGTTCCGAGGGTCCGCGAAGCTAGAAATGCTCAAATGGGAGGACCTCGCGTCATCAAGTGTGCTAGTACCACGAGAAGGAGGTGGACTAGGATAGGGTGGAGAACGTGGATTTAGGATACGGGGGCGATTTTATGTGGCGAGGGTAGGGATAGGATCCTTGTTAGAGGCGGAAATAGCACTTGACCAGGATCCACCACAGGAAACGAGGACATGGCTACGTCGACGCATGGACAAGTTGCTGTTGCTGTCATAGGCGCTGCTGGCGAGCACCAGCAGCAGCTCCGAGCTGGGACGGCTCCTGAAGACAACATGAGACGATTGCTAGTATGCATTTGTGGTGACGCTAGGAAATCCAGCTGCAAGATCGAGCTGGACGAGTCGCTTCGAGAGTGTCATTATGTGACTCGCTCAGAATTCGTCCGTCAGTTCCAGCGGTGCCTACAGCGCTGCTCTGCAATTCTGTCGCTCCTGCATCCACATCGCATGGAAATGCAGTGGTTTTGTTAGACGCAGGACGGTCTGGCGCGACGGCGGTGCAAGCAAAGGCAGGCTCGGCGCCTGTATCACTATAACTTGATTATCGCAAGAGCTATTGTGACATCGCCTCCCAGCCAATCACCACCTCCACCTACTGCGAATATTCGAACCAAGCAGTCGGAGTCCGTGACACGTACGTCAGTCTGCCAGTGCGTCATGCGTCCTCTGCTCGTAGCGCCAACGCTCGCTGCGCTCGCGATCGTCGCGCTTATCGTGCCAATATCGCTGGTATACCTCAATACAAGCGACGTGCAATCGCCGACCCCAGTCCCTGGCCATGAAGACCCCAAACACGTGGCAAATGTGGCAAATGTGGTGAATGTTGTGCTGCTTGGGGCCACCGGAGACCTAGCGGCCAAATATCTATGGGTGGCCATGTTCCGCATGGCGTTCGAAGCTGCTGCCACCACGGACCGAGTGCTCAGGTTCTTTGCGGGTGCATCCAACTCCATTGAACGGGGTCGAGCGTGGCACCAAAAGTTCTTCGATGAATCGTTTGCTGAGCGAGTGTGTGGAGCAAGTGAAGACAAAGAGAAGATCGCAATGGCGCGGACGAGGTGTCTGAAGTTTCTGGAAGATGAGTTCAAGCCCAGCGTGAGCTACATGCCACTGCGCACTGAGACCCAATATCGAGACCTTGGAATTGTTTTGGATGAGAGGAAGAAGCAACTCTCGGAGGGGAGCAGAGAGGAGGGACGCATGGTGTACCTTGCCATTCCACCGCCGTTTTTCCTGCAGGTGAGTCGAGTTGTGTCGTGTTCCTCTAGTCCATAGCGAGCTGAATGATTGATTCATGAAACAGAGCTGTGAATTGGTGCATCGATACTTAAGACCACGATCGACGGGGAGGAAGGCGATCCATTCCTTCGAGTTGTGGTCGAGAAGCCGTTTGGTCGGGATTTGGAGTCTGCCCGTGAGCTTGCCACACACCTTCGGCGAATTTACAGTGTACGCTCTCCGCTGCTTCTGGAAACCACCCTCTTTCAATTCCGTTGACTTTGTGCACATTACAGGATCAGGAGCTGTACGTGATGGATCACTACGCCGGCAAGCCTGTTGTGCATGCACTTCGCAGATATTTTCAACTTAATGCAGCAGCATTGCACCCCATCTGGAACACTCAGCACATTCGTGATGTTCATGTACGCTTATTCACGAAAGACTGCACTAAATCGCATTAAAAAATCTGACCGCGATCTTGCTATGAAATACCACAGATTGAGATGACCGAAACAGCGACAGTGAAAAATCGCGTGAATTATTTCGACAGGTATGCCTGTGTGTCTATGGTTCACGCACTTTGCTAAGCATACTGACAAAAATGGCAATAATTCCATTGTAGCACCGGCATCATACGCGACGTAATGGTAAACCACCTCCAGCTGCTGTTCAATGTGGTTGTAGCACCATCCTTTAATCCTGCGATCTACGATCCGTCAGTCTCGTCAAGTGACTTTGCGAGGGATTTACATGAAGCCCAGCTTCGCTTTGTTGGAGGGTTAAAATGGTCCATCGACAATCAACCAGATTCACTTTTCGTCGCACAGTACGACGAATATGATACGCACTATCGAGCAGAGATCGGTCACGAACAAGACGCTAGCGATCACTTCACTTCGACAGCTGCGAAAGTAGAGTTTTCAAGCGTCTTAGAGGAGTGGAGAAACACCACCTTTCACGTTGCAGCTGCCAAAGCCAGCGAAAAGCGACTGCTAGCTGTTACCGTCAACTTTCGCGATGGTGTCTTCCGCGAGGATTGTCAGGATACGTGTACCTTGACCATCACTTTCCAGCTAGCTCTTAACGCCGACACTCGCCAAAGTCACCGGATAGAATGGTCATGCGACCTCAAGAGGGTTTTGAAGTCTGCCCAACTCCCAGAAGGCTGGGGCTATCTAAATTCACACGACCAGCGCGTTATAACTCCGATGCAAGCAAGCTCACTCTCAGAAAACAGTGGCTATGATGTGGCTATGTGGGAGCTCGGTGACGAACGCTCGGCATACGATATTTTGCTGGACAAGGTCGCGGTCGGTGCTACTGAGCATTTTGCAGATTTGGACGAGGTGGAAGCTGCTTGGTCACTGTGGACGCCGATTGTACAGACTGCTGAAAATATTGTTGAAGCACACCAGGTGCAGAAATCGCGTTTAGAGCGTGCATCATATCCAGCGGGGACATCGCCATGGAAGTCAATGTCAGCACTAGAGGCTACCTCTCAAGAAGTAGCTAGAGAAGAGCTTTAGTGGTTTCCAAGAGCACAAATACTTTCAGTTGATTGCACGACTATACATATTAATAGCGGATATCATCTAGCAGCAGATAGAAACGATTCGCGTCGCACAAAAGAAGACGTTGTTGCTAGTATCAATCGATGAAGTCCAAGTGGAGAAGCTTTCTCGTCAGGCTGTGGAGTCGACACAAGTTGAACTTCACGGTAGCTTTTCGGCGGAGCGCGTAGTAAATCTGGCCAAGTACGCAAACGAAAACAGTTGGACCCACATATTCACGGTTTTGCTAGTAACACCGATCCCAGGCTTGGCAATTATATTGCTCATTGATGTAATTCCCCTGGCCGACCCAGCCCATGGATTGGAGGCGAACAAAATGTTCTTCGTACGAGAATACTTCACCTATTTGGTGCTGACTTTTTCTCCATCCACCAATTTCGCACTGGTGTGTCCATTCTCTCTTATCCTCAAGTGAAGCTCATCCGAGACACCATCGTAGTGTCGGCGATTAAGGTCGCAACTGTGTATGGCTTATCTCTGCTTGTTGGATTTCCATTTCCGTACTCGTTTTTGGTGGTATGCCCCTATGGTTTACGCTGATTGCTATCTCGCTGGCAATTCAATGGACTAACCAACTCCGAGAGAATACTGAGGCGAGAACAATGCTGTTGGATATGGTCAAGTTGTGGTTGTGCAATGCACTAATCGCTTTCACCTACCCAACATATTTCTTTGTCTTCTCAATTATATCAAGCAAGGGCCAAATGGCGTTCACATTACTGCTACCAGTGATTAAATTGCTCATGAGAAACCTCTTCGCACGGGTAGCTGCTTTCTTCAAGGATGACCGACCCGTAATGGTCGTTTTCAACGCCGAAGTCTTTAATGCGCTGTTTGTATCATACTGTATGCAGAGCTCGCCGTCGTTCTGGACAACACTCGAGTTGATGCTGGTCGAAATCATTTTAACATCCTTGTCATTCCGTGACATGAATGCTTCTCGCACCATCCTTTCCACGCTAGAGCGGCAGATCGACAATGATTGCAAAAGGAACAGTTCTCGTGGGCGTGGTAACAATATGTTTGCAAGACGACCAACTACACTAGAGCGAGCAAGTGCATTTCTACTGCAACAAGCGAATACCAACGCCACGATGGTATCTCCGTTCGTGGAGTTGAAACCTTCGTTTTCACATCCAGAGCTACCCATGGACGGACCGAAAATGGCAAGGCCAGGCCGGCCGATAAAGGTGAAGAACAATTTTATGATGCTATCGAAAACATCGCTTGTTCATCCACTCCCACAGCTGAAGAAAGTCAAGAATCTTATCGATAAAGCGAAGGAAATTATCCCATCTGGGGAAATTTGCCTGAAATCCCAGCTACAACAAGATATTCACGACAGGTTCGGCGTTTGCTGTACATGGCGGAGTTCCTTATCTTACTCAACTACGTTGAGGTCGTCATCCCACTCGTCTACTGTAAGTGTTTTTATTATGTACTGCACGACACGGTTTGCTAACGAAGTCTTCAATGGTTATTTGTACATCAATTTCGTTTCCTTGGCGGTTTATTTCCCACAGCTGTATACTTATTTGCCACCTTTCATCTACCCAACCGCCATTTCTACGGAGAATTTATTGGCATGGACCAAACTCACCTTTTCAAGACACTCCAAAACGTGGCGACCTACTTCGTATTCCAACTTGTCTCATTCATAGTGCTAGTGTACATGCTCAACCGTCTGCTGGGTATTTCGCCAATTCAGCAGCTGGCATTTGTCCTCGAGAAACAAATTAATTGGGTCCAGATTAGCTTCGTGAATTGGCTACTCTGCAATGTGCAGGCGTCATTGCAGCATTCAGGTTGGTGCTATACAATTCTTCCCATTGTGATGGCTTGGCCTCTCCAACGGTCTCGAATATTGCTTAGGTTACGACAACTCTTTCGAATTTGCGTGGCTGAGAAGTCAGTCTGGCTCAGTGTCCGATGTAATCGAATCCGTCTAGTACTCAGGCTAAGGCCAAAGCTATATTAGCTTCACTTGATTGTCACGGCATTTGTCCGAAGTTGGGACATTCAAGATAAACCATACACACCCAACGATAAAGGTTCATCCTCAGCCGACAAGAAAATACTACCAGGTAGGTTCAGACTGACAAAAATGCTGATAAGTTGACCGTGTCAACGGGTCGGGTCTTTACAGGTCTAACAATCTGCGGACCCGATTTTTGTGAAGAAGCATAGCAATCCGTGCTACCCTAACCGGACGACTCTGATGAACGAACTTGATATTATACTATATGCTCGTGTAGTCTCCTGTACGAACCTACCCGAGACAGAAGAGGCAACTAGGGATACGTTGAGAAAGGATGCCCTAAAGCTGATGACGCACGAAGTTGACTGAGACTTCGAAACGTGAACCCTGTCCGCAGATCATTATGTACTTCTAGCCGTATGCCGATCGCGATCGCAGTAGTCAACTATATTGTGCCATTCTGAAGAATGCTATTTTCCCGAGTCGATGACGGTGGTGACAAATGTTTCCAGTCCGTGTCCGATGACATCCGAAAACTAGAAGTATCTGACCATGCTGAGCCCGAAAAATCTCGCATCATTGCTGACTAGCGCGCGGTAACGTTGTATTGTTAAAAATCTAGCAATCGAATAATTCACACGATTCGATTTTAAGTAAGGTTACGGCTCTATGAGTTTTGCCTTGCCTTCGTGGCCAACACTTGTCAAACGATCAGCAGCATAGGTGGACACAAACAACATATTGTTGTATGTGAATTACACAAGTCTCACTAATTTTCCTGTGCATCTACCAGTAGACACCATCATGGCCTCAGCAGTATTTATGCCTGCAGGTTTATTTAATATGCATGATCACCTTATTTTCAATCACTGGAGTCTCTTACATCCAAACTGAAGTAGTTCGACAAGCGGAAGTGCTTCGGTACTGTAGTTGGACGGGGGTTGTAAGATATCGCAACCACAACCGAAATGCAGCGACAACTAACCCCATCGATATGACCACCTTCTAACCCAAAAAAACGACACAAGTTGTTTTGCTGCTTTAAAAACCTTGGCGAAGAGCTGAGCGACGGCTGCATAAGTACAGACTATTGTCACAAATACATCACAATTGAGTGAAGCTGCACCTTCGAAAAAGGTTCCAAGACACGACGCACAATAACAGTGCTTGTTACTCCCACATTTCCGGCGTGAGGAATCTGTTCCCAAAGATGAACATGAGGTACGGTACCGACTGTGCCGGGCACATGACTTCAAATAGCTCTAATTTGCACGGCCGAAGCGGAAACACCCAGTCTCTTGGAACTCGAAAGTGTTTCTTCACTGGCGCCGAGCTCGACCCCTTGCTCTTGCTGTTACCCTCGTAGTCATCCTCATACACCTCAGGGCAGTGCACGCATCGATGCCACGCTTCCGACGCTTCGGGTCCAATCAGCTTTTCCACAATCACTCCATTGCCCACAATATTCTCTTCCTCATCTTCAAACCTCGCGGCTCGCACGTCGTCCTTAAACAGTCCTTCAAACTCCTGGAACTCGAAGATGTTGGCGTACAAGCCGAATTTCGTATCCACGAACCGCGCAGGCACTGCGGACGAGCAGTCTCCATTGCCATACACTGAGCTATTGAACACATTCAGCTCGTACCCTCGGGCACCTCCATCTCGTCCTTGTGCGTTATACGCAGGTACTGCAGCCCTCTGGTCGTCATCCCGAAGTCAGCATTGTAGTCCCACGGAAGGAACTCCTGGCTCGGTACTGGCCCAGCAGCGTGCCGCTGTCGATCCAGTACGTCACTTTCTGGTTCTCCAGCATCACTTTAAGCGCATACACGAGGTCCTCGAGAGCTTTGAGACGCTGGTCGGGCGTCACGCACACGCCTGGGCGGACGAAACGCTCGTCCCGATGAGCACTCGACACGCAGCGCCGCAGAGACGACGGTCGGCGAGAGCTCAGCAGACCGCCCTCTTCAAACGGCATGTGCAGCAGGAACAGCCAGAACAGCAGCAGCTGCAGCGCCACCACCAGCGCGAACTGGACCTCGCGCCGAAACACCAGACACGACCGCATCAACTATTGTCAATAGGTAAAGTTGGTCGTCTTATCCCATGCAATCTGTGACGTGGCAACAAACATTATATACCCTAAACCCTACGTGATACATCATGTGAACATAAACCCTATAGCATCGCTGATTTGCTGAAATGAAAAGTGGGGTTTCATCCAATAAGCCGCTTGGTTGTGGCTGCCAGTCACCAAGATGAGCGGCCAGCGCGGAGTGGACGTGGACGCGGAGCTGGCGCAGCTGCTGCAGGAGCAGGAGCAGTTTCTACAGCAGCGCAAGCAGCCAGCAGCTAAGGTCTCTCGTGTGGGCGGCGCGCCGGCGGTGCGAGCGGCCGAGAAGGCGGCGCAGGAGACGCAGGAGGAGGCTCCGCAGGTGCTGCGGCAGGTGGTGGAGCGCAGCGTGGCGCCCGTGGGGCAGCAGGACTTGGTGCTGGCCCCGGAGAGTCGACCCAGTGCAGGTTTCCCGAAGGTGACGCGACGCGGACCGGGGCAAAGTCTGTTTGGCAGACGGAGGCGCGAGGCGAAGGCTGCGAGTGCGTCGACAGTTAACGAGCAGAAGCAGGAGAGAGAGGACGGGGACAAGGAGAGCAGGGACATTGACGCGGCCAACCGGGCGCGGCTGCAGGAGATGAGTCCGCAGGAGATCCTGGAGGCGCAGCAGGAGCTGCTCAAGTCGCTGGACCCGAAATTGATTGAGAAGTTGAAGAACAGGAAGAAGGGGAGGAAAAATGAGAAGAAGGAGGCAGAAAAGAGTGTGAAGACGGAGAAGAAGGTGATTGTGGCGGGAAAAGCAGTGGTGAAGTCAGAGGAACTGGAGGAGCAGAGACAGAAGGAGGAGGAGATTAAAAGACTGGCCGCGATTAAGACGGAGGAGGATTTGCAGGCGCAAGCTAAGCAGCTTCCACCGGAAGAGCGGGCTAAGCTGGACTGGACGCAGACTACGGACGAAAAGAAGGATGGAAAAGCTGCTGCTGGTTCGAAGCGTAAAAGATGCTGCGTCCGGCGGTGGTGGCTCCGACTCTTGAACGTTTCGATCTGGACGGCAATGTGCTGGAAGATACGGATGCAGAACTTCCTGTACACTCAGGGCTTTTCATCACGGTGATGACCCGGATGCCGCTGGGTACACGGTGCCGGAACTTCTGCACCTTGCGCGGAGTTCTGTGGCCAGCCAGCGCGCAATGGCTCTATCGGTGTTGGCCAAGATCCTGCACAACCGACAGTTCCAGCAAAATGCGTCGATCAATGTAGCGCCGCGTGTGCTGCCTCGTGATTTGGCTATTACGTTGCGACTCGTGCTAGATGACCAGAACTACACGGCGCTGAGTGCTGGTGTCTCGGCATTGCACTCGTTTATTGTTCCTGTTAAGGCTGATAGTGAGAACACAACAGCTAGTCTGGAACAGACTTATCTCCCTGAGCTAAAGCATGGTGCTGTCGTACTACCGCCGCGAGTTCATTTGCATCGTACTGGAGCATCCGTGCAAGCCCAGGGTAAAAAGCAGGAAGTTGAGGAGGTGGTTTACATTGACACAAGCGAGGCTGATGATGGCTCCAGTATTAGTGATGAGGACCTGGCAGCGCTGGATCCAGTGCAGGCCCTGCTCAACATGGATGTGGGCACGCGGTTGCGCTTCATCCTTGAGACGATACAGCTTCCAGATCAGTATGCCACAGAGAAAATGCTCGAAATACTGATTGCAGTAGCGCGCCACTCCCCACGCGCTGCACACGAGATCAGCTCAAACGCTAGACTTATGAAGTTACTGCAGCAGCAGTATATTGAAAACGAGCAGGTTCTGACTTTCCAAGCAGACAACGTTCGTTCGTTGAGACTCTCGCTCAAGGCCTTAGAACTTGTGCGGGCCCTTTGCCAAGGCCAGCGTAGCGTGGCTTCTGCCCTGATTACAAGCGGTGTGATTCAGAGTACAAAGGGTTTCCTTGCCTTGAAAGAGATTCCGACCGACAACAAGCGTGAGGAAGCTGCGGTCTTGTTTGCCCAGATGCAGGTTGAGAGCTTACGTATATGGCGTGTTCTCCTCGGCTACGGACTGGATTTTCACTGCTTCGCGTACTTGTTCCCGGTTCTTTCGGGCTTTATGCAAAGCAATGCAGTGTCTACAGAAGGCTCGGCGCCGCGAACTGCCGCACTGTTTGCGGCACTTGAAGCTTTTGTGGCCTAGGAGCATTGCACGAGGCTCAACATTACTTCAGCCAGCTCGGTTTTTTCATGAACGTGGCTAAGGACGAGGCTACTCGTTGCATCAGGTTGCTAAGTGCGACAGAAGAAAGCGACGTCGACGTCATCGTAATTCTGGACACTGTTCTGCGATTTTTGCTGGAGCGAGTGTCCTTGCGAACAAGTACAGCCTGGAGACCGCTGGTTTGCAGGAAGTGCTGAAGTTGGTGCAATCGCGTGAAGTGACGCACAATTTGCTCCCACGTCTGAGCGATTCAGCATCAAAACGCGATCTGCTGCTGTCAATTGTTCGTTTTCAACGAAATGTTGTCGGCGCTGGGCTATTGCCCGATGACCTAGACGAAGAAGAGGAGATGCAGATGTTCGCTCGTGAAGTCAAGACCCCTCTACTTGCAACAGCTTCCTCTGCTGTTGTAACTTCTCCCACTGGTGCTTTTAGCCCTGCTTTGATCCAAGCTTGTGAGCTTACAATCCTGCTAGGTGAACTTATTTCTGCCCCCGAAAACGACGCTGCAACCTTCAACGCCGAGTTTGTGCAGGATGTATACCACCAGGCTTTAATTCTTGTCGAGAAGCTTGGAGGTGGGGCAGAGTACTGGGTTGCACGCTTATTTGCCAATGTGCTTTTCCACCAAACGGTTCTGCGATTGCTTGGCATTTTCAGCGAGAAAGAAGATGCAACTCGTATGAGTCGTGTGCTGGTTCCAATCTACCAGGCACTTGTAAACGCTACGCCTGAGCAGGAAAACCACTCGGCGCAAGTGCTTATCGGACCATCTACTGTAAACAAGTTCTCGTGGCACTTACGTCTTCCGCAAGAGGAGCAATCCTACCTGCCCAGTAACCTACCGCTTCCGAGCTTTTGGATGCTCTCTCCGTTGTCACGTATCGAGTACAGCAACAATGGAGCTGATGGCAAGCCGCCGATTGATGCGAGCCCTACCCGGGCTCAAAGTGAAGAAATGAAGCTGATCATCAGTGCTACCTGCCGCTTCGTATTCGAGTTTGAGCGTTTGGCTCCCAAGCTTTCATCCATCCCCTCCATCGCTGAGCTTCGCCCCGAAGATAAGCTATTCCACCTCGTGCATGTGTTCTTCGCTGGTAGCGACGTTCTCTTCGATGACCATGTTGATGCGGCGCTGCGACAGCTACTACCGAAGCTCGTGGAGCCTATCCTTCATTCTTCTCAAGACTCGAGGTTGTTTTACGAAGGAATCCTGCGCAACCTCAAGCGCTTTGAAAGCCTCGAAAGTGGTTCAGAGCCCGACCCGCTCCGTCTTCGTCGCCTTCAGCATCCTTCTCATCTGATGAACAGCAAGTGCTGACCTTTGTGGAGAAGCTGATGGCCGAGTACACGGCCTCTTCCTACGGCAATATGCATTTTGCTCAGTGCGTAGCTCTGCTTTTGGCACGGGACTTCCCCTGATGATTCGCAAGTTCGTATGGAAAGAACTTCAGGATTCCCACTTGCTGCATACACTCGCACCATTTGTACTCTCAAGTGCGCAGCTCTTCAAAAGATGCACCCGAGGTGGTGTAGCACCTGCCACTGATGCCCAGCTACTGCAACTCATGCAACAGGCAGTATGCAAGCAGATCGTCTCACCTAGGCGTGGCCCGTTCGCGTATTCGGTTGCTATCAACAACCTTGTAGCTTACCTCTTCACGGATGACGACACTCTTAGCTTTGCTCGTCAACAACTCGCACAAACCCTCGCGTCTTCAGCGTCGCCACCAGTGTGGGGGCACCTGCTGAGCTACGACGTCAAGAACACATCGCTGGTGAGCGCAAACTATGGTAACGTGCTCCCGAAGCGTTTGGAAAAACTTCGGATTCAGGCAGCATTATCACCGGACCAACTACTTGCGTTCGAGACGTCTGTGTCTCTGCTTGCAAACGGAAAAACGACTGAATAGATGCAGCGTAAGTACTACGCGTGACTGCTTTCATTATCTCCCCTTCAGACCAGCGTGGGTGTGATTCTCTTTCTCTTTTCTCTACAACAGGCGCTGTAGCAGTCTCCGCAACTTTGGCGTATTTGAAGTATAGCAGCGGGCGCACGGTGCTCTCACTCGTGTTCGCAAGGCCGCGGTGCCACACGCGATAGTCCATGACAATGGGCGTGCCCGCTGCCACACAAGCCGTCACACTTGGCAGATCAGCATACCCCTCGAACGCCGTTCCTCGCACCCCATTGTCGTGAATGTGCGACCTCGTCTTCATCTCCGTGCCACCCGTTTGCTCAGTGATGGCCACCAGCGGCACAAACACATTCAAGCGATCGACTGCACCAACACAACGCTGTCAGTCAATTGCCACCACATCTCTCCGCTATTTCTCAACTCACCAGGTTCCTGAACCTTCTGGTTGCGATGCACTCCATCCAAGTGCCAGTTCTGATCACTGTCACCAGGTCTCGAGAGCACGCAGCCGACGTACTCGAGGTGATAAGTGCTCGGTTTGAAAACCTCCTTGAGCACCGGCTGCCAAGCTGCTGCCATCTCCTTTAGCAGATCCATGTCCACCGAATGCACAGTCTGCACTGTGTGCTCCGTCAACGGGATGGTCTGGAACGCCAAAGTGCTCAACTGCATGTCGATCCGACCGCCTTCGCGCACGTAGAAGCCCGCAAGCCGCTCCGAGTGCTCCCGACGAGTCAAATCCAAGTTTTGCGCCGCAGCTTCGGCGAGGAATTCCTCATACCGGTTGATCACTTGCGTTCGTAGAGTCTCTACGAGGGTCTCGGACGCAGCGTAGACGTCCACAGATAGCACCACGAAGCCGTCCGCGTGCACGGTCTCCGCTAATGCGTTCGGGGTCATGTCGGACAAGATACAAGCTCGAGGATGGGACGGACACGCAACTCGACAATAGCAAATGTGGATGTGGAATTCAGACACGTTAGGTAGATGGCACACTTCAAGAATGCGAGTGCGAACGCACCATGCCTTCGCTCTCGCTGTAGCCTGAGGTGGAAGGGATCGTGATGAAGGAAAACGTCGGCTCCGTGTTGCGGTCCTCCTCGTACTCGTCGGTCGAGTGCAATTTGTCGTCACATTCCTGTGGTGACGGCAGGTACGGGATGTCGTTGGACGACGGAGGCTGCTCCGGCTGCTCGTGCTCTTGTTCGTCCTGGTTGTCACTGACGTCGTGAACATCCGACACGGTGCCAACTTCCTTGTGGTTGGTCATGTACGCGGCCAAGTCCACGCTCAAGAATTTGCCCAGCACATTGACGAACAACCGCTTGCTACGGGGACAAGCCGGCCACGCCGTCACGAGACGCACGCAGTGGTCGAGGAACGTCTCGAGCATCTGAGACCGCTCTTGGATGTCCTGCAGACTTGGCGGGAACAGCGTGCGGCGTGGGAACTTGATACCAGCAAGTTGGTTGAACGTCGACTCGCATTCGGTGCACTGGAGGCATCGAGGCCGCGTGAGCAGCTCGACAAGGTCGGAGGCGACCAAAGGAGGCTCTTCTACACCAGTCAGCGTGCTCTTTCGAGACGGTAGACGACCACGACAGCTCTTGAGCACTGCCAAAAGTCGTTTACGCAGCAGGAAGAAGCTCTGGAAGCGCTGGATGCAGCGTCCGCGCAGTTGGAGCTCAGCCACAGCGATGTCCATCGTATAGCGAACGTGCTTGGATTCTGTGGGTCCTCGAACCACGTAAAGGCCGGCGAACTGCACCATCTTGTCTTGGCCTTTTAGGTAATGACTCTGCGGCATGCAGCCGCCAAGGACGGCAGCCGACGCGCTTATCTCGCGAGAGCGAGTCAACGCCTGCTCCGTTGCGACTTTCTCCGCAACGGCTCGCTCCAATGGCGTGCTCGTCGCTTGGTCTGGCTCCCGCTGACTTTGGTTTGAGCCCGTGGCAACGGTTGTGGCGGTGCTAAGCGGCTGAATGGTATCCAGCACGACCGACATCGTCTGTTCGCTGGTGAATAGAGATCGCTGGGTCTGATAAGCAGTCAATACTCTAGTTGTCTCGACGCTGGAGGAACTGAAAGTGCTGGCAACGACGTGAGCAACCAACGCCCACGTTTAACTATTTGTGGGGATAAGCACTTTCCAATTGTGGCAACGGCAGAGGCAGGACGGCTGCAGATGCGGTGCCAGTGCGTTTTTCTTCTTCTTGTCCTCCAGCTGTCGTCTATAGGCGACATCGTGATGGATGACCAGCTCACGATGCGCGGCATAGAGAGATTTGTCGCGACTTGTGCTGTGCGAACCCCAACACCGGCATCTGGCTGGAGTTACCAATCCGTTGGCGTTTTACATCACTCGTCTTTGTTTTCAGAGGCAGCTTGTCATCACTCCATCTCGCTTCAAGTGGTTTCTCCAGTTCAGCTCTCGTTAACAGTCGAGAGCATTCACTCGTCCGTTTTCGCAATGCCACGACGGACAGGTTTCACAAAAGTGAACTCACACTCATCCGTCTGGAACGAGTCGGAACTCTTGACCGCGGCAGCTTCATGACGTGACGAGACTTGTCGACGATGGGACTCTGCCACGGTCTCATCTGGCCAATTGAACATTAGACCCATCACTACAACTGCAACCTGCAACCTAAACAAGTCGCCGTCGATTACTGAAGCACCTCCAACTTCAACTTCAGAGTTTCGTGCACTTCAGAACCTCAGTTCACACACAGCAGCAAGATGCTCAACGCAAACTTATATGCAAGTGGCTAGCTACCGTGCTCTGCTCATATGATACACGCCACCCCGAAGCGATATGACACTTTTCATCATATCCGTCTCAGACCCCCAAAGTCCATCGCGGACGACAGCGCCTGCCGCGTGCGCACCGCAGCCGGCTTGGCGTCCTTGGGGTTCACCGTCGGGTCCAATAGCCCGTTCACGCCCGCGTTCTGCTGCGCGCGTTGCGAGTCCGACTGCAGGCTGCGCACGATCTGCGCCTCATGTTTGCGCTTCTCACTCTCCTCGCGCCGCACCTGCTTCTCAATGTCATATTTCTTCTGGTGCATGCGGTAGAGCTCCTTCTCGGCGCGGCGCAGACGCTCCTCGGCCATGGAGCGGCGTCGCGTCTCTTCGTCATAGCGCTGCTCCCAGTTCGTGAGCTGTTCCTGAAGCGCCGCTTGTTCCTGCTGCCACCGTCTATATGATAAAAGTGGGCATACTATATGAGGAAACTCATATGAGCGTTTGGATTGGACAATTGTCCGCGAACGCACTTTTCGTCTTGCGCTTTTTGTGCGTCCAGCGTGATGCGATCGAGCGCTTCTTGCTCTAAACTGCGAAGTTTAGATAGAGGTTAGCACCATGGTTAAGGTTAGCCTAACCGCTTAGGTAAAAGTGGCTAAAGTGGCGAAAATCAGTCGTACCGCCGCTCCAGGTCTTCGTTCACGTACTCGAGGTCGTTCTGGCGCCGCGCCTGCGCCTCCACGAAGCGCTTGGCGTCCGCCAGCTCGTTCTGCAGGCGCTGCACCAGCTGGCTGTCGTTGCGGTGCTCGCGCTCGAAGAGCGGCACGCTGTCCATGTCGGTCTGGTTAGGCACAACACGGTTGGACATTTAGACACTTTAGACACTTTGGCCACTTGCGACACCACGTTTTAGCCACTTTAGAACACTTTACGCGCTGGCCAAACGAATTCCCCCAATTATTAGCCGGCGCCGCCGTGCCTAACATGGCCCCGCAGCTGCGAACACGGAGAGGCACTGCCTAAGCGAAGCGGCGACCGTCCTCTGCTGCTTTTGCCGCCAGAGCCGAAGTGAGCGAAAATACCTAACCAGTCACCGGAATAAGGGGAGAAAAGCAGACTCGCCACCGGCTCGAAACACGCCGCCCGCGCTATGCGCCATACAAACTGCTAGTCAAAACGTGGTTGGAGAAATTCTGGCGCGCCGCCCAGCAACAAATTGCCTTTTCCAAAAGTTGCAGTCGACTGCACGCGTTGCACACACGTCACAACGAGACGGCAAAAGGCACAAAAAAACAAAGGCAGAGGCTGGGACAGCACTTCGTTTTGGTGGCAAAGTGTTTAGTGATATTAAAGTACATACGGTAGTCCGCTTGTCGAGTACTTAAGTATGAAGAAATCTTGGTTGAGGTTGTGATGGTGTTGGGTGTCACATGAACTGAGGCTGCAAGCAATTGGTCAGTCCGGACTGTCCGCGTGGAGAAGTTCTCTTGAGGCCTGAAAGTATCTTCAGAAAAGGGAAATTTCACATTGGAACGTTCGGGGCAGAAGAGGACGCAGTGTCCGCAATGATGTTGCGTGCAGAGCTCACCGAGATGAAAATGGCATCGGCTCTATACAGTATGATCGGTCTTGGGGATGAACTGAAACGAAGGGATGAAAACCTCAGCATTGAAGCTGAAGCACACGACCAAGCGAGTTAAGAGCGTCCTGCGACCTGCACGAGGAAGGTCGTTTGGGATGTAGGTTGCAGGTTTGTGGCGTGAAGTTGACTTGACTTCACTATGTCAGGATTGCGCGCGTTTCTGCTGCAGATGACTCACCCAAATGGCTACACATCGTGTCTGATTATGGCACGTGCCACCCAAGCAATCGCTGGACGATCGGAGCTCGTCGTACAATTCCTCCACAAGATGAAGTTCTACCGAAGAAATAGCACAGCAAGATGGCCAAATCCACTCAGATGATACTCGCTCACGACTGATTTCGAAGGCACGTAGCTTATCGGATAGGCGTCGCCCATCATCGTTATCCGCTGCCACCACACCCTGCAACACATGACATGTTAAAACGCTCATGAGCCCAATGACTCCGTGCCACTGCATCTTATCCATGACTATACAGGAGAACTTACCCATCGATTCAGACCGTTCACCGTTAAACGTGCGGCTCCCGTTTCATAAGAACAATCTTCCCGGTTGGAACCAACTTGTACCAGCCTTTCCTCCACGGCGCTTTCACGACAATAGCTGTCTCCAACGATCTGATCGACTCATCCAGCGGCAAAGGAGTGTTCTTTTCCAATGCTGCAACGTTCTTGTGAGCTGCGAGTTGAATCGGCCCCGACACCTTCAGGATGTCTTTGTACGTTGAGAAAATCTGATCCAGGAATTCATTAACACTGGCAACGTCGTCGAGCATTTCCCTTCCGGTTCTGGTGCTCTTGGGTGGCCTCCCCACCGAATCCACCATCGAGTTCCCAGGACGTAAATTCCAAAATGGGCTCAACAGATCGAAAGCCGTTAATATGGCCGTTTGGTGTGGTAGTCAACCGAAGCTGATTGATGTTGTAGCGCAGCGGCCGATGTAAATAAATGGTTGGCATACAAGCATGTCGATGGTCGCGTGAGGTTGAAGCCAGCTCATGAGTTCCTCGGTCTTTCTATGGAAGGCGTCTATACCTTTATCAGCCTAATGCATTTCATTCTTCTGCTCATTCTTGTTGTTGTCAATGTACGCACTGCTACAAAATAGTTACCACACCAATAATTTGTGAGGCAAATGTTTATTCTGTGCCGGGCTCACAACCACGGGGCTCAATATGTTGCTGGGAACAAACTTTACTCAGGACCGATCCATCGTGTCTGCAGACACCACACCCTGCAACACATTACATGACAAAACCTTTATGAGCCCAGTTGTTCAGCACCACTTCATAGTCAAGGCCACTTACCATCGGTGCATAACGCACGCCGTCAAACGTTCGGCCGTGTGCGCACAGCTGTAAGAAGTGCCTCACTCTCAATCTGTTCTTGTAGGATACGATCTCCTTCACATAAGCGACGAACCTTCTTGCAGATTTTCCACACCAACAAAGCACCGATGCACGCAGCGACGGTGACATCGATCCAGAAACCCTCACATACATACGTGAACCACGAGCACTCGACGCAGGATGTAGCACCGGGAGCGGCGTCGGCACCCGATGGACACGAAGTGCACGCTGCAGCTCCTTTCACTGCAGAAGAAGTATGCCGAGGACACGGTTCACACGCGAAAGCTCCTGTTGTGTCAACAAATGAACCAGCGGGACATGATCGGCAATCTCGCCCACTGTCGCTCCCGTTGTTGGCGTCTTCACTCAACGAGAAAAATGTTCCTGGCGGGCATGCCACCGCGCGAGTGGAATTAAATGGAGGCTCAACGATCGAGACGTTTAGCATACTAGGGGACAGCGTTGCATTGAGCAGGCTGATGAATCCGAACTGTCGAGTTAGAGCCTCTCGGAATGCGTCTGTCGTCACCAGTTCTGTTAGCTGTTGGTCTTCATCTAGTTCTTCGCCGTCGTCTGTAGTGCCTGAAAAGCCAAACTCATTCAACAATTCGTCAAGAGCAGTCTCAGCCTCGTTTACTGCCGCATGGGCTGCATCTGATGCTGTCTTTTCGATATCACTGGGGTGGGTTTCAAACGACGAGAGTTTTTCCACCGCAACAACTATCTCCAATAAACCACCAGCAGCGGGATATTGAGAAACTTCGAGCACATGCAGCTGCCTTACGGACGTTGAGTATCCCGCCAGCGTATCAGTCCACGACTGCAGCAAGTTACCAAATGACTCATTCTGTTCACCTTCGAAGTCATTCAGCTCAACACCAACCATAGCGAGTGCTAAGCGAGGCCACTCGACATGTTCATAGATCTCACCAATCTCAGCAATACTGCAGTTTATCCCTCCTCCCAGGAAACTGAACGATGGCAGCACACACGGCGTGCAGACAATTGATCCACTGGTAGACGCAACGTAATTAGGTGAACATAGTTTCGCTCGTGTTGAACCTTCTTCATCAACGAACGAGCCGGCTGGTGCTTTCTCGCACCGTGACGAACTTTCACTGGATGCAAAGCTTCCTTTTGCGCAGGAAGAGCATACTCGAGAGCCAGGATTTTCCGCAAACATCCCTGGAGGACAAGGTTGACAGGTCCGCCACTTTCCGTCATTGAACGTTCCTGAAGCACATTTGACAGCAATTGTTTCGGGCTCGGATGATGCGTAACCCCACCCGGCTTCAGCAACTTCGAGGTATTTCTCACTACCGTAGCTCCCAGCAACCGTTCCATCTTCGCAACGCCTGCATGCAGTCTGCGCTTCAGCTTCTGAAAATGTGCCCGGGAACAAAGCTGGCAAGTTTTCGTCGCTTCACGGTAGAAGCTCCCGCAAGGACATGGTAAACACCTCGAATGGCCTGGATAACGGGCGACGAACCCTACTGGGCACTCTTCACACGTCACCGATCCAACCTCGTCTTGGTAGGTGCCAGTTGGGCACAGTTGACATTTGGCCTCACCTTCGACATCAGTATAAGATCCAGGTGGACATTGGGAGCACGCTGTCGCACCTCTAGAATCTGAAAATGTTCCCTTGGGGCACAGGGAACAGTTTGCGGAACTTTGACCCGCAGCAAACTCTCCAGGAATGCACAAGGTACACGACACCGTACCTACATCGTTCCCGAATGTTCCTGCTGGACACGGTGAGCAAGCAAGTCGACCACTTGTGTTGGCAAAGGTACCAGGAAGGCAAAGCTCGCAGCGATCGGCCCTTTCATGTGATGGAGTTGCGCTTGCAGATCCAGCGTGGCACGGACGACACTTCTGAAATGTGGTCGTATTTGAGAAAAGACCTCCGGGGCACCGTACACAGTGCTCCATCGCCTCATTTGCAGGTAAAATCACATCGAGATTGTCGTCACTGTCGTAATTGCTGCTTTCATACCCGTCGCCGCACACGCAGGTGAGATTGCTCGGTAGCAGTGCACTGGGCAATGGACACAAAAAGCATTTCCTGCGAAATCTGCGGGTTTCACGTGGTTGAGTCTGCAAAATAGCCACGGTGAGAAGAACTATCGGGTACAAGTTATCGTAGCGGTGTCTTACAATTGTGGTGGGAACTCGGGCACGGCACCGCTAAAATTGTTGTTGCTTACGTCACTGAATTCACAACAGAAAAGAATAAGGATGCATGCAACACTGAGTGGCGTCAGCTTTTTACTTACAGACGTCGCAGTGATGTCAAGTTAGATATCACCGGAAGCTCTCCGTAAACAAGTTCTTTGATACGTCACTTTAACAGACACATACACAGTTCATGATGAGGTTCATACAACCAACCGTTCAAGTAAGTAGCAGACGTACAAAACTGCTAGAATAGAGTTTTCATCGGGATCGTGCGGGTCTTCTCGTCCCCACAACGAGAGCTGTGCTGGGATTTTGCCTGTAAGTTGGTTAGACGACATATCCCTGTTTACAAGCCAGCACGACCGCAAGCGTTAGTCAAGTTAGCACACCGGTATTTATTACATGAGCTTGTCACTGATGATACCACCTACAGAGAGGTGATGTACTGGAAAACAGGCAGCTCAGGTAGTTTGTCTCGAAATGCATTATGGCTGAGATTTCTGTGACGCAGTAGGAATTACGAGCGTGAGCGTGTATCCCAATCCAGCATCATTCGTAACGTCTCCGTACATGGTTTGCAAGAACTCGCTTGCAAATAGGCTAGCTGAAAGCTCCTTCACAAAGGCGTTTTGTGATAAGTCCCTGGTCATAACAGTAACGCAGCACTATGTCAGAGAAGACCGCATTTGGTGGCAATTTGAGCATGGCACTAACAAGTGCTGAAGGCGTTTGAACGCGTCGAAAAAGTTGAGCGCTTGCGCGGTTAGCAGATTTCCCGAGAGGTTGCTGAATTTCATGTACGAGAGGTGAGTTTCACATTGAATCGCGGGGCTGTCCAAAACACTTCCTTACATCAGCTCCAGGGCGCCATTGTTGGCAAAGTACGACGGAATATCACCCTTCAATTGGTTGCCTTGCAGATTCAATAGCCGTAACATTGTCATGTCGCCCAGCCATTCAGGAAAGCGTCCGTGAAGCTGGTTTCTCGACAAATCACTGGAACGATCATAAGGCAGCCAACTTCAGTGCATCACTACATCAGCATAAGCAGAGTTGATGCAGTGCTCACAGCTGCTCTAGCGACACCATGACACTCAAATCCAGCTCGGATAACTGGCATCTCAAATTCTCGCCTGAAAGATAGCTGAATCGCAACACGTTAACCATAGCAAGTCAAGAAGGACTAACTAAACCTCCCAACCCAAGTGATTACATGTGCGTGATTGTTGTCGGTTCCGTGTAGGCATCGCATTTAATCCCTTCCCACGGCCAGAAAAACTCAACACGATCGTCGTCGTGGGGTCTATTGAGTGGAGGACTCGCCCCGTGCACGGGTGGGTCTGAACTCCTCGCGGACACAATGCGACAGTATCTTGTTCGTCATTCAGGTAGGAATCGTTGTCATCGCCGGTGCACCACGTGC
Source organism: Phytophthora constricta (assembly GCA_011947335.1). Classification (NCBI taxonomy): domain Eukaryota; phylum Oomycota; class Peronosporomycetes; order Peronosporales; family Peronosporaceae; genus Phytophthora; species Phytophthora constricta. The sequence continues at coordinate 92,089 of JAAVTI010000537.1, read as the reverse complement.
GCATTGCCATTGACTGAGGTGTGCGGCATTCGTGGTACATCTGCATTATAGCACTCACTTCCACCGGAGCTAGCGGATATGTATCATCAATTGGAGCCAGAGTGCTATCAGTAACTCCACCTCCAGATGCGTATGATGCCTCCTCTGCGAGTCCTGCCAGGTTCATGAACGGAGACAGCATGTCCACGATTCCATCACCAACACACTCCGTGACCAAACGTACTAGAACAGCAACGCTTATTATCCACCGCATCGACATCTTCTTCCATATGAACTGTTTCAGGCTATAGTCCGGGACGCGCCAGTCACGTCACGTCCTGATCTGTGCAAATAAGAAGAAAGGCAATGTGGAGACAAGTCGACACGATCGTAATACAGTCAAGTGCGTAGAATTGTTTTACCTTGCGCGTTTGCTGTTGTTGGTTGTGAGCAGATCGTCTACGTAGTGGACGATTGGGTCTGTAAAGGTACAAGTGTGTTGGGAGTCGTTTCAAGGCTAGACCACGAGCATCTCCTCTTTTATCGTAGATGCCCCCCACCATTTTTTTTGCTCTGAATGTTGCGTATGCCGAATGCCGAGGACACATTCCACAGACACTATGACCACTTGATGCACCTAGGAGCGCAGAATCGGGCTTACGGGTTCCGTCAGTGGCTTGGTATCATACTTCGTCATAAAAGGTTTGCTCTCTGGAACCGGTCGAGCGTGGAAAATCATTTGCTCGCGACGCAAGTGCTTGATTTCCTCTTCCTTTTGCTGGCGCTGTTGCGCTTCTCTTTGTTCGTGAAACGCTTCCTCCCGCTGGCGGCGCTCTCTTTCAGCCGCGTCGAAAGCAGCTCGTTCCGCTGCTCGACGATCCGTTGCCAGTGTGGGGGCCACAACTTGAGTCAGTGGTTTCTCACTGGATTTCATAGGAGCACCTTCTTTGTTGGTAGCTCCGAATACTGGCATAGGTCTCGCGCGAAAATTGCCTGCATTCTTCAGCTGTTCAGCTTCCCCACGTCGTTTTTGTTCCAGCCGTTCTTGAGCTTGCTCGTGAAAGCGTTCGCCTGGCAACTGGAATGGCATCACTTCAGTAAGTGGTTTTGAAGAGCCGTCAAACTTCGCAGGTGTCGAAGTCACTTGCATCGGATTTGCTCTGAACTGACGTTGCTTCTCCCTCTCCTGTTCTTCAGCATCGATTCGGCGGCGAAATTTTCTTGATACTCTCGATGGAGTTGAATACTTTTAAGTGGTGGGGTTTCGGGGATCACTGGACCCCGGCGAAAAGATGGCGCCGACTTTGGTTGAATTCCTTGACGCGCTTTTAGGCGCAGCTCACGCTCTTTACGGTGGCGCTCCAATTCGGCCGTAACGGAGGCTGCCCGTTCAGAAGCACTTCGGGAGACTGAACGAGCACTTGTCGACGGCTTAGGTGGCTGTGGTTGTGTCAGGCGAGCCTTGCCCTCCGACTTTGCTGGTGAATAGCGTGGGTATGATTTTGGCTGCAGAATACTCTTGTTCACAGGTCGAGCATGGAACTTTTTGCCAATTCCTCAGCATCGTGGTCAATAACTTCCACCGGTCGACGGTGAGTGGCAGCACGTCGAGACGTTTGTAGTTGCGGAGTCACAGGCTATTCCATAATACAGTCGCATAAGTTAGATACCGTATGCATATTTACTAAGCACATGAATGTTTACCTGAGTGAGACCGCCAAATTTTGCGCGGCTGTAGTCATGCGTAGCGGACTTCTCTTGCTCTCGAGACATAGGTGCTGGTGGAGGGCGTAGTGCAGCTCGGCTGGCTGTGTGGAGTTGCGGAGAGTGCGGGGTCTGCTAGGAATGCACAGTAAGAGTAGAACACGAAAAAGTCCGACGCGTGTGTGTTAGTCCCTGAAAAAATTAGCAATCGTCAGCCACCCCTCACCGTTATCGTTGGCCGGGTCTCCTTAGAAAGTGGGGGCCTTGGAAGTGCGTAGTCACGCGAGAGTAGCGTTTCCGCAGCGATGGGTGGACGAACCTTCTCCTGCCCTGATTCGCTGCCGTGACTACTGTCAACACTGCTTTCACTTGCGCTGCTGTGAAAGCGTCGGACACGATTGTCGACTTGGAAGTGCGGAGACTGTGGGATTGTTAGCTGTTTGGTTGATCGCTGGTGGACGTTGCTTGGTGGCCGCTGCACCTTGGTCTTCTCATGAAATTCCCGGATCTTGAGTTTCTCAAGCTGTAAATGTAAGCGCTCTTCCTGAATTTTGAGCAGCTCGCGACTCGTACTGCTCATGCGGGAAGGGTCATTCGGGTTGGTTGGTCTAGTCCGAGCATGCAGCCTCGGGCTCCTGGGCTTTGTGACGCGATGCGGCTTCTCCTCTGCCGGAATATCCTCCATGAAGCTCTGTTCGCGCATGTGCTGTTCCGCCTGCAGCCGTCTCAAATACGACTGCGTCGGCTGCATCAACTTGGACGAGAGACCATCCCCCGAGTGCCTAGTCTTCGATCGTGCACTGGCAGCATCGCTCATAGACTCCGAGATCGCCTGCGCGTTTCTCCCTGCTCGCACCGCCGACGATGACGACGTCTGGGAGCTGTGCGGAGAGAACACACCGTGACTAGAGCTGTGCGTGGACGTATCGAGTTCATGCAGCAGGTAGGACGACGTGGCCGAGGACTGCGAGGACGACGCGTACTGCCTGAAGACCTCTTCAAACGTCTCGGGTCTGTCCTCCAGCAGTCTGCTCCTGGACAGAACCTGCTCCACTTCACTCTCCCCCATCGTCGTGTCCAGCATAGCGCCGTCCGTCTCCTCCATCTGCTCATCTGCGTCCCCTTGTGCGTCATTATTTTCTCTCTCTTTCTCGTAACTGGCCGCCAACGAGCGTGTAATGGGCTCCTCCCTCTCCTTCTCGTATGACGTCAATTCTGCGCCCTTTTCGCAGCTTTTCTCGGGCTTCAGCCGCTCCTGCGCCGCCGTCAAGGGCGAGGCTTTGGACGTCGCATTAGACGGCGCTGGGGACGAGAAATAGCCGTCCGCGTTGTTGACGTAGCGCCGCTCCAGCGCCGGGTTCTTGAGGTCGTAGTAGCTGGGCGCGTCGAAGTGGAAATCCTCGTCGTCCTCGTCCTCGGGCGCGTCCGTCTGCGGCTCCGCGTCCGCGTCTGCGTCTGCGTCCTGGCTTAGCGTTCGGTTGTTGTCCTGCGGTTCGGCGTCCGGGGCGTCCATGGGGGTGTCCAGCAGCGTCGCCATGGCGAGAAGGCAGGAAGGAGGCGGAGTGACCTGTTTGGTTCAAATTCAAAACCGGCGCCAGAAGAGGTGATGCTAATTTCGCTCATGGACTGTCATCACAGATAATGGTTTTTGTTGACAACATACAACCCAGATACGTTTATTGTTTTTGTGTCTGTATATGTATATAAACCTTTTTGTAATGCAAAACCAGGACGTTTGCTATGTATTGTGTTGTGGAGATGCTAAACCGTACTTATTCGGGATTTTACTGTACCATTTTATGGGTTTTGATAGTTCGCACATGCGCTAGGATGGGATTGCAACGCTTGCCCATCCCCCATCGAGTCAACACTTTGACAGTCGAGCCGAAACGTGAGGGTGGCAATGGGTCTGCCAGCTCTACTGCGTTCCCGAGCCGTGCGCTTCGTCCGCGCGGCTTCCTCCAAGTCGCTACCGCGTGAGCTGGTAAAACCTCTTTTTCTCTCTCTGCTCGTGCAATCCGCACCTACCAGTGCTCTCTGCAACCCCATCAATCAACCTCCCAAACATAAGCTCTTTTTTCTAACTGTATTGCTCATTTATTGCTCTCATTGCTGCTGCAGCACACGGTGCGTCGTGAGGGCCAGCCGGGCACACTTGACTGCCGCTACTTCTTCTACGACCAACTAGGCCGCAAGCAGTCGCCCTGGCACCACGTGCCGCTGTACGCGCCGACGACTCTGGCGCACCCGCAGGAGCTGAGCCCCAACGTGTTCCACTTCGTGAACGAGATCCCCGAGGCTCGCGGGAGAAAATGGAGATTGCTGGCGAGGAGGAGTTCAACCCCATCAAGCAGGACGAGAAAAAGGGTCTACCGAGACTGTACCACAGCGCGTCACTGGTGAACTACGGCTGTCTGCCGCAGACGTGGGAGGACCCCAACCACGTGGACCCGGCCACCAAGCACGGCGGAGACAACGACCCCATCGACGTGTGCGAGATCGGTAGTCGAGTGGCGCAGATCGGAGAGATCTATCCGGTCAAGGTGCTGGGCGTGCTGGGCATGATCGACGGCGGCGAGACGGACTGGAAAGTCATTGCGATCAACGTGAACGACCCGCTCGCTGAGAAGCTCAACGACCTCCGGGATCTGCGTAAGACCCCACTGCACGATGCTGTGTCACAGATCCACCGCTGGTTCCGCGACTACAAGATTCCGGATGGCAAGCCGCCAAGCGACTTCGCTTTCAACGGCGAGGCGCAGCCCGGGACTTTGCCGTCGAGGTCATTCAGCAGACGCACGAGAGCTGGAAACAGCTCGTGGGCGACGAGCTGGCCTTTAACTCCAAGCTCTGGACCTACAACCGCACCAGTATCTAGGCACCGGAGAGCAGCAATTTTCTAGCATATAAGCCCAAGTGTGAAGCAGGAGCGAAGTCAGAAACGGCCAAAACGTGGTGAAAACGTGAAAAAATGTGCACAATCTTTGATGTTAGGCGGTTCATGCGGTGCTCTAGCCGGCCTCCTGGGTTAAATATACGAGTAAAAGCACAAGCCGCGCCAACGCGCGTGGCAGGGGCACCGGTCACACCCCGGCCATGATAGCCAGAGGCGAAGGGAAGAGAGGCGGCGAAAGCACCTAGCCATTTACTCTTGCTCGGTTAGACGCCCAGCGGGACCCATCGTAGCCACGATAGGACTTGCGCCGCGTTCAGCCAACGAGTCCACCAGATCGTAGATCCCACGCCGTTGAATAGCCAACTCCTGGTGCATCCGCACAGGCACGTTGGTATTGGGATCTGCGCCTTCACCAGCAAGCTGAGTAGTCAAAGAAGGTGATGCACCCTCGGAGGCGAAATCTCGGAAATTCGCCGACGGAGGTTCAAGAAGAACTGGTTCTCGCACAGCCTGTGTCGTAAACGCATCTGACTCATCTGGTTCAAGTTCGTCAACGTGGAAATCTGCTGAGTGAGGAGCGCTATCTCCATGCAGCACCGCGGGTGCGGTGCTTGACAGTGACCGCTGGCGTTGTGGTCGTGTGCTCGTCGAATTAGATGTTGCGCTACGGTTCAGGCGAGCGCTGAGAACATTGGGCGCTGTAAATGTCCTCGACAGTTGTCCCTGAAAGGGAGCAGCAATCAATTCGGCACTCGGGTCACTGATAGAGCTGGAGCGCCCCATATCGAAACCGTTACTCCTCACACCTGAACCCATGCCCAGCGGACTCGATAGACCACTCTCATTGAGTGCACTGATGCGCGGTGAAGACGCACGTCCTAGCTCCTCGTCCTCTTCATCTTCCCCAGCTCCTGCGCCTGCCCATTTCCATTTCTTCTTAGCCTTCAGCGTGAGAATAGTGCGCCCGATCTTCACGTGCATCGTTTTGTTCCAGTCCAGCTCCAACGGTTTAGACAAGAACAGCATCGTTCCGTTCGAGCTCGCCGCATCAAAAGGAAGAAGTGGTTCTGTATGCCACAACAAATATATATCCCATTAGCTACATGTGTTCGTCATCATGGTGTGGGAATAGTAAAATGTCACTTACGTCTTGGTATTTAATCTTGGCATGCAGCTGGGATACTGTGCGGTAGCGCAGAGTCATGTTGTTGGTAGTCGAGCGACCAATAGTCAGGAACTGTTGGTTCCGCGGCAAACTGTTCGAGTTGTCAACATAAATTCACAAAGCGCAAATTAGTACCACCGACCCAAGCGAGAACTCTAGCCGAACCTTAAAAACTTACTTTGCGAAGCTCAGTTGAAATCGCGTGTTCGTAAGCGCTGTCGAGCGATTGCGCGTTTCATGCTGGGTAACGACGGCGAACGTGACATAAGGTGGCGGCAGTTTCTTGGCGAGCAGCGATACCACGCGACCATCTTCAAGACGCACGCTCGTCAGGTAAGTAGCCTTGCAGATGCTGCACACGTCGAGGCCATCCGTGTTGGTGACTGCGCACACTTTCTGGTTCGGGTTTGTTCCATCAGCATCCAAGTTGTTATTCCAGCGCTGGAGGCAGTCCAAGTGAACGTATTTCGTATCTCCCTTGCAGTGACACGGCGCGACTAGTGGGTTCGTCTCTGGATCTTCATCTCCGTCGTAGCAAATATAGCAAAACCGCTTGCCAGCAGTGCCCGCCACACCCAAGGGCAAACTATTGCCCAGCTCCTCGCTGTTGTTTTCTCCTTGGCCACTTGAGCGTCTTCCTCCTTTCCGATCTTCTTCCGACTCCCCTCATCCGATGTATCTCCTCCGGCTCGCGCCGTGCGTTCGTGCTCGTTCTTGTCCTCATCATGGTGTTCGTCATTGTTGTCCATGTCGGGGTTTCGTTCCGTCGGGTGGAACGTTTGCTGCAGCGGCAAACTCAGGTAGTTCTCTTTCAGGAACTCGTACTGCTCCGGCGTCAGTCTCTCCTCCGTCTCGTCGCTGGCCGTGCGGTTCAACTCACACACCACGAGCCCCACGGATCCAATCCTCAGCAAATCTCCAAGTCTCAAACTGTGCGGGATAATCGGGTACTTCTTACTTCCCAGTACGCGACACACACCAGTGTGGCCCGAGAATCTCTCGATCGACGAGCCGCACACGAACTTCCCCACGCCCGTGTCGTACTTAACCGCCAATGTCGTAGCGCGTGTGTCATTCAGCACGCACTCCTTCATGGGCGGTGGGGTGTTGGGTGTGGCTCTGATAGCGTCAGCCTCTGTCTCCTCTTCCTCCTCTTCGTCTCCACATCCGGCCTCCTCCTCATTGGAGCTGCGTCGGAGCTCGTCACGCGGGCTCGGGGGCGACGGGAAGTCCCGCATGTGTAGCGCTTGGAAGCTGGCAGCCAGGTCTCTCTCCATCGCCGTGTTGAAGGGTGCTGCCGCCTCTCCGGTGGTCGCATCCACGTGGACGGACGTGGTGCTGGGCGTGGCGTAAAATGGGTACGATCCGCGTTGCGGCCCGTGCAGCACGGCGCCGTCTTCGTCCACTGTAAACTCGAGCTTGGGCAGCGTGCGGCGGCCTCTGGCGGTGCTGACGCGCGCGCCTGCGACGTCCGTCGGGGCGCGCAGCTCGCCAGGCGTCGTGGTCTCGGCCTTCACCTCCACGCGCCGCACGCTCTTGAAGCCCATGTGCTTGGCCCTCAGCATGCTGCCACGTGCCTAAAAAATGGGTCAAAATGGGGCCGAAAATGGGTCAAAATCCGGCCCTTCCGAGGCGCGTTCGCTTGCGGCTTCTGGGGCGAGTTACGCGCCGCGAAGGGGACGAGGTTACGCGGGGCGATCTGCGCTACGTCTGGCGGGGGAGAAGGTGGACGGAGCGACGTCCCTGCCGCGCTTCCGAGGCGTTTAGGCGGTCGAGCGAGCGATCGGCTAGGCGGCTGATCGTCGTTTGTTCTTTTGGCTGAGCGAGGGGGTGGGGCTTTTTTGTGTCGAAGTTTGGAAGGCCTGCACCGAATGCATGTGGCGGTAGTGAAGGGCGAGTATCGGATTGGGCGACAGAGTATCAGGTACATCTTGAAGACACGACTCGCACATGTCGCCGATGAGTTTGGGCAGGTTCTTTTAAAATGGTCCGGACTATTTGATCGGAGAGAAGTCAGATCTCCGCCTCAAATGTGTGCCCTCGTGTCATCAGTTTGTTCACATTCAGCACCACAGTTCCTGACGGCACCGGAAACCCAATTGCCAACGCGAATACGTAAAGAATTCCGACACAAAATGCTGCTATCACGATTGTGTTGATGAGAACTCGCTTAATGACTGGACCGGAACTGCTCAGCGCTCAGAAAACGCACCACAAAGTAGGAGTAGTATTCGCGTACGAAAAACATTATACTAAGTATTAGTTTTAACGCATGATGACGGGTGAAGCTCGCCCAGAATCGTCATGACCAAGCAAGGCAGTGGAGTTAATCGTAATTCCAATTGCACGAATTTTGCTGTTCTTGTTCATGTACTTTGCCAGATCTAAAGCTCGTTGGGGAGAATCTCTCCCGTAAAGTTGGAAAGTTAAACTAGTTGGTGGTGTCGCGCTAGCTAGTCGATGGCTATACCTGGTGCTGGTGGTTATGCCATCCTGCGTTATACATGTAGCCATTTCAGTTGATAATCCAGCGACAACATGCATGTTTAGTGGGGGAATCGACTGTCGCTTCCCAACGAACGGAGTGTGATCCAAAGAAATTCAGCAAAGCACATTTGTTTAGATCAAGAGGTAGCGCTCCGTAAATCTCCCCAAGTACTTGAAGTAGGAATCAAACACAAACGGAATGCGAGAAATTGCACCTGTTCATGCAAAATTACGAATATTCTCGTTGTCGCTCTTTGGGGTCCCCTTGTCGACGCCTAAAGTGCCCTTGATAGTTTAAGGGGTACTAATGATCTAGATACGACGGAAACTTCTGCCTGGTATAGGGGATTTCGTCGTGGTCTCCAGACCTTTCATTGATGCTCTTGAATAGCCTTTGTCGAGATACCAGGAAGTTCGACAAAAGTTGAGTCCCTGCTTTTCATAACCATCGTCCCGTTCTCATCATCATCGGACCTCCGGTCAGTCTAATGGTTTAATCCGCCCGAAATCTCGTCTTCGTTTTGGCGCTCTTCAGGGATATCTTGGCCCGTCGGTGATGTTATAGAGACCATCTTTAAGAGTTTCGTCTGGTAAAATGTCGTACCTGCCTCAGATTAAGTCGAGTCAATGCTGTAGCCACGGGAATCGAAATGTGTAGTCGTAACCTGCATTAACATCGAGTGTGCTAGGTAATAAGCTACCACAGAGATTGACTCAGCTTAACGAACCTTGATGTCTTAATGATGCTTGCACATTGTAGTACACCCAGAAAACGAGCTTGGTCTGCACACCGCCATACTGTTTCTCCAGTACGAACGCTAACTGGTGAACCGGAGAGAGGCCCATTTTGCGATGCAACACAAAGAGTAGTACCAGCAACGACACCAGTTGAATAGAACAGTACAACAACACATTTTTCAGCGTCTCGAGCAACTGGCTGGGGTCCATGCCAGCGATCGGGGCGTAGTAATCACGGTTTGGCAATTGATACATTGCTGCCAGGTAAATTGCTGAATGACAAACAGAAAACAGATAGTATAAAAATACCGTAGAGCACAAAGAGTATGTTAGGGGAAAGTGTACTTACAGAAGACGAGCGGGATGATAACTTCAACATAGTTCAGGAGCAGAGGGAACTCAGCCATGTAAAGCAACCGTTAAACCTTACGTGTGTAGCGGTATCGCAGCGTGACTGGAGGTTTTTGTGAATGATTTCCGTCCGTGTTGATAGCTGGAAGGACTCTTCCCTTCCTAAGTGACTGTTTTATTGAAAGCACCGAGTGAAGGGCTGGTGCAGCTGTGTTTCGAGAATTTGTGAATGATACCAGGAGAGACCTACCGACCATTTTCTTCTTGCCGTCTTTCATCTGTCGTGGTTGTTCAAATATTCCATCTTGGGTCGGTACACGTTTACGCTCAATAAACGGGGACATCGTAGTCATCTCAGGTTTGCTTTCCTCGGATAAAAGTATGCGCACTCGTTCGAGTGTCGTGATAGCGCCAAATGCTGTTTGATTACTGCTCAAACGACTTTGAATACGCTTCCAACTGCTTTGATGATCCAGGTGCCGTTTAGAATCTCTCAATCCGCGACGAACATTATCCGCATCATGCAGCGCTAAGCCCATGAGCACAAAATCGGCTAGCATTATCTCGATTGTCGTCCATATTGACGGAGAATTTTGCATGCAGTAGGCGACAAATAGAGCATTGAAGACCTCGACGCTAAAGACCACGACCTCCGGCAAATCGTCGCGCAGGTGCACCATTGTGCGCACAAATGTATTCCGCATGATGATCTTGATAACTGGCAGGAGCACCGCAAAAATCATCTGGCCCGTCCAGGGCAAAAGGGTAAAGACGTAAAAATACGGCGGATAGATGCCGACGAGCAACATTTCACACATCCACAGCTTCATGACGTTAAGCACCATCGTCCTACTTTCCGGTTTTCTCTTATCTTCTTCGCCCACTCGATAGCTAAAGTGATCACAATCAGCGCAGCCCACGGAGTAGCATTTGTCATCAGCGAAAATGGCACAGGGAAGCCAATTGTAGACGCCACCCCGTACAGAATGATGACATCCAGGACTGACACCACCATGGCGTTCAAGAAAGCCTTTTGAGGGAATACGGTAGAATGGAGACACCCATGCGGAACTGGTTTGTGGCGAGGAATGATAACACCATATGCGTGTACACTTCACGCACAAAAACATCTTGTTCGCCTCCAGCCCTTTCGCTGGGTCGGCAAGTGGTAAAACATCGATGAAAATGGTCACGAGGAGACATGGCAGCGGGGTTAACAACAAAATTGTGATCACGCGTAGCCAATTTGTTTCGTTCGTGTACTTTGCAAGAGCAAGAACGCGCTCCTCCGAATACCTTCCATGCAGCTCTACTTGAACCGCCTCCCATAGTTTACGACTTGACGTAGTTTGGCCCCCATTAGACACTGATAAGCTACGTGAAGAGAAAGCAAGTGACGATAACGATTAGTCCCATCTCAACCTATTTCCAGGCGTTAGAAGGAGTTAAATCACGCAAGGCGCTTTACGAATGAGCTTGGTGTTGGGCTTTAAAAAGTCTGAAAATGAAAGACTCCATCAATTTGATGTCCGTTTCGATCATGGATCATGAAGAGACGCACACTTCAAGTTGACACATTGGCACATTGGTACCCGAGCCATGCACCGCCAAAGTCGTGGCATCGACCCGGAGCTGTTCGCTCAAGCGCCTCGAGCGCCAGCAACGACCTGTACTCGAAGTTGCTGTCCTCGAACTCAAGTGGGATCGACTCCAGGAGCAGCACAAGCGCTTCCTACTCGTCGCGAGGAGGCGTTCGCAATGACTACGACACTATCTACTCGTCCGGCAATAATCAGGAACTGGCAGAGCATCGGGGACATGTCGGTTTTTCTCTTGAGCTCGAACACCTGAGCGGGTACACGGGCAAAGGCAAGGCCACGATCCACGCGCATCCGACGGATCCAGACGGCTACATCACCTGGTGCGTAGGCGGGATGCGTAATCATTGTCGATGAATTGTTGTAGACGAATGATATTTTGCTGTTCGTGGATGGACAGCATGGGGTCAGCTGTGGTGATTGGCAAGACTAACGACTCTCAGAGCCAGGAACTGCTTTGTGCACATGAAGAAGAGATCAATACCTTGAGCTTGTCCAATACTGGGGCCCTGCTGGCTTCGGCACAAGTGCCACCGCACAACGGACGGACAGATCATGGTGGTGCGTTCATTGTTATCTGGGATCTTGCTTCGGGGTGTGAACGGTACCGTCTCGAGGGGTTCTTTCGCCCCGTGCTGCAAATGGCATTCTCTCCAGACGACCACTTCCTCGCCGCGTCTTCCGAGGACTGTCGAGTTTTCTCTGGGATATGAGGGTCAGTTCTTGCTCGCAAGAAATTTTATTGTGTTTTGCCAGAGTTGTCGCTAATGCTGGTTGTGTGCCTTCGTAGACGTCGGAAGTGGTGCTCACGAAGACGTTTCCAACACCGATCACGATTCTGAACTGGGGCCAGATGGATGAAAAGGGTCGGCGACCAAAGTACTCGCTCACCTTCGCACACTCTAGCCAGCTACTGTGCGGTGAACTTGCCTACGACATCACTAGCATGCAGTACCGTCTCGAAGTTTCGACTTTCTCCATGCCCAACGTGGGAATTGGCCGCACATACCTGTGCGCGACGATTACGCAGACACGCACGGATGTGTTGGCGGGTACTGCTGCTGGAGAACTCGTAGTATTTAACACGGACGCTCTCGTATACCGCAACGCGGTGCCAGTTGTGAGGAACGGTGTTCATAGTGTTGCTTCATGCGGTGCTACAGGGTATGTATATGTTGGTGCCGGTGACGGTGTTCTCAAGAAGTTAGTTGGTCGCGACTCCGAATGGAACCTCGTGGGTCAGGTGCAGCTAGTGGGTGGAATCACGAGTATATCGATCAGTCCCGGTGGGGCTCAGCTCTTTGCTGGGACGTCTGCTGGAAAAATGTATCACATCGTCGCCTCCACTCTCGTGACTACTGAATTGGCAAGCAGCCACTTGGGATCGGTAACGAGTTGTGCTTTGGCGATGCAAGCGACGAATTCGCTACCATATCCGTGGACGGCAGTGTACGCGTGTGGGATCTCTCCACGTATCATCTCAAGTGCATGGCGACCGAGACTGTTGCAGGACTTTGTCTTGTCATCACTACACGTACAAACTCCACAGGAAATATGCAGCCCACTGGTTCAACACTTGTAGTCTCCGGTTGGGCCGATGGCTGGCTACGGGCGTACGATGCTGCCACCGCACAACCTAAATGGCACATTGCTACTGCACACCGAGGAGAAGTCACAGCTGTGGCTTGTAGCTCACAATACATAGTCAGTGGTGCGAGCGACGGAGGTGTGAGCGTTTGGTCTTTTGCTACACGAGAATTGGTGCTTCAATTTCACGAACATAAGCGCGGGGTCACAGGCGTGCTCGTAGACGCTTTAAAACCACATAGAGTACACTCTTGTGGACTGGACAAATCACTCTTCATTTACGACTTAAAGGAAGCTCGCAGAGTTGTGGCGCAGCAAGTTCGTGAGGGCGCCTTCTACAGCATCTCTCAAAGACTAGACAGCGAAACGGAGATTGTGACAGCAGGTGCCGACGGCAGGTTGCTTTTCTGGGATTGCGATGAGACCGATCCAGTACAGCATTTAGTGGACCCAAGTCGGCTCAAAGTCGCATGCGCTCGTGTATCACCCTCTGGTCGATTCTTGGCTACTTGCGGTGAAGATTGTGAAGTAAAACTCTTTGATCTTGGCTCGCTGGAACTGCTTGCATCGGCACGTGGTCATTCCCAAACTGTTAATGCATTAGCTTGGAGCCCAGACGAGCGCCAGCTCGTGTCTGTAGGGTCTGACTCGTGTATTTGTGTATGGAATTTCTATCAGGAGTGACATTCGAGGCAGGTAGCTAGCATTCATAATACAATTATGCATTGTTCAGTTCGAAATAATTCTAACCGTACAGTCTTCTACGATATGAACAGGCCAATGCTTTAATTTGAAATGTGTTCGCAGCCTAGGGGTGATTCGATTTCGGTCAATGTTGCAACCACGAAAATTGGAAAGCATAGTCGTAGCCTACAATGAACAAAAAGTATAGATATGTTAGCCAGCTCGAAGTCGCCTTGACATGTGACTCTCGTTGACGAACCTTGATGTTGCAGCGACGTCTGCACGTTGTAGTACACCCAGAATACGAGTTTGGTCTGCACACCAGCATACTGCTTTTCCAAGACGAATGCTAGTACATGAATTGGCGATAAACCTAATTTTCGTTGCAACGCGAAAATCAAAGCCAGCAGCGAAATGAACTGAAGGAAGCAGTAGAATAACACGTTCTTCAGCGTTGAAAAGAAGTGGTCGTGGTCCATTCCACTGATTTGAGTGTAGAAGTTGCGATTAGGTAAATGGTACATGGCCACCAGGTATATAGCTGTAAGGAATTTAAAACGTACAACATTCACCCCAAGCAAACAATAGTTAGAGAGGGATATCATCAAGATGCGTGCTTTGAAAAATAAAATACCTACAGAAGACGAGCGGGATGATAACCTCGACGTAGTTGCGCAGGAGGATAAATTCTGCCATATACAGCAACTTTTGGATCTTTCGCGTGTACATCGTTGTAGCCGAAAGGTTTGCCAACCTGTTTCTATCAGTGTCAATCATTGGATAGATTCTTTTTGTGCCTAGAAGCCTTCTGACCGCACGCATCTCATGGAGAACTGGTCCAATAGTGCGTCGAGAATTCTTATACACCTGAAAGATGTACTTATTCACCATTTTACCTCTAGCCGGAATGTTCTCTTTGGGTTCTTCTAGGACTTGATTCGTGCGCAATTTGTATTCAACAAATGGGGAGACCAGTGTGATGTCTGGTCTGGCTTCCTGGCTCAGAAGAATTCTTGTTCGCTCCAGTGTATTGATTCGAATGCTTCCTTTACGACCGGCACGGCCATGATCGATATGATAGCTATTCAAACTCATCTGAATCTCATCGCGTCGTTCTAAATCATGCAAACTACGACGAACGCTTTCTGTGTCACGGAGAGAAAACCCCATAATCAAGACATCAGCAAACATCATGGCCAACGTCGTCCAAACTGATGGTGAACTCTGCATGCAGTAGGATAAAAAGAGCGCATTGAAGATCTCGACATTGAAGACCACCACCTCCGGCATTTCGTCGATGAGATGAAAAACGGTGCGCGCGAAAAAGTTCCTTAAGGACAATTTAATCACCGGCAGTAGTAGTGCAAATGCCATTTGACCGGAATAGGACAGCATCGTGAAGACGAAAAAGTACGATGGGTAAATGAAGACAAGCAGCACCTGGCAAGTCCACAACTTGAGCAGATTTTTCATCATAATCCCTGTTCCCGGTATCTCTCGGAACTTATTTGCCCACTCGATGCCCAATGTCATAAAAACTAATAAGACCCACAAAGGCATCACAATAAGCAACGAAAATGGTACCGGAAAACCAATAGTCCGAGCAATCCCATAAAGAGTACCGTCAACAAGCGCTGACACCAATATTGTGTTCCGCACTTGCGTCTTGAAGGGATATGAAAGTATAGGCATACCCATACGGAACTGTTGAATAGCTAGAAACGTCATCACCATAAAAGTGTAGTGTTCGCGCACAAAGAACGCTGTGTTCGCTTCTAACCCTTCGGATGGATCAGCAAGAGGCAGTATATCGATAAACACCGTCACCAATAAGCACGGTAGCGGGGTTACCAGCAAAATCGTGATCACGCGCACCCAGCTGGTCTCGCGAGAATATTTTGCGAGGTCAAGCACACGCTCAGCAGAATACTTGCCATGCAGTTCCACTTGCAAGGGCTCCCATAGTTTGACGAAATGGGTCCATAAGCAATTCATTGAGCACCAAGATGAAGTTGAAATCAACGCGAGTTGGTACTGAAGCAACCTGTCTAGATCACTTACCTAGTTGTGGTGTTAATGTTTGTTGTGCTAAAACCATCTTGGTCGTAAAGTTATATTGGGTGTCTTTATAACGTTTCTGCAGCAGCACACCTGTTGAATAAGTTTAATACCGCGTAGCTCTAATATTTTTCGTGGCATGCTACTTTATAATTGCAGTTCCTACGATTAAAATACGAATATTATTATCTAAGCTATGCAAGTTTTTTGTAAATCCACTGGGGAGTAAGCCAATTTGTGTTTTTAGGAGGAACTGTGTTAATGCTGTAGCCACGAAAATCGGAAGGTGTAATCATATCCTACAGACACATCAAAATTGTTAGTCTTGATTGATACCTCTTCGGTAGGTACATCAACAAACCTGAGTGTTGCAGTGAGGCCTGCACGTTGTAGTATACCCAGAACACCATTTTGAGCTGCACACCAGCGTTCTGCTTCTGTAGGACAAATGCGAGCAGATGACTTGGAGAAAGGCCCAGTTTTCGTTGCAAGGCGAAGATCAACACCAACAGTGAAATGAATTGGAGAGAGCAGTAAAATAGCACGTTCTTCAGCGTTGAAAAGAGATTGTCGTGTCCATTCCAGCGATTTGAGAGTAATAGTTTCGGTTGGGTAATGGCTACCAAGTAGATAGCTGTAAGGGGACATAACGCATGCGTCTGTTAAACCACATTCATCACGATGCGACAGATAATACATGGGGGCTACTTACAGAAGACGAGCGGGATGATAACCTCTACATAATTGCGAAGGAGAAGAAACTCCGCCACGTACAACAAGCGCTGAATTTTGTGTGTGTATGCCTTTGCAGCAGATAGGCTTACCAAGCTGTTTCCAGTAGGGTCGATAAATGGATGAACTCTCTCTGAGGCAAAATGATTTTTACTGCTCGTGCTGAATAAAGAATTGGTCCGATCGTGGGTCGAGTATCCTCGGACGCCGCTACGAGAGGTTTAATCACGGTCTTTTTACTTCTCACAGATATTTCTCCAAATTCTTCATTCTGGCAAAACTTAAACTTGTTTTCGATGAATGGTCTCACTTCCTGGTGTAAAAGTATACTGGCTCGCTCCAGCGTAGTATTTTGCGAGCCACGGCGGGTGTGGTAACTATTCAAACTTCTTCGTATCTCCTCTCGCTGTTCTAGTTCCTTCAGACTGCGGCGTACACTTTCCGTGTCACGGAGCGAAAACCCCAGTAGCAGCACATCGGCAAGCATCATGGTAAACGTTGTCCAAACTGATGGCGAGTGTTGCATACAGTACGATAGGAATAATGCGTTGAAGACGTCTACGTTGAAAACTATCACCTCCGGCATTTCGTCACTTAAGTGAACGACTGTCCTCACAAAGAGGTTCTTCAGAAACAACTTGATCACTGGCAATAGTAGTGCAAAGCCCATTTGGCCGGTGTAGCTCAGCGTCGTGAAGACATAAAAATACGATGGATAGATGAGAACGAGAAGCACTTGGCAGGTCCATTGTTTGAGAAGGTTGATCAACATCGCTCGTGTTCCGGGACTCTCTCTGATCTATCTTCTTTGCCCACTCAATCACCAAAGTGGTTGAAATAAATATAAGCCACAGCGGCGTCACCGTTAACAGCGAAAATGGGACAGGAAAACCGATCACATCAGCGAGACCGTAAAGAACGCCGTCGGCTAGAGCTGAGATTACAATTGTATTCAGAACTTGTCTTTTCAGGGGATATGGAAGTGCGGGCATTCCCATGCAGAACTGACGGATAGCAAGGAAAGTTATTACCAGGTACGTGTAGTATTCACACACGAAAAACATCTTGTTTGCTTGTAATCCTTCGGACGGATCACCGAGGGGTAAAATATCAACAAGCACCGTGACAAGGAGACATGGTAGTGGTGTGACCAGCAATATCACGATCGCGTGTACCCAGCAGGTCTCGCGAGCATATTTCGCAAGAGCGAGAACTCGCTCCGCAGAATACCTGCCATGCAATTCCACCTACAAGGGCTCGAATAGCTTGACAAATCGGAGGCAGCCAGGCCCCACCGAGCATCGAACCATAGGTAGATAAGAAACAACTTCAAATATGTTAACGTTTCGGTAAAATGTTGGCAAGGACGGAACTGCTGCTGTCGTCCACACAAGGTCAGCTCCTCGCTGGCAACAGAAGTTTTGTCGTGACAGACTCCTGGGCAGTTCAAAATAACTCAAGAAGGAAATGCCTGTCAACTTATCTCCTAAGTTGGGATAACGAGTTCCATTCCTATCGGCATTGCATAAACACTCAATTTTAACATTCTCTCCTTCACGGTGGATACCAATCGCTATGCTTGTGCTTTCATGATGCGTAGAAAGAGATCAATAGCATCAAAGCGCTACAGAGCTACTGCATCTCGGTTGGTATGGTCTTGATATTTTAAGAGCTTATTGCGCCAGCCAACCTCTGCTGTAAGCTCGATTTTCACCACTGTATCATGCAATATATCTCAAACGGCTGTTCTCAGCGCATTCATTGCTGATTGAGATTGAGTCACAGCAGCAATTCAAAATAGGTTTATGTTGTATTTCGACAGAACTAATACTTCGAAGTATCAAGCTGACGAACAGGAATGTTGTAAGTGGGGTCATTTACGCTGCGTAAGGGATGTAGTCAATGCTGCAGCCACAGAAATCGGAAGGTGTAGTCATAACCTACATTCATGACCAAAAGTTACCTCATTGTACGTCCTTCAAGTGTGTAGCGCTATTTCAACGTACCAGAATGCTGTAGTGATGCCTGAACGTTGTAGAACACCCAAAACACAATTTTAAGCTGAACACCGGCGTACTGCTTCTCCAGGACGAATGCCAGTTGGTGAGCAGGAGAGAGTCCCAGCTTGAGTTGCATCACGAAGATTAGGAGCAGTAATGAAATGAACTGCAGCAAGCAATAGAATAAAACGTTCTTCAACGTTTGCAGCAACTTGTCGCGTTCCATGTCAACGATCTGGGCGTAGTAGTCGCGATTGGGTAGTTGATACATGGCCCCCAAGTAGATTGCTTTAAAAATATCAACAAACATCAGCAAGAAGTAAATATGTTAGTCCGTATAGAGTGCAAGCATAAATCGAAAGAAGACACTTACAAAAGATGAGGGGATGATTACCTCAACGTAGTTGAGAAGAAGAAGGAATTCTGCCATGTACAATAGTCGCTGAACCTTACGTGTATAGCTCAATGAAGCCGGAAGGACCGACATGCCGATCTCAGCACTTTTATCTACTGGTTGAATCTTGCTTCCACCAGATGTGTTCATTGCAGAGTGCAGAGGTGTCGTCAACGTGTTATTAGACCATGCCACGATAGGCCCTTTCACCTTTCATTCACGTCTGCATCGGTGTTTGCCGGGTCATCTAGAATCGGCATTAAGCTTGATGATGCACTCTTTAGCTTAATGAATGGAGAAACTAAAGTGATATCTGGACTTTCTTCCTGGTTCAGAAGTATACTTACTCGCTTCAGTGTGCTAGTTGGAAGACGATCTAGAACACCTTTGCTGGCTGATTGGAGGAGGAAACTGTTCCAGCTAGTTTGTAAATCAACACGGCGCTCTAACTCCATCAACCTCTGACGAATATTTTCCGCATCACGAAATGATACACCCAGCAACAGAACATCCGCAGTCATGATTTCCAAGGTCGTCCATACTGACGGTGAACTCTGCATACAATAGGACAAGAACAACGCGTTGAAGACATCCACGTTAAAGACAATAATCTCTGGCATCTCATCGCTGTGGTGAACAACCGTCCGAGCGAAAATATTCCTCAAGGTAATTTTGATCACTGGTAGTAGCAACGCGAATGCCATTTGTCCCGTATGTGTTAATGTCGTGAAGACGTAGAAGTACGGCGGGTATATGGACACCAGCAGCACCTGGCACAGCCACAACTTGATCGAGTTGACGACCATCGTTATCGTGCTTGGGGTTTCTCGGATCTTCTTCACCCACTCGATTACTAACGTGATTGAGATCAGTGCGAGCCATGATGGCATCACTGTGATTAATGAAAACGGAAGAGGGAAGCCAATTACCAAGGAGAGCGCGTAGGTTATACCAACACAAAGTATCGATACCAGAAGCGTATTTAGGAAATGCTTGCTTCGAGGGTGCGGGAGCTCGGGCACCTCTAACCGAAACTGGAGAATCGCGAGGAAGGTGATCACTAGGAATGTGTAGAATGAACGGACGAAAAACATCGTGTTCGCCTCCAATCCTTTTGACGGGTCGGCAAGTGGTATCACATCGACGAATATCGTTACGACCAAGCATGGTAGCGGAGTTAGCACAATTATACCGATGGCGTGAAGCCAGCTCGTTTCATCTGCGTATTTTGCCAGAGCTTGAACACGCTCGATAGAGCATTTTCCGTGTAGTTCGACTTGCGCGGACTCCCACAGCTTAAGGAGTCGGTGCCATCGGGACCACATCGATTAAGAATTAGTCGATGGAAGCAAAAAGACTTCAGACACGGTGTTGTCAACTCACGTAAGAGGATGATAGTCCAATAGTTCGCCAACTCATACTTCGTGGAAGCGAACAACGCTTTTAGAATCTCAGCTACATGACCTGTACGATGCCCTCCTCTCATCTTATCTTGTTTTATTTCCATCATCCCTTTACCAGTAGAAGGGGTGCTGTAAACTTCAGACCGCAGTCACTGCTGCAGAAGATGATTAAACAGGTCTGGTACTTGTTCGTGTCCTTGGACCGTAGTTCAAAAATGACCATAATCCTAAATTTGACCACACAAAAGCCTGTATTGTCAAGTTCCCTTATTATACAGTATACATAATACGTGCTTATCTTAGAGGTTTAAAAGTATGAGTGCACTGTACTGGGCTTCATTCTTTATGTATCGCACTGCCCGATCTGCCTTTGCTGTTCGGGTTGCATTTTGTAACATGGCATACGAGGCTCGCGGTTTCACTAAAATTTAATTTTGTACTCCACCTTATATGCCGTCAGGCCGTCTCGCGCTTTTGTCATCCCCCTGTTCGTCTTGGAGTTCCTTCACTAGAGCACTGCTGGAGTCACTGTTGTGACGCATTGTTGCGAGAATAGCTGCATTATTTCTGCGTATTTGTTTCTTATATCCGATACTGACTAATGCTAGTACTTATTACTCACATACAGGACAGTCTTACAGTACACAACTACTTGCTGTCTCGAACTGCACAAGGACACCATGCCAGCGGCGCTGGACACTATAACCACTCAGTGATGAAAAACATACTTGTGATCGTAACTTAGCAATAGTGCCAGAGCCTTATCCCTAACAGTTCTTATCACGTAACTCGGGGAACAAAATTAGATAATTTCATAGTGATCCTGCAGTGCCATCATGAAAAACACGTTGTATTTAACCATGATCACGCCGGTGACCTGTTTAAAATCTTACCACTGCTGCTACAGGCAAAGTGTAAACTTAAGTATTGCACATCGTCTGCGTGTAGATGGGCATGAACTTCAGCTTGTGGTGATCGATCGCATTGACGAACGTTCTTCGGCGAAACCCTGGCCGCACAAATCCAACCTCACACTATAGTCATTTTCATCCGCGTCTTGTTGCTCCCCGTCACAACCGAATCGTCCTCATTCCGAGCAAACACGATGACAATACTCCGTGCCGCAGGCCTCGTCCAGGGTGACACCATCGCCTTCGTGGCACCAGCCTCTGGACTCGCGGCATTGGTGCCTCACCGACTGACCAAAGCTCGCGAGGAGTTGGAACGACTTGGCTTTCATGTCAAAGTCTATCCGTCCGTAACTCAAACAACCCAGCAAAATGCAAAGACATTCACGAAAGAAGGCGACGATGAAGTCACTGCTTCCGACCGAATTGTGTGCAGTGCGTACAGCTCTGCGGATGCCGAAGTGCGAGCAGATGAGCTGATGCAGGCTTTCAAAGACCCCGAGGTGGCGGCAATCGTGTGCACTGTTGGTGGGTTCACGTCGCACGAATTGCTAGAGTATCTGGACTTTGATGTTATTGCAGCGCATCCGAAGATCATTTGCGGATTCTCGGACATCACCACACTGCACCTCGCACTCTACGCCAAAACGAAGCTCTGCAGATTCTACGGACCGTCCGCTGTGTGCCAGTTTGGTGAGTTCCCAGCCCTCTACATTACA
Source organism: Phytophthora constricta (assembly GCA_011947335.1). Taxonomy (NCBI): domain Eukaryota; phylum Oomycota; class Peronosporomycetes; order Peronosporales; family Peronosporaceae; genus Phytophthora; species Phytophthora constricta. The sequence goes on along the minus strand of JAAVTI010000537.1, from coordinate 70,686 downwards.
CGATGACATCGTTTTGGAAAGCGACCAAGTCTCCAACGGAGCCACTCGGAGAGGTGACCCCTTCGACGGAGTGGACCGACGACAAGACTGCCAACTGGTTCACGCTTGCAGACATCACCCACCAAGATGCCATGAAGCAGAACGGTGGATATACGTGGCTTCGAACTGGTAACGCTACAGGGCCGATTTTGGGAGGTTGTCTGCCTAATGTTGTCCAGGTGCGTGGCACCGAGTACATGCCCGACTTACAAGGTGCAATTCTTCTGCTAGAGACCCCTGAAGGAGCACAGTTTGACCAAGGAATGGCACTTTCGGATGTCAACGTTGCCCTCGGATGGCTCCGGGCAGACGGCACGTTTGGCAAGATCTGCGGACTTGTTGTTGGTCGAGCCTTTGCCTATTCGGAAGCTCAAGTGGAAGAGCTACAACGGTTGCTCCGTCACCATACTCGTGGAACCAACTTCCCGATCCTGTATGGTGTGGACGTCGGCCACACCAACCCTATCGCCACAATTCCGCTTGGGTGTCAGGTTTCGATGGACTCGTCCGTCAACTCGTTTAAAGTTCTGGAGAGTGGTGTGATTGAGATTTAGTTTGTGCAAACGAGAACGAGTAATACACTCCTTGGTGAAAAGCAGAGCTTTAGTCGTGATCTTTGCTGAGGCTCCTGATCGGATGCAGTGCGACTTCCGTTGGTGATTCGTCGCAAAGCATTGAGACGATGACACTTGCGTCACATGTGTAATCTCAAAAGCGACCTCCAACGTCACTGGTGCGCGAAACTAACGATGCAAGTACATACTTCGGAAATGCAAGCAGTGCATTCGACGAAACGGACTTATGGGCAGTTGTGATGGCAAGGAGGATTCCTGACGCGTCGCATTCGACGAGTCGATGTTCGAGAAGTGCTATTTCAACACTGTCCTGAATTTGAACCAGTCCATAAACTATGGACTGGTTCAAATTCACAAGATGAGATGCTGCAACATTCCGCCATGGGAGTATTGCACGATCCCGCTAGATCCGTGAGATGACACGGTCATAGTAGATCCGTGCTCAATTCACCCAAACGCAACCTCATTGAACCTCATTTTACCTTTTCCTTCGGCTCAATCTCTTCCTCCAGCTTCTCACCAAAATGTCCGAGCCCTTCTACGCGGTGACCCCGAAGGATACTCCTCGTACAGCCTACGCCATCCAGCTCGACGTCACATTGAGCCCTCAAGTTGCTGAGCCGTCCACCCCGAATGGAGATGGCCCCAACGCCTACAAGCAGATCAAAGACGAGACCTTGGGGATCGCCACCGGTCACTGGGGTGCCAGCCTTTTCTCCTGCTTCGACCACCTCGTACCCAACGCGTTCATGGCGACGTTCTGTCCGTGCGTGTCGCTCGCTCAGATCACCGCACGACTGGGCATGGCCCCATACAACACGGTGCTGCTGCTCCTTGTGCTGCTCGCGTCATTAGAACTGGCCATGGTCATCTTCACTATCCAGCAATTCGTGCAGGTGACGGTGCTCGGACAGAATGAGACGACCCACTACTACCACGCGCACCAAGTCGTCGAGCCCCGTTGTGCCGTGAATTTGATGTTTGTGACCGTTGCAATCCTGAGCCACGTGACGTTCTGCGCCAGTGTGTGGGTGCTCCGCAAGCGCATCCGCAGCCAATTCAAGATCCCGGGCACGAACTCCTCGGACTGCCTCGCCGTCTCGTGCTGCCCTTGCTTCGCCACGGCCCAAATGGCTTCGCACATCAAAAGCTTCACGCCTGGATCCTGCTCTTTCGGCCCCGTCGACATGCTGCCTCGCTACCAGTGAAAGTTAATCGTTAAATGCAGATAGAAAAAAACAGGCGAATTACCATCAAATGCGCTAGCTACTAGCCATACGCTCTGCAGACTCGGTCTGCAGACCCCACACCACTTCAACTTGCCCAAATCGTATTTTGGACCAAACAATAGCCCCATGTTTATGTTAATCAAGTCATAAATTGATCTGATCTGCTAATTGCCAAATGATGGGTTCTACACAATTCGTTTCGAGCCACACGATATTCAAAATGCGTCAATGGTGCGCCACCTCCCGCCGCCTGGCGCCGCTCCTGACGTCCAGACAAGCAACCGCGTGGACCCGACGGTCTCCCCAAGTGCGTGACAATCTCCCGCATCGATGCAACTTTGTTTCGTCCATCACCGCCCCGAATTCCGCCCAGGAGAGCGCCGAGAGCGTCCGCAACATCCGGAATATCGGCATTCTGGCGCATATCGACGCTGGCAAGACCACTACGACCGAACGGATGCTGTTCTACGCCGGGGCCATCCGCCGGATGGGCGAGGTACACGACGGAGACGCCACCATGGACTTTTTGCCGCAGGAGCGCGAGCGAGGCATCACTATCGGCGCCGCGGCCATCAGCTTCCGTGGCGCGACCACCACGTCAATCTCATCGACACGCCGGGCCACGTGGACTTTACTATTGAGGTGGAGCGAGCGGTGCGAGTGCTGGATGGCGCCGTGGCGGTGCTCGATGGGGTGGCAGGAGTGGAAGCGCAGACAGAGACGGTCTGGGAGCAGGCCGACCGGTACAAAGTGCCGCGGCTCGCGTTCGTGAACAAGTTGGATCGCGAGGGCGCTAGCTTCCAGAGGTCGTGCGAGTCCATGGAGGCCAGGTTCGGAGTGCAGACGCTGTGTGTGCAGCTACCTGTTGGAGAGGAGGCGGAGTTTGAAGGGCTGCTGGACCTCGTGGACATGCAGCTGGTCAAGTGGGTGGACAAGGATGGAGAACAAGTCCAGCGGTTTCCTTTGCTGCCGTCCGCGGCCAGCAAGATGGCGGAGCTGTATGAGAGAGCTGTGGAGGGACGTCAGACGCTCATTGAGCGCGCGTCGAACTTCGATGACGAACTGGGCGAATTGTTCCTGATGGAGGAAGAGATCGATAATGCAACGCTCAAGGCAGCGTTGCGTCGCATCACGGTGCAGCGTGGCATGGCGTCGCAAGTCGTTGTCACGTTGTGTGGTAGCGCGCTCAAGAACAAGGGAGTGCAGCCGCTGTTAGACGCTGTGGTAGATTATTTGCCGTCGCCACTGGACCTTTCGCCGTTTGACGCGCACACGGTCGCTGCTGGCAAGAAGTTTCGAGGACGTGACCATGCGTCGGATAACAAAGTGGTACACCTAAACGCATCCCCTAACGAGCCGCTTTGCGCGCTTGCTTTCAAGGTTCAACACGACCGGCAGCGCGGCCTCGTGGTGTTCTTCCGCGTGTATTCGGGTGTGCTGACGGCTAAGACCCAGTTGCTCAACGCATCGCGTGGTGGAACGAAGGAGAGGTTGACGAGACTTATGCGTGTAGCTGCAGATGATCAGGACGCGGTGGAAAGTATCTCTGCTGGTCATATTGGCGCTGCTGTGGGTCTGAAGCACACATTTACAGGCGATACGCTCATGAGCGCAAAAGATGCAGCTCAGCCACTGGTACTTCCTGGCGTGCAGATTCCCAAGCCTGTATTCACCTGCTCAATCGAAGCTGAGTCGTCCGCTAAGCAAAAAGATCTGGATACTGCGCTCGAAAACCTTCAACGCGAGGACCCGAGCTTCGTGGTGACTGTGGACGATGAGACAGGTCAAACTCTCATGTCCGGAATGGGTGAACTTCATTTGGACATCATCAAAGAGCGTCTACGCAGTGAGTACAAGCTTGAGCCAGCCGTGGGTGCCATGCGCGTAGCCTACCTTGAGAGTATTACGTCTCCTGTTGTTTTGCCGTACACGCATGACGTGATGCTGGGCACTGACCGCCACTTCGCAAAACTTACTGTTCATGTGGACCCACTGCTAGAGCAACAAGAAGACAGCACTGAAGACGACAACGAAGAGGATGAGAATAGTGGTAATGTGGTTGCCTTGAAAATCTTGGTGCGAAGAAGATGCCGCACGCTTTCGCTTTAGCGATTGAGGAGGGACTGCGTGCTGGGCTCAGTCGCGGCGTGCTAACAGCCAACCGGGTGGCGTACGTGAAGGTCATGGTGGATGAAGCCGACTGTGAATGGGACTCGGATACAAGTGCAGCGTCCTTCCGTGCCGCGGCGGCACTCGCACTGAAGGCTGCCCTGAAGGAAGCTGGACCTGTAATTCTAGAGCCTATGATGAAGCTCGAAGTACGCTCACCTGACCGATGTGTCGGTGATGTTCTAGCAGACTTAAGCTCTCAGAGACGTGCGCATATCCAGGAGGTAGGATCAGCCTCGGGTGGTGAAGGAGGCGATTCCATCACCAACCAGGGTCGGTCGATTGTACACGCGCATGTGCCCTTGGTACACATGGTGGGCTACGCCACACTGTTGCGCTCTAAGACGCAGGGTGAAGCCTCTTTCGGCATCCAGTTTCTTCGCTATGTGGAGGTGGATCCGGCCACTCGTGACCGTCTTAGCGGCAATGGCCTTCGAAAAGCTCTGCCAAACCAGTTCGAGGTATCTTCTCAACACGACGAATAAGCGCCAAACATCGAAATCGCAGCGTGTGCAGTTAAACCAACATCCAAATAGAGATTTAGGGAAGGTTGTGACTCCAGCGCTGTTCCGACTAGCACTTGTGATTGTGTTGTCGATATGCAACCGACTCTTTCACTGCACTAATCGAGTGCTAAAACTGCGTTTGGCAGTTTCGTCGATCAAGTGATAAAGAAATCGTCTATCGCAACAAACTCCAAATTACTTCGAAGTAATGTATGATGGTCATGGGGTTGCTAGGAATGCGAGATACGACAGCGCACTGTTAAACATGTTTGTATAACATACTTGTGAAAACTACTGCACACTAACTCACTGCAAGTGCTGTTTATACTTCGAAGTAAACATATAACCTGTTCGTCGTCCCTTTATTCTGTTTGGCTCATCCAAGTGTGTCTCTGTCTTCGACAATCTCATCATCAGCGACTTTTTGGGAACCTGGAGGGTGAACGCATTGGCACAGATGATGAAGCGTAAAAATTGACGTAGGGGACATGATTAAAGCGAGACTGAGTAGGTATGGAAGATCCAGTGTTAGGATGACGAGAAAAGAGAGGTGAAGAAGCTTGCTTGGACGCGAAAATAATTCTTTGTGAACAGAATAAACCTGTGAAATGCTGCGATTGGATAGACATCGAAAAATAGCGACAAGTTGTCAGCCACAATAAGTTGACGGTGAAACATTCTTTGGATTGGATCCATCTAATGGAGGTTCCTTGCTGGCTCGAGCCACTACAAACTAAGTGTAAGTTTTAGAGTTAGGGTCAGTCCGAAAACTATAACGCACTCAATGTCAAGGAATTTCAATGCCCCGAGCTAAAAGCAGCATCTCGAACACCACGACTTGTTTTTAGACTCTCATTTGTCATCCTTCATAAGTCAGCGCACCCCTTTGTCTATTCCTTTGTTACCAGCTTTCGACTTGTTGGCCAATGCAGGCCCAATGGCGCAGACTCGTTAAACTTTGGGAATCTACACAAGTAGAACTGCGTGGAAGGTATTCTCCGGAACGTCTGCAAGCACTGACTAAGTACGCAGATGAAACGAGCTGGATCCGTATCATCGTGATTTTGCTGGCAACCCCGGTGCCGTGCTTGATCGTGACGATACTTGTTGATGTTATTCCAATGGCTGATCCATCTGAAGGATTACAGGCAAACACTTTTTTCTTCGCGCGTTCATTCTACACGACAAAATGGAGCAACACTGGTAACGGTAGGCCCTTCTTCCGTAATAAAAGCATACGTATTCTCTCCAGAGTTGTGTTGGCTCGAACTCCTACATTTGTGTATTCTTCACGGCTAGGATGGATGGTCCAGTATATCTCTTGTTTAATTCTTCGTTTCGACCTTTCTAAGCCGCGACGAGCAATTTCCACATCACGCAAGCATAATATCAGCAAAAGCACATTGGCAAGCATGATCTCCAGCGTCGTCCATATTGAAGGTGAATTCTGCTATTCGGCCTAATAAAATCAGCACAAAGTATTTTCCGCCTTATTTGGCTTTAATGGAATTCAGTACGAAGTAGCGTGTAACACAAACTAAGCCGTTAAGTTGTACCTCGTTCACATTGAAGCCACGGGAAGCGGAAGGTGTAATCGTAACCTGTAATTGTAGCTGAAACTGTGAGATTAGTCATAGCACACCACAAAACAGCGTGATATAGTCGCGAACATGAGTGCTGTAGTGCTGCTTGAACGTTGTAATACACCCAAAACACAAGTTTGACTTGCACACCAGCGTATTGCTTGTCAAGAACAAACGCCAACTGGTGGATTGGCGAGAGACCCAATTTGCGATACAGCGCTAACATCAGCAGCAGTAGCGACTTTAACTGAAGTGAGCAATAAAATAGCACGTTCTTCAGCGTTTGAAGTAGCTGGTCATGGTCCATGCCGGCAATTTGTGCGTAATATTCACGATTTGGTAGTTGATACATGGCTGCCAAGTAAATTGCTGCGGGATTTGAGATCAGGCAAAACTTAATGAGTCAGAGGCAGAATGAAACCACTTAAATGAATTGCAGGAGATAACTTACAGAAGACGAGTGGAATGATGACCTCAACGTAGTTAAGAAGGAGTAGAAATTCAGTCATGTACAAAAGCCGCTGAACCTTGCGAGTATATCGCAGTGCTGCAGGAGATTTTGGCAATTGTTTTCCAGCAATGGCTGCGACGGGATGGATTCTACCACCACCGAAATTTTGTTTCATTGAAATCACTGGATGAAGATATGGCACCGTAGACTTTAGAGGATTTCTAAACGAAAACATGATTGGCTCCATCGTCGTTTTCATCTTGCCGGGCGACTCACGTTTTAGTTCAAGGAATGGGGACAGCAGTATATTCGAACTTGTTTCTTGGTCAAGGAGAATACTCGCTAGCTTCAGTGTACTCGTAGGTGCGCTGCCCCAACGATCCAAACGGCCAGGCTGGCCCCTGTAACTAGTCCAACCACTCTGTAACTCGACACGATGTTCCAATACTCTCAGTTTTCGCCTAACTGTTTCCGCATCACGAAGTGATACCGACAATAGCAGAACATCCGCAATCATGATCTCCAACGTCGTCCAGATCGACGGCGAGCTCTGCATACAATATGACAAGAACAACGCATTGAAGACTTCCACGTTGAAGACAATGATCTCTGGCATCTCATCGCTATGATGAACAACTGTCCGAGCGAAGATATTCCTCATGAACAACTTGATCACAGGCAACAGCATGGCAAACGCCATTTGACCCTGCTCGGACAGTGTCGTGAAAATGAAATAGTAAGGCGGGTAGGTAAAAACCAATAGCACCTCGCACAACCACAACTTGATTGAGTTGACGACCATCGTTATCGTGCTTGGGTTCTCTCGGATCTTCTTTGCCCATTCAAAGACCAACGTGATTGAGATCAGCATGATCCATGGTGGAGTCGTTGTGATTAATGAAAATGGGAGGGAAAACCGATTACCGAGGAAAGTGCGTACATCAACCCAGCACTCAGTGCCGACACCACGACTGTGTTGAATAATTCCTTCGCGCGAGGGTAAGGAAGTGCGGGCACTTCCATTTTAAACTGGTGAATCGCGAGGAAGGTGATCACCAGGTAGGATAAGATACGAGCAGTGGCCCTGGTCTAGCAAGTTTGGAACCAGTTAAGTCTGAACGAAGAAAACTATGATGAAGTCATTAGTGGTATTGGCTGTAGATACCTGCAGTACATTTGCATTAGCCCCACACCCCTTACGTATGGGCATAGGTAGCGTCATTTGTAAGTCGCACCAGCAAATGGGACACCAACTGTACCTTTTTTTTCTCTGAGATGTACTTCTTAGCCGTTGTGTGAGTTTTTGTGACCTTATTGAGAGTGCTTGCTTACTGCAATAAACTGTACTTGCGGGTCATGTACCAGCTACACAATAGAACTACTACGCCCAACTCGTCCGAATGGGCAAGGGCCAGCAATTTCAAACGTGCTATAAAACTGTTCCCTACATCTCATGTTGTTGGTAGTGCTGGTCATCGCGTTACAGCAAAATATGGATTTGTCTCCAATTCGTCAACTAGGCTTTGTTCTAGAGCAACAATTCGCTGGCGTGCAAACGAAACTCGTGTTCTGGGCATTCTACGATGTGCAAGCTTCATTGCAACACTCGGGTAAATGGCATCTAAACGCTTTACTGATATCGTAGTAAACCTAACGACTATATCTGCAGGTTTTGACTACACCTTTCAGTTTGCCTGCTGCAAGACCTTAGAGACAATAGATCAACCACAGGTAGAAACTTAAATGTGAATACAAATATTGATATGCAGTTGCACGTTTGTTGGGTTCAAGCTTTATATATTTATTTTCTTTACTCTGTTGTTCTGGGTAACATTACTAAGATGGTTTCTCAAGCATTTTTATGGTATCACCTCCACATGCTTGTTTGAGCGTCGTAGCGTTCATATCAAGGCACTTTCAAGTTCACCTCGTGTATTTCGAGCTACCGCTAATTTGAGTATAAACCAAGCATGAACCACCACGAAGTAAAAAATCAAAATGTTTAACCCCTCCAAACCGGCGTGCTGCATAATGCAGCTTTAGAGTTTTGCTTAAACTGCATATATGCTGTATCAATGTATTTTCCCATGTCAAGAGTCATACAAAGTTTAAATAAGATGTGGCTCGGTTCTGTTTCCTGGTAGCTCTTGATCTCTTGGGGACGGGAGGGGTTGACCAACGAATTTTAAGAAATTTAAAAATGATGTTAGAGAGTTCTGTGCATGCAAATCATTCCATTTCCAAGGTTACCGTTGCCGACTTTGCTCGCTGCCACTCATTCTAGAATTTGCGCGCCAAGAGCCCAAGCTGCAGGAAGCATGAGCGACCGCGCGGGAAAATCGTCCGGGACCAAGATGTCACTTCGCGTGACCTATCGTTCAAGTCCGTCTGGCGGGAGCTTAGAGCTGATGGGTGGTCTCATAGGCGACCACCGCGAAAAAGCCTGGATGACCGCTATCGATACGTGAGACCTGGTGCTGATCCTGACGGTGCTAAAGGTGTCGGCTACTTTCTAGGCGAGGAAGCTGTTCTGGAGTATTATGCAAACGGTGCGTTGTATTCTGCGATAGTCTGTTGCGCTGCTATGAGAATCTAACTTGTTAGGTGCATGTACGGCGTTGTAGTACTCCGAACCCGAGCACGCGCCCCAAGAAGCACGACGCTGGCCGCTGGAGAAGCTCAGCTGGCTGCTGCTGCCGAACGAGCTGAAGCAATGTACCAACCGATGGTCGAGGCATATGCGGCTCGAGCTAGCGCTGCTGCTTTGGTTCCGGTGCCTCGCATGAGACTCCTCCCATGCCGCGACCAGATTCTGCTCATGATGTTCCTTACGCTCGATCCCGACCAACTCCAAGTTCATTGGCAAGCGCTGGGGTCCTGTAAGGACCCCACCTCCACCATCAACGCAACCGTCTCCTCCGCGATCTCTTCAAAGGACCCCGCCACTATCGCGAGTTCTGATTCCAACCTCTCCTCATATTGGAAGCGATGCGGACGAGTCTGCCGATGACGAGTCTGTCGACGATGGCAATGACTTTGCATATGACACCGCTGAAAGCCAGATCCCACCTGGCGATGAATCTGGGGCGGTATCCGTGGAGGGGACGCGTGAAGTTGAAGCCGGTATGTTGCATGTTGTGATGCATATTATGCTGAATATTATGCTGCATATTATACTGCATCATATGCTGCATATAACACTGACCATTATTACGTGTTTGACTTTTAGACGATGGCAATGGTAACGACCAAAGTGGCATCGGAAATGAACTCCTGGCAGATGATAATGACGACCTGAATCATGTTACCAGCGAGGATGGCTTGGGTGTTTGTGGAGTCATGGAGTCTGGCGACGAAGCCGCAAAAGATGACCTGGAGGACGGAGATAGTATGGATGATATGGTTGATAAGCACTACGCCGAAATTCAAGACGATGACGACGAGCCAGAGACTGAGGCTGACATTTCTGCTGAGGTTCTCTTCGCGGAGAACTTCCTGAATAAGTTTGGTGGTGAAGACCAAGTTCTGGCAGGAAACTTGAAGAGCGACGTCCTTCGAGAAATGTCGGAAACGGGCTGGGAGGATGTGGAGGAACCTGACACCCAAGCCTACATGATGACGCCGTATGAACCCGTGCAGAATGCTGCCAGCTTTTCCGGTTTACGCCAGGGATACTCAGGCCCTACAACCGAAGCACTGCGAGCTGGGGACTCTCCTATCGCGCTGTTTGTATTCTTCATGCCGGTCGTGCTCTGGCAACACATCGCGGTATGTTCGAATGAATACCATCGAGAGATGATGGCTCTGCGCGTCGAGGAGGCGTACCAACGCAACCGCAAGAAGCATCGGCTGAACCCGGTGCTGACCAAGAAGACGAGGCGAGAGATTCGACAAGAGCTTGAAGCTGTGCGTCCAATTTTGCCGCATGAGCTCTGCCGGTTCATCGGCCTTCTGATCGCTCGAACCATTGCTCCCAACCGTGACAAACTAGCTAACCATTGGAAGACTGTGGATGAAGGTGGTATCTCGCGCGGTTGCTTCGGTTCTGTTTTGCGGCGTGATCGGTTCATGGAGATCTCGCGAAATCTACACTTCAATCCCAACTCTGATCCGCGTGCAGCCACAGACAGAGAATGGAAGATCAGAAAGGTGGTGGAAATGCTGCAAAAACCTTCCAGCGTGGGTACATGCCGCCTTCCCATTTGGCTTTTGATGAAGCAGTTCTACAAGCCGCTCTTCATTCAACAAGATGCGCGTATATATGAAGGACAAGCCCCACAAGTGGGGCACCAAGCTGATCATGCTGTGCAGTGCGGTGACCGCGTACTGCATCAGGTTTATTTTTTTACTCATTTTTTGTTTATGCTGCATACTTCAGCATAGTGCTGACGATTTCTGTTCTTTTATGCTGCATACATGCCGGTTTGAGGTTTACTGCGGGAAGAAGGAGCATTCCAGTGATGCACACAGGCCGGATATGAAGTCAGGACCTGCAGCTGTCGTGCGAAATCTCGAGGCGGTGTTTGGATCGACGTCTCGACGAGAAGGCATGCGGCTTGTGGTCAGCGATCGATTCTACACTTCCGTAGCACTTGCTGTTCAGCTGTTGCTAATGGGCTTTACTGTGTGGGGACAATTATGACGAACCGCCTCGGATACTGCAAAGATGTGGTGGAGAAGAAAAAACCGTCCTAAAACTATTGATCGTGGATCTTTCAAAGTGGCGAGGTCCAAGCTCGTACCGAACATGTCGGCGATTAGCTGGTGGGACTCGCGCCCCGTACATTTCCTGTGTACGGGTGGGAGACTTGAAATGGATCGCGTAGTTCGCCAGGATGGCCCTACGCAGCAAGAAGTATTTTGTCCCCGTGTCATAAAAGACTACCATGCCTTTATGGGCGGGGTCGACGTGCATGATCAGCTGCGACTGCAACGGTACTCTATTCGGCGCGCTGTTCGATTAAAAAATACTACAAGTCGTTGGTACTGGGTCTGATTGACATTGCGATTGTCAACGGGTATATCGTACACAAAGCCTATCACAAGAACAAGACATCGCGCCACATGAGTCACGTGAAGTACTTGAAAAGCTTCATCTCCAGCTTTGCCAGGTCGAGGCCAGCGATATGTTCGAGGGAAACAACTTTGGAGCCCAGACCCCGTCCGCCCCCAACCTGTCGCGCCACTCGCCACAGCCCGCAGCAACGCAACGCACACACCTCGTCAGGTCGAGAAGTGGCGCAATAAGGAGACACAGCCAAAGCGTCGTCGTCGCGACTTCAAGGTGTGTTCGATATAGCGTGTTAAAGGCAAACGAGCGGCTACGTCGACCTACTTCTGCGAAGCCTGCAATGACGACGGTCGGATTTATCTCTGCATCAAGCCCCAGCGACAGATTCGTGGCATTGCCATGGCCTGCTGGGATATCTGGCACAAAGAGTGGGTGAATGGCAGAGTGATGCCAGCTGAACCTGGGAGAACGATTCGAATGCGCCGAGAGGTGGACGAGACACCATCCACGCCCCGAACACCCGGCACGCCTGCAAGACCGACCTTGAACAAGAGACGTCGCACGCGCGAGTAGTTGGTAAGCTGCATATATGCAGCTGATAGGGCGGGTTGCACCGCCTGACTTCTGCGCTAAGCTGAATACCGACTTCCTCCGCTTATAGAGGACAGGTCATGCACAGGTACAGCGTACCACCCTTCAAAAGTGATGTTCGGATTGTGGTATCAATACTGGTATCAGTCGACGATGCATGCCATTCTATTATGGTATCAGAATCTAGAAATAGCCTACTCGCTCCCGATGTCGTCGTCCGAGTCAACCTCGCCGACCCCTGCATCAATAGCACAATGCTGAGCAAGGGACTCAATCATTGTACCTATTCCCGATGGCCTAGCCTTCTTCTTGCCGCTTCCATTTTTGATTAAGCACTGCGCTGCTAGTTTGTCCTTGTTGCCTTGCCATTTTAGTAAGAGCTTCCGGCGCGATTCGTAGGCATTAATACTGAGGTTGGGATACCACCCTTCGCACGTCATTGCATTCTTCTAGCGCTTTGACAGCATTCAGTTTGTCACGGGCGGTGAAGGACTCTCGGCGCCGCGGCGGCATCGCCAATCGCAGAATGAATGGCGGTCGCTTGACAGAAAGGACCTGTACAATACCGGTCAAAACATATTGATATGATGGCTACAGGTCTTATAAGTGGAAGGGAAATGCTCCCTGAACGTTGCATTTCGATTGGACGCTCTTATATGGAATTATCCTCTACAAGCGGAGGAAGTCGGTGTATGCAGGCTTTTGTAGTAGCACGACCGTCTAGAACGCCCCGAATGCTTGCTCAACTTGAAGTGTACCCACGTCTTTTGCTCTCCAACACTTGTTTCCGTTCATTTGGTTTTTGTATTACGCAAAAAGTATACAGAGACTAATCAAATGAGTGCGATACATATTGGGGTGACACCCCAACTTTACACATGCCTTTTGGATGGGAAGTTTGAGACTCTAAGTTTTGAAAACTGGGAAGTCTACAAGCCGTAGAGAAAGTCGCAAGTGGCCTGGTACTGTTCCAAGGCCGGCTATGTCAACCTGCATTATGCAGCTTACAAATGTTGTTTAAGGCAACGGTAAGCAGGATAAGGGCCGTTTAGTCGCGTCCATACCCAGCCGTGCCCGGCTTTACTCAGCTCCGTTGCCCAGCCCCATCCCTTTATATACAAACCCCAAGTCTAATTAAACTGCATATGCAGTTTAAGAAACCAAAATTTGCTCCGGTTTGGAGGGGTTAACTCATTGTTGACTAATGCCGTGCGTTGCCCGGAGAAGCTCTGGATATTTGTATCACTGGCAAAACCATTTTCCGGAAATGGTCACACTTTAAGGCAGCTACACAACTGAAGTACGAGCAGATCCAAGCAGCTGCACCAGCGACTCAAGCAGTACCAGCGACCGATGTGTCCACTAGCATCTTTCGTGTCCGTCTTATGGAAAAGATGGAAGACCGCTTCCGATTCACGACAAAATGCTCGCAGGGTTGAAGTATTAAACTCCACTCAAATTGTGTTTGCCCAGTGTGCAATCTTCAATAAGACTGCAAGTTTGCCCTGCTCGTTGCGCTCAGGCACCGCGGCAGAAGTCTGCTAAGTCAATATGTGTTTCTCATGTTGCATGAACGCTGTTCGAATGTGCCTATTGTGAGGTCGTATGAAGGTTGTTAGAGTCCGGATGGGTCAACATTCACCAAATTGGCGATACGAAGTGAGACAGGTATTCGATTTCCCGACCGTTCATGTCTGCGTGCAACAGAGAGTCAGGTTTCGTTAAATTACGAAATGTGCTGCAATATGCGTTTAAACAAGTTTGGCGAGGGTCAGCGATCCCACCTGAAACTCTGGATAATAAATATCCAGAGAACTCACAAACTATTCTAGTAACTAAGACCTCATTTGCACTGATGCAATGACAACAAGATCTTAGACGTCCTTCGTGCTGATCGGCTATTTGAAGTATAGAAGGATAACGTACAAGAACCTCCGATTCTTATGGTGATACGTCGTTTTTATGGTGGCTTCGACCTACAGCATTTCTGCTTATTCTCCTTTCCACTAGTTCATCATCGGCTTGTCGCTCATGCCAAGTCCTCAGCAAAAACTCATCAAATGGTGGGAATCGACGCAAGTGGAGTTGCACGGCAGCTACTCTTCACAACGAGTGCTTGCTCTCTCAAAGTACACCCGAGAGACCAGCTGGCTTCATGTCATCTTCGTTTTGGCAATAACTCCGTTACCATGCCTGATCATAACGGTGCTCAGTGATGTTCTACCGCTTGATCATCCGTCCGAAGGATTGACAGCAAACAAGATGTTTCAAGTGCGTGAATACTACTGCTACTTAGTTATGACATTTCTCGCCATTCAGCAATTCCGAACCAGCGTACGCGCTCTCCCGTATCCCAACTGGAGGGCGGTCATGAACACAGTCATTGTAGGAGGTCTTAGTGTGGCCGTCCTGTACGGCTTCGGGACCGCTATTGGTTTTCCTGTGCCTTTTTCGATCGTGATCGCAATGCCCGTATGGGTCGTGATTCTCTCGATCTCGATGGCTATTGAATGGATGAAAAATATTCAAGAAACACCGGGTTCGGGCCTGATGGTGATCAACACCATTAAAGTGTGGCTGTGCGAGGTTTTGCTCGTTGTCACTTATCCGCCGTACTACTACGTCTTCACGACTCTCTCAAAGACTGGCCAGATGATGTTCGCTTCGCTGCTGCCAATAATCAAACTGGCCATGAGGAATATCTTCACACGGACAGTTGTTCACCTGAGCGACGAGATGCCTGAGGTGGTCGTGTTCAACTCGGAGGTCTTCAATGCTCTCTTCGTCGCTTATTGCATGCAGAACTCGCCATCAATTGGAACAACTCTCATGGTTACTGCAGCCCTTGTTATGCAGATGGGATTATCACTCAGAGATGTGAACATTGCTCTCGACGCAATGGAAAAGGTGAGGCGAAAACTTGACCATGAAAGTGTGTATGATCACGGAAATGCAGTTCCCAAATCAAGCATTGGTGGACGTGTACTTACCGCTTTGGGTCGAGCGGAAGCGATGCTGCAACATCAAAATCAGCAAGTGGAAGTGCTAGAGCACAGGGAAAATAGTTTTCCCGATCCAGTAAATGTCCAAAACAAGCTATTAGATGAGATAAAGACTGCAGATACGGGTAACGACGAAGACTTTAACGTTGACCACCATCCGACGAAGCGCCATCGCAGCAGTGGAATCGGAGCTCGCATTCAGCCTGCACCACAGAATATTGATGAAACAAATGACCCTAAGAAGCCTACAGATACATCGGTCCAGTACGTACTGTCCGTGCAGCAAATTTTGTATCTGACCGAGTTTCTTGTCCTTATCAACTACGTCGGTGTCTTCATTCCGCTAATATTCTGTAAGTATTTCTGCTTCTTGGCAATACGCTTGGCTATCGAACTTGATCTTAATTGTGCTGGTTGATCAGGCATGTACATGGGTATCATGTATCAACTTCCCAATCGAGAATACTACGCCCAGCTGGATGATCTAACGTCAGATGAACTGAACCAAGCTCTGCAGAATGTGATGTTCAGCTGCTCGCTCAAGCTGCTAGCATTGTTACTGCTGTGCGGTATACTGCAGTACAAGCTGCGATTTTCCGCCCTTCATCAGCTAGCTTTCGTTTTGGAAGGCCAGTGGCCAGGGGTGCAAATCAAGATCTGCTTCTGGGTCTTCTACAATGTTCAGGCGTCGCTACAGCACCATGGTACGCACATTTTCTTGCACATTGGCGGTGATATTATCACTCACTTTTCGTGACCACGTGCAGGCTACGACTACACATTTGCATTTTCATGGCTACAGGACAATTTGAACTCAAGTGCAAGCAATTCGATCACCTTGTAGTATTCGGGTTCACGTGACCATCCAATGTTGTAGAATGAATTGGTTCATGATATCACACTCTCAATGGAAATAGCAATGCTTCCATTGCCGATGAGACTAACCGCGATTTACCCATGACTCTATCTTGGGGCTAGTAGTTAACTCTACTATTAGTTTGCCACCGATTCGTCAATCCCAAACATGAACCAAAGCACCTTCAACAACAACAATGATCAAGTTCGTCTTCATCGCAGCTCTTTTTCTCGTCGCCGTCAGCACCCACATGGCTCCGACAAGCTGACCCAACGCGGTCTGGCTGAAGAAATCGCCACAATGACGCAGGAAAACTACACCTGCTCTTCCTGAACGGCACCCTGGAGGAACGCTGCTGCCTTTCAACAGTCTAGGTGGTGGTTTTTCTTATCGGTGGCCACTGGGAAGGCTGTGACCGATGCTATCGAGATCGACAATTGATGTCCGTGTGGTGGTTGAGAGGGATGAATGACGAGTGCTTTCGACAACTCTGCTGATTTTAACTTCACTATCAGTGAAAACGAGTACTCGGTGTTTCTGCCTCTTATGTTGCATTTGATCATTGCATTTATCGCATGTGAATTTTATAGTACGTCGCAGGGCTTCTTGGGGATGCTCAACGATTGCCGGCACGAAATACCTCGTCGACGCGAGATGTAACATCTCTCAGTCATCTTCAGGTATGCCCCCAGAATTATTGTGGCGCAACCGCACTTCGGTCTCAATGGCAAACGGATCACTGAGTGCATCCTGAAGAGGGTCAACAAGACGTCCATCTGAAAACGTTTGGAGCCTCTTTCTTTAAAGTTCTCACATTGGTAATGGTGTAGACTTCTCGTTCCACAACTAGCCTGCCTCAACACAAGTCATCTCCACAGTCAGCCCGATATCAATATTCACTCCGTCGTCATGCACTTCTTGCACACAACTTTTGTGGTGCTCGCGATTCGACTGGAAGCTGAATATACGACAAATACCGCTTAAAGCAGAATGAGAGCAAAAACTCAAACCAAGCCAGGGTGGAGTCGCATTCTCGACGCAATGTAGCGCAGTAAGCCTGAAACTACTTGCAGAGAAATTAACTATGTGAAGTACTACCCAAGAGACGATAATATTTGCAGAGTAAAATACTCCGCAAATATGTTAGTGGTACGTACGACACATTATCTGTAACTGGTGTTAGGAAAAGTGTTACCCTGTATGTCCATGCTTTCCTAAATGGCTACTACCTCGCTGTCACTTTCAGCGGCAGCTACCTCAGTGTTGTTCGTTCGATTTTTGCG
Source organism: Phytophthora constricta (assembly GCA_011947335.1). Classification (NCBI taxonomy): domain Eukaryota; phylum Oomycota; class Peronosporomycetes; order Peronosporales; family Peronosporaceae; genus Phytophthora; species Phytophthora constricta. The sequence goes on along the minus strand of JAAVTI010000537.1, from coordinate 53,391 downwards.
TCTTACGTCGTCCGCCAAGTCCTCATTGTCGAGTAGAGCAAATTTCATGATGCAAGCTACCCCACCGCGAACAATTAGGGCGTTTGAAGATAAGCACATTAATTAAATACGTTTGTGGCAGCTGATGAGGATGCACCAAGAAGGGTCTTGCTACTACAAGAGCTGGCAATGGAAGGCTAAAGACTTCGAAATCGGCAGACCAACGTGACATATTGGGATTTATCAGCATAATTTCAAAACTTAGTACATAGGAATTTGGCGGAACTACATATTTTTAGAAGTAGCATAGTTAGCGACCCTTTACATAAAAACAACATTTAGTGTGTAGTAAGTCTCCATACATGTTGATGGAGTAAGACCCTTCCATCGTTTTCGGATCCTGGGGCATATTGTAGGCAGCTCAAGCGGTGTTAAAGCCTTGATCCCTCGTCACATTCCAAATTTCATTGCTGTTTCCTATAGCTAATGGACACTCCACGGCAACAACCTCATCAGCTGCCGCATGACGTGTCTGGAATGTTGTGTGTTTGATTTTGTGTGGTCTAAACGCCGCAATTTGTCAGTGGGAAAGGTGGAAAAGTTTCCGGTAGTCTTTCTCCACATCCCCCTCGACACTGAAGCACAAATGAAACTGAGATATGAGAGAAAAGCAGTGTATAATTCATATAGGACAGCGCGCACATTCGGTAACACATACTTCAAGTATGCTAACACCACTTACAGTCAGTTAGTGTGTAGTAGAAGCAACTAACATGTTTGCGTAGTACACTTCGCGGAGCACGTCAACAATGCAGTAGGATGAATCAATTTCGTTTTCAATGCCCAATTTTGAGTCAACTTCATCTTTCACAATGATCGCTGCATTGCTGACCTCGAACGAGGCTCCTAATATGGTGAAATTCTTTATTCGGTCGTAGACGATTTGGAACCGACTCCATTGGTCATGCATAACTTACAGCTAAAAACTTATCTCTCTGTGGGAATCTACGCAAGTAGAGCTAAAAGGAAGCTACACTCCATTACGACTGCTTGCTTTGGCGGAGTACAAACGTGAAGCAAGCTGGCTTTAAGTGATTTCAGTTTTAGTAGTGACTCGCTTACCATGCCTTATTGTGACGGTGCTGGTTGATGCACAGCCACTTGCTGATCCATCCGATGGGTTGCAAGCTAACAAACTGTTCTTTACGTTCTGCACATACGTCGTGATCACCTTTGGTACAACCAATCAATTCCGCTATAGCGTGCCTAAGCTTCCGTACCCTCTCATGAAGGCAGTTGTGAATACAATTGTCGTGTCAGCACTTAGCACAGGAGTTATGAACGGATTGGACGTGACTATCGGATTTCCACTGCCGTTTTCGTTATTGACAACGATTCCACCATGGGTTACGCTGATCGCAATCACTTTGGCTATTGAATGGGTGAACGAGACCCGAAAAACACCAGGCTCAAGAACAACATTTATAAACGCAATCAAGCTGTGGATGTGCCAAGTGCTGGTGGTTATCGTATATCCACCGTATTTTTACATTTTCACGACGATGTCCAAGACAGGACAGACCATGTTCTCGATGCTAATGCCAGGGATCAAGCTTGCGATGAGAAATATATTTGCGCGGACGGTCATTCACCTCAGTGAAGATGTGCCAGATTTCATCGCCTTAAACATCGAGATTTTCAAAGCACTCTTCATTTCGTACTGCACGCAAAACTCGCCGTCGATCGGCACGACATTGACAGTCACTGCCGCTTTACTTTTCAACTCGCATTATCCCTTCGAGACGTGAATACTACTGCCCATGGGTGGATCAATTAGAACGGCAACTTGCCCACGATCACATGTATGAAGACCATCGCTATGCTGTTTCAAAGTCGAGCGTGGGTGGACATGTCCTCACTGCCTTGGACCATGCAGAATCGCTACTACAAGAGCAACGGGAAGAACTGCTACAAGGTGCAAAAACAACCAGCTCGCTTAAATTGCGTGTAAAATCATCGCAAGCTGTGGTGATGAATGTCAGACCATCGAGCAACACCAATGCAGCGGTGGAGAGTTCCTACACTCTTAATCAATCGCTCGCAACCATCAGTGGAGCTCGTATTCAACCAGCCCCACCAGCGACCAAAATCGCTATAAATTCCAAAACGATGTCAGTCCACTACGTAATGGCAGTTGAGAAGCTCCTTTATCTGACCGAGTTTCTGGTTCTCATTAACTACGTTGGATTCTTCATTTCGCTTATTTTCAGTGAGTTTGGGGGCCGTTGATGTATATTCGATTTTGTGCTGACGTCAATTGAGTCATCTACTGCTTAGCCAGCTACTTAGGCATCATGTATTAGCTGCCCAACCGCATCTACTACGCACAAATTGCTTCCTTGACAGAACAGAAGCTACATCAAGCGCTGCAGAACGTTATGTTTACCTGCTTTCTCAAGTTTCTGGCGTTGATACTGCTATGCTCCGTGCTGTTGGACAAATTTCGCTTCTCAGCTCTGCATCAGCTCGCGTTTGTGCTGGAAAGTCAGTGGTCGAGTATCCAAACCAAAACCGTTTTCTGGGTCTACTACAACGTTCAAGGCTCTCTACAACATAACGAAACGACATACTGTTTATTTCTTTTGGAAATGCTTTCAATGTACTCACCGATGCCAACCTGCAGGGTACGACGACACCTTCGCGTTCTCGTGGTTGCAGGAAAACTCGACTTCGGCGAGTAACTCTACGAGGACATTGGATGCGTAAGGTGTAAGTCAACGACAAAGAGAAAACTATCGTACGAACACGATCAGTACAATATAAAATCAGTTCTGCTTTCGGTGGTTGTCAATATGAACAATCTGTCAAACTTGATTGATAATATCACCAAACGGTACCATCAGCTTCAAATGTTGGAGCCTACTCGAACTTCTTGAGGTCGGCGTGGCTCCACTCCTTCACCCCTTCTGCGCCGCTCTCGTAGTCAGCCAGCATTCCCTTCGCCACCGCGCCAACCGTGATTTGGTACGCCTACAAAAAATGCTTCCGTGAACACGAGTCCAACTCCAGAAGAACATCATGCCTATCTAACTTACACCAGGGATCATCCAGCCGAACATCTTCTCGGTGCCACGCAGCAGGCTTCCGCGCTGCAGCATTCCAGGTCGAAAGATGGACGTGCGCGGGAACTGCATCTGCTGCACCTTGTCCTCCACTTCCCCTTCGTCTGCGGATACAGGAACCAGCTGTCCTTGTTGGCTCCCTGCGACGTCAGCAGGCCGAAATAGCCCGCTCCAGCCGCCTTGGACAGCTCCGCGAACTTGGTCACGTACTCCAAATCCACTGCCACAACACCGTTAGGACGCTAAAGGGTATCACAAAATTCCAATAGCTTGCCAACCTTTTCGAAAGGCCTCAGCCGAGCCCGCGTCTTTGCGGGTGGTGCCTAGACAGGAGAAGGCGGCGTGCACCTCGTCCGCAGGCTTGATGTCCGTGTCCGAGAGCTTGTCAAAGTCCACCGAACGCACCTCCAGCTTGCTCTTGGCTTGGGCGGCGTCCATGGATGGGAATGTCGAGCTCCATTTGGCCTCGGGCACGTCACGGCGGGCGAGCGCAATGACCTTCGAGCACTTGGGGACGCCACAAGCTCCGCCACGAGGTCACGGCCCACGGCACCGGTAGAGCCGATCACGAGCGCCACGTACGACATGGCAGGAGGTTAGTTAACTGCTGGGACTTGTGCACCACACGAACGTTTCGGAAATGAGCTCTTCGAAGAGTGGAGCGTAATCATTCCTGATGATTTGAAGGGCAAAAGTGTAAGAACGGTATATGTTGTTCAAGTGAGTATGAAGACTTTTGAGGTTTGAGCGTTGACGTGGTGGGGTGCGATTACAACTCCGTCTGCTTGTCGCTGATGGGGATTGGGAGCTCGTGCTGCTGCAGGTCGGCGTTGGTCCACTCCGTGAGCCCAGAACTGCCGCTCTCGTAGTCCGCCACCATGCTCTTTGCAATAGCGCGAGTGGTGATCTACAATGAAATCATCCCCAACATTTGAGTTTCACGCAGCACATACATATCTTTTGACCGCAGACAGACTCACGCTGGGCAGGATGTAGCTGGCGATGGACTCGATGGTCCTCGCCTTCTCACCGCGGTCGATAAGGCCGGGACGAAAGATCGACGTGCGCTCGAACGACAAGCTCTTGACGTTCTCCTCCACCTCGCCCTTGGTCTGCGGGTACAGGAACCAACTGTCCTTGTTCGCGTTCTAACAAGTAGTAAGCAGCAATCACGGTCAGTAGCTCTATAGCTCTAAAACCGACACGCTGCAATCCCCACGCACACTGGCAGTCAGCAAACCAAAGTACGGCACTTCGGCCTCCTTGACCAGCTCGGCGAACGTCGTCACGTACTCCAAATCCACTGCCACAACACCGTTAGGACCCTAAAGTGTATCACAATTCCAATAGCCTGTCAACCTTTGCGGAACGCCTCGGCCGAGCCCGCGTCTTTGCGGGTGGTGCCTAGACACGAGAAAGCTGCGTCCACGTCCGTCGGAACTTTTTCCAGTCGCGATGGAGATCCTCAAAGTCCACGGGGACGATCATGAGCTTGTTCTGCGCCTCGGCCACGTCCATCGCAGGGAACGACTCGCCCCATGACGTCTCGGGGATCTCGCGACGAGTTAGGGCGATGACCTTGCTGGAGGAGGAAGATTGCACCAATTCGGCCACCAGATCGCGCCCCACGGCTCCTGTAGCACCCTGCACCAGCGCAACGTAGCCCATGCTAGTCTCGAAATTGAGGAGACCGTAACCAATGTAACCTGTGCCATAGTCGGGCTGACTCCAGTGATAGAGGTGACCACGGACAAACCACTTTCCTAACTCTGCTAATTCTACTAAGACAAGCCAAGTTTCTAGTGCCTACCTGTACTTAATGACGGTCGAGTCTGAGCTCAATCAAATTGGCACCAACAGCAGTCCGTTCCCATCGACACCAACAGCATTCCTGTACGGAATGTCGTGGGTGTGGAGCTCTGTGAGCGCGACACCAAAGCTGTAGATATCTGCGGCGGGACTGTAGTGTCTTACTCCTGTGATCACTACGCGCCAACCAACGACAAGTACTCACATGAGGATATCATGTTCTCCTCGAACCAAAAGCACGACGAGCCGAAGTCACTCACCTTCACCTGCAACCGGACGGCAACAGATTGTTGCGTGACTTGAGCAGTGCACTAGCAGCGGTGCGTTCGCCACGGTTTGGCTCGTACGCTACCGGAAATTCCAGTTCTTGGCATCGAAAAGGCAACGACCCGAGTTGAGATCGAAGCAACGCACGTCAGCGTTTGTTGAAGAGATCAAGCTTGTCACCAACTTTGACCTCCCGAGTCTTGTCAAGCGTTTCGGTGTGAGTTGGACCATCAAGACCGATCTGCTGGTGCTTCTTGAGTACATGGATGCCAGTGATCTCCGAGATTACCTCGCGAATCTTACGACTAACTTCAATGTTTTGGGTGCGGACTTGGAGAGTAAGGAGATCGAGGCGATTCCTGGCTGACGAGGACATCCTAAACTATGACCAATCCATCTTCTCTGCCCCGGTATTCCAGCCGAGGCAGATTTTCAGCTAAGGAGGACCCTGCGTAAGATTGTCCCCTCTTTACTCCTGTATCGGCTTCAGCCACGTGGTAATTGTCATAAACGTTTTTCGATTCAGATCCTGTTCTTTGATTTTTGTTTTTGGCGTCGTCGAGACATGATGAAGATCATCGCGACTGCAAATACAAATACAACCGCACATGCGATACCCACGAATGATTCTGCAGTTGCTGATAATTGCGAGCCTATGACGCTCGTGCTGCCCGATTCCTCTGAGTTTGAGCAGTGGTAACCAGTATAGCCGTTGTCACATTTACACACTTTCTACATATGTTAGAAGCGCATGGCGTTTCATACTACAGTACCAGTATTACCAGGGTATCTCCACCGCAGCAGCAAATTGCGGTAAAGGCAGTAAATTCACTGATAAATTACGGCCATCTCGCTCCACCGCAAGCACCAAACTAGACCAGCAGCAAAACAAACTTTACGCAGCACCAAACGGCACCGATATGCTTCCTTTTTATGCCAACCGCAAATTCTTATCCCCATTTATAGTATCGCATTCAGGTGAAGAGACACCAACAGCTTTGACACTTCGCGAGGATAGCGTTGCTGTCGTCTGCTGTCATCGCTGCCAGCGATTAAGGAGACTAGAGCGACGTCTGTGGGCTAGATTAGAGCTGCGGCGAGGCAATTCTCTATGTATGTTGTCACCATCGCTAATGCCGACCCCATTGCATGCCTACGAGTTTGTGCTGTGCGGTGGTAATCGCACAGATTGCTGACGACAGCAAACACCCACCGACGGGTTATTTTCCTGACGTGCTGCTACGCGGCGGATGCCCTTAGGACAGATGATAGGACCGGGAGGACACAAACCGTGCGTAGGCAGCTCACGAGATCAGTCGTGCAGCTCACCCGTCAGTTTTCCTCGCGCCGGTTACACCAAGTCTATAGCCCTCTCGATCCCTTTTCGAGTCATGCCGAATCTGTCTGTCGCAGCCGCTGAATCGTCCCCCGACGGGATTCAAACCCGCAGTCTCCCACTTCGTAGGCGGATGCCTTATCCATTGGGCCACGGGGACGCTGAAAACAACTCTTCACGCTAGAGCACCAACTTATGGAATATTCTATCACATACGCAACCCGCCCTGTTTCGATTCCCGGTGAGGTCCCGTCTTTGCTCCTCGCGCACTGCCTTTATTTTTGCTTGCATTCTGTAGCTTCCACGGCACATTGGCGTCTTGCTGTGGTTCCTCCCGCTCGCTGACCGTCGTGGCAGCGCGTGCGACGTATCAGCGCGACATTCTTCCAGAACCCATAGAGCAGCCGGCAATACGGAAGGGCCCCGCCACCTTTACCGGCCAAACGAAGTCGTGCTTCAGCGACGACAACTAACAAATTACGAGACTGGCGTCCCCCTCTTTTGCACGGATACGCTCGAGATTGATGTCGTTCGTCGTCAGCACATCGCGGCTGTGGTAGCAACCCAACGGACGTGTTTAAAAACCCTCAATTCTCCTAAACCACATCTGTCACGATGCAGGTAAACGCTGCCCCTGAAACGCAGATATCTAACGACATGAATATGGCGCTCACTAGTTCAGACGACGAAGGGAAGGACGATTCGCCCCCAGTCGTCCATACCGATGAAAATTAAATTCGCGTTCAAAACCTACCGCTCCATAAACAAACGCGCGATATCGACGCGGTCGCGCACGACATCGGGTTACCGGATGATGAGGAGAGCATCGCATTTCCCATGAGCAGTAAATTTCATACATCTTCATTCCGTCCATCGCATCGCAAATCGAGAAACACATGCAAGGCGCTGTCGCTCACCCGTCATTAAAAGGTACGAATGGACAAGCAGTGCTTGAATCTGCGTAACAAAGCTCCCGGACCAAGTTTCCCCCTCCGAGTTTTCGACTTGCATACGACCCCAGCTTCGGTATGCACTATCTCTCACAGATGCACTTTCGTCCAGACCTCGTCAAAAGTGGGATTTCTGGGAATTCCGTAGGATTTTCCTTGATCGGATTCTGGTCTGGTCAGGTCTGATGATCAGGTGCTATTTCTGGGCTGACCTGAGCTTTGGTCGCGTCTGATGTCTTGATAAAGATAATCTTGTCGTCTTGAATGATATTTTAAGTTAGATCGACAGCATTAATTATGGTCAGCTGCCTCTCCATCATCTTGCTCACAATTCAAACCTCGCCCCGACAAAAACAGCCTTCAGCCCTCTGAATTTTGTACCAGTAGCAGCCATGGGCAGACACCGTACACGAGGACGACAGCGAAAGAAAACTTCTGTAGTGACGGCTTGGCTTATGCACAACTAACCAAAGACCAGCAGACACGTGCGCGACCTGGACGCTGTCCGAAGAATAAACAGGGGTCACGTACAGTGAAAATTTACAAGGGATTTCGGTACACCAAGGCCAGGTCATCAAAGAAAAGATCGTGTACAGGTGTAGCACTTATCGAACCACAGAGTGCAAGGCTAAATTAGAATTACGGCAGCCTGCCTTCAAGTGGTGTGTCGTTGAAGATCATATCTGCCGGACTGGAGTTGTCACCCACGGTCGACTGGCAGACGAAGCCGCAGCAATGAAAAATATGACAGATCGTCAGCATGCCAGAGCGTGAAGTCTGGAGCATTGTCAAGACGAACTTCTACGGGCCTGATCGAGACGAGCGCGTGGACGGTTTAACTCAAGAACAGGTCAAAACATGGGTTCAGCGGGCCCGTCGGAGATATTACGGAGAAGATGTGCATAGCGTCATTGAAGTGCCACCATTGTCAGTGGTCAAAGACTCAGCTATCCCATTCTTTCGCTTCCACTTGGTGACTCTAATGAAGATCCCAAGAAGGCACCCAACCGCACCATAGTCTGGGCAAACTCAGCATTGAATGAGATCTTGCTGTATAGCAGTTTATCTCTTTTCATCGATGGGACCTTCAGGTGCGTCTCGAAAGGATTTCACCAACGTGTGATCATGATGGTTGAAGACGCGGCGCGAAATCTTTTCATTCCTGTCTACTACGTACTCTGCACCGGTAGATCAGAAGACATGTACAACGACGTATTGCAAATGATATATCGAGACACCAACAAAAGGATGACACCTGCAGAAATCGTCTGCGACTTTGAGTTTGGTCGATTTCAGCCGTTCAGACACAGTTTTCAAACGCCGAAGTCGTAGGTTGCCTATTTCACTTGTATTTTCAAGCAGGCACTACGTCCTCGGATGAGCGAAATCGCATTTCGGAACCAGAGGTCCAAATTGCAATGGAGAGGGTGTTATTTACATTCTTTCAGAGATCAATCCTACTTCTATAGATCCGCAAGGTTACTGGGGTGAAGCCGACATAAAACGCAGGTGTGTGGGGCAGAAGGCAGCTAGTCATCAAGGGGTGGCACCGGTTTTGGAATTACCTCCATAAATTCTGGCTGGGTCGGAAGGACGTCAGCGAGTGGAACCTTATGGACCTGCTTGAGAGTATTAGCTTGCTGACTGATGGTTGCTGCGAGAGAAAGATGCCATAGTTACCACTGCATTTCTTTGCTAAGCGGCCTTGGCGGAGAGACTTACACGGGGAAGATCAGATTGCAGACTGCTTTGAAAATTTTGTGCCCCACATCAAATGATGCAATGCTACTCTGCCCACGAACACGCCACCAGAAAAGATAATGTTTTGGTGGCTGGGAAAAGCATTTCTTGGTTTGTCAACGCGCGGGAATTACGATTTTTGCTTTTTGACAGCTTGCGCGAACACGACCCCAGACAGATTATAAGAGGGTTAGGCTTTCCGGCAAAACAATACTTGTCTTGCAGTAGTTTGCAAAGACTTCTTGCATAACATTTGCAGTTTGGCCAATCATTTGTGACAGTCTCTCATTATTTTTTTACCACCAAAGCCATGGCTCCTGCTCGTGTATATGCGGCGCTGGGTACGAACCTGGGTATGTTATGAGCCCTACTCCGTCATGTATACCATTATTTACGTGTCTAATCAATCTGCTGATCAGGCGACAAGCTCCAGAACCTGGAGGCGGCGCTCGCTATGCTGGCTCAGGTGGTGGGGCCAGTTGAAGCGACTTCCAGACTTTATACCACGGCCCCGCAGTATGTGGAGGACCAGCCGGCCTTCCTGAACCTCGTGGCCAGAGTCAAGACGGAGCTGGAGCCCACGGAGCTGCTGGGGGCCTTCAAGACCATCGAGAGGGAGATCGGCAGGACGCCGTCGCTGCGGTATGTCATATTTTATAAGTATAAAATTAGAGATTCCTTGGACTAATTGATGTGTGTGTGTGGTTAGGTGGGGACCACGTCTCATTGATGTGGACATTTTGATGTACGACGATCTGCAGTTGAAAACAGACACGGCAGAAGGACCATTGATTGTCCCTCATGAAAGAATTGCTGAAAGAGATTTTGTGCTCGCTCCACTGTGCGACCTGGCACCGAATTTGATCCACCCGGTGCTAAAGCTACCTATCCAGAAGCTGTACGACAACCTGCAAGCGAGCGAACAACATTACGTGGCTCCAATTCCAATGCTGCCAGTCGACAAGACGGCACCGTGGCCGCTTGGCAAGAAGACATACATTATGGGAATTGTGAATGTAACTCCCGACAGTTTTAGTGACGGTGCAGAACTTGCCACGGTGAGATCGGCGGTGCAGAAGGCACTGGAGATGGAACACGCTGGGGTGGACATTATCGATATCGGTGGAGAGTCTAGTCGACCTGGCGCGCAACCTATCACGGAGGAGGAGGAATTACGACGTGTGCTGCCGGTGATTCGAGATATCCGTGAGCAGAGCAAAATTGCGATCTCGATTGACACCACGAAGGCTGAGGTCGCACGTCAGGCAGTTGATGCGGGAGCCAACGTCGTCAATGACGTTTCGGCGGGTCTGAAAGATCCAGAAATGCTTGCTACGGTAGCTAAGCTTCGCGTTCCGGTAAGTAATGGCTTCGTACAACATCCGTGCCACGGAAGCAACTTGCATTCTGATGATTGTTTTGTTATGAAGATTGTGCTGATGCACATGCGAGGAACGCCCAAAACTATGACCGGCCTGAAGGTTTGTAGAGCTGCAATGTTGTGTACATCATTACAAACTAATGTGTATGGTGTCTCGACCCAGGAGTACGATGACGTGGTTGCCGAGGTGGGAGCTGTCCTCAACGAGCGCATGGAGGCAGCAGAGGCAGCCGGTATCTTCCGTTGGAATATTATTCTGGACCCGGGCATCGGATTCGCGAAAGCACGCGTGCTAAATCTTCAGTTGCTGCGCAAACTGTCGACACTCAAACACAACTGCCATGCCTTACCACTGCTGGTAAGTGCCGCTAACAGCTTCGTTGCATTCATCGCCTAGAATTAGTTGCTAATAGTTTATTTGGAAGGTCGGGTCATCTCGCAAGGGCTTCATAGGCGAAATTTGCGGCCGGCCCGAGCCGAAGGATCGTTCCTGGGGTACAGCCGCCACATGCTGCGCCGCAATCGAGCAAGGAGCAGACATTTTGCGCGTTCATGACGGAGCCGAGATGGTGGATGTTGCCAAGATGTCGGACGCCATTTGGCGCGAGGAGTAGATGAGGTATTTGCGTCGCTATCGACTCGGAATAATGATGCCAGGAGTTCTTTCGTCCTCTTTTATCGCAGCTATTTTTGCTGGAGCCAAGGTGCTATGAAGGACTGTCCTGCTCGCCAGCTCACGAGCACTTTTCATCTTGTCGACGAAGGTGTCAACCGAGATTTTCTCGAAGTATGGCAGACAATGACCAAGACTGCGTCCGAGATGCCGAGCTCACCAACGAAAGCGAAACTCCGCACTTTGATGCTCTCTTTGCGAAGTATGACACCTGCAAAGGGTACGTACTGTCTGTCATTCGTGTGTGCATCATCAGAACATGATTTTCTATTCTGACTTACCTTATATCATCGTGGCTTTATGCTGTCAATAGCATATTTGGCACTGAGCACCTTGGCAGTCTGCTTCTAGACATGGGCTTTAACGCGTCTCCGAAAGTCCTAGACCGCGGTTTGGACGACATGGACCCAAACGCCACAGGAGAAATCGCCAAACTGACGTTCCTCGAGTGGTTTGAAGAGCACGCAGATGAAATCGATGACACACCACCGGCTGAACCGGGTCCAAATTTACTACCCATTTCACCACGCACCCAGCAGCAAGACGAAACCTACACTGAACTACAAAGCGCAATGCTTGACGCGAAGAACCAGCGCAGACAGGTCGAGGTCGATACTCAACTGCTCGGAAATCGTCTTGCTCACCTTCGTGCAGAAGATGCGCGCGCTCAAAAGCGCATCGAGGAGGCCAAAAGCCGTGCTCGCGAGATTGAAAGCATTAAAAAGCGTAACGAGAACCGCCAACGTGCTAAGCAAGAGGCCATGGAGCAGATGCAGCGAGATATCAAGGCTGCTTGTGAATACAACAATATGATGCAATCCATGTCACGCGAGCGCCGAAACCAACTTATCGCCGAGTACACATCGCAGCGAGTGCAGATTGTGCAGGACACTCGTGCAGAGAGGAAGAACCACTTGGAGCAAATTCGAAGACAGCGAGAGCAGGATCGTTCGTGGCTGGCGGAGCGCTCGCAGGAGATCCGGGAAACGGAAAAGCGCGCAGTGAAGCAGCGCCAGATCGCACAAAAGAACTACCAGAAGGAGCTGCTCAAGAAAACTCGAGATAATCTGGCTCGCGAGCATGAGAGGCGACTGCTGTCGGAGCGAAAGATTAATCGTATGGAGGCGGAGGAGGCGGAACTAATCGCTAAACTACGTGTCACGCAGGAATTGCAACGTGCAGCCTACGAAGAGCTCGAGTTTGTCATGCAAGACGAGTAAGCATCGAAGTAGTAGCGAGGTTTTAATTGCGAGCAATATAATTGCCATCTAAACAAAATAAATGCAGTCAACTGACGAAGCTAATGATGGGACAGCCCAAGAAAGCAAAACTCAGGCTAAACTAATATATATTATTTAGAATAGGTTGGCAATGATAACAATCTAGCACACCACAATTTTAATTGTTAAAACAGTCTAAAGCGGTTTATTCCTCGGGAATGCATCTTCTAATTGTGCCGGTGGTCCTTTGGGATCAGTCCGCAGATCAAAAAGTACAGGAACTTGTTCGATATGGTGTACTCAAGCCTTCGGTTGAGAACAAAGCAATCCCAAAATTGCAAGGTACTTATAATGCACAGGTAGAATATTATTCTGTGCGGCACTTTAAAAAATAAAAGTATAGGATAGACGAAAATCGTGGAGTCATGCTTGTCGAAATGTTAGGATATGTTTTATCTAAGAGTTTGTAAATGGCGGCGACGGAATGTGACGGTAGAGGGTCTATGTTGCCTGATTACCGTGATATTTGCGTCAGTTTCGCAATATTTCCGATACGACCCGCTTGCGTTGCGGCAGGTCGCCGCGTGCCGCAAGACCCCACCGCGGCATCACCGGGGAGTCATCGGCGACTCACTTCTCTTTCTTCTTGTCTTTTCGTTTCTTCTTTTCCTTCTTGCGCTTCTTGCGCTCTTGCTGGAGGTCGTCAAATACTTTCTTGTACCCGGGCAGCTTGCTCTCGTAGAGCTGCTCGATCTCGATCGCCATTTGATGCACGGGCTCGCCCACTCGGTTGAAGGTCTTGGCGTTGCTGGCCATGAGCTTGATGTCCACCGTGAACTGGTCAATCTTCGAGTACTGCGCGAGCTCCACCTTCTCCTTCATGCGCGTGAGATCCATCGGCTCCTTGATGTAGTCAAAATAGTTGGGCACGCCGAGCCGCTTGCAGTTCTCCCTGGTGAACTTCTGCACGAACGGGTTGCCGGGCTTGCCGCTGACGACCCACCCCGCCCACGTGAGTCCGCGCAGCTCCGCCACTAGCGGCGCCAGCAGCTGCTGCAGCAGCTGCGCGTCCTCCTTCTCGCGCTTCCTCTTCTTCTTCTCCTTCTTCTCCTTGCGATCTTTCTCGTCCCTCGCCTTTCCCTTCTGCGTCGCCGCTTGCGCGCCGCGCTCGGTGGCCGTCGGGGGCGGCGCATGTATCAACCCCGGCGCTTTGCCTGTACATCAAGGCAAAGCTCCTAATCAGCTAGAACTCTAAAGAAAACTGCAAGCTCGGCAACGTACGACCGCTGAGCGGGTGCAGCACGGGGCCGCTCTTGCTGCCGGTGGGCAGCTGCAGCGCGCTCTTCACGACGCTCTCGGGCAGCGGCTCAATGGGGCGGTCGAAGGGCACGCCCTGCAGCAGCGACACGAGGTCTCCCTTGACCTCGTGGGCGTCTCGGGCCTCGCCGACGCCGCGCAGCAGGTGGTGGTATGTCTTGGGCAGCGTCGTGTCCTTCATCTTGGCCAGCTGCGCCTCGAGCTTGTGCTGCTCCATCAGGCTGCGGTAGTCCACTTCATCGGCCTCGACTAGGATCGGTAAAAAAATGGGTAATAATCAGGCTAATGGAGAAGTGAATATGGGATTATTACTGAAAAGGAGGCTCGCACTGTTCTGGATGCCTCGCACGAGGTAAAAGTTCTCGGGATCCAGGGCAGCTGAGGACACATGACAGGTGGCAGGAGATAGAGAAGATCGTCAGCGAGGTGGAGAGCTGCTGCATGGGCGAGAGACAGTGACAGGAGGCCGCTACGGAGCGCCGCAAGAGCGAGCTCAGACGCACCATTTGCTGCCATGATGTCGCCAATTCCACTGTGGACCGTTCACGCAACCTTCACGTTACCTCAAAACACCAATTCTATTCATGCGACCTTCACGCCACCTCATGATAGTTGGAGTACACCACACCACGCGAGCACTTTATTGCTGCTATGACTTCTGCCGCTACGTGCCGCGTGCGTGTCGTGGGTGGCGGCGTGATCGGCCTCACGTCGGCCCTGGCGCTGCTGCAGAGTGGGTTCCGAACTGTTTGCATTGTGGCCGAGAGCTTCGACGCTACGACGTCGCACGTGGCCGGCGGCCTCTGGATGCCCTTCGCACTGCCCGAACACGCGGACTCAGCCAAGCCTCGGTGGGGTGGCACAACCTTAAACTCAATTGAAATGTTACGATAGATAACAGTACAAATCAATACATGTGGACAGCGAGTGGTGCGAGGTGAGCTACACGTGGCTGACGAGGGTGATGGAGCAGCACGGCGAGGAGGCGGGGATTCATGTGGTTCAAGGTGCAGAGGTGTCGAGTGAAGGGCCTCCCCGGTGGTACGAGATATTGTAGCTAGGTATTCTGTTGAAGAGATTTTTCATTTATTTATGATGGGCAGGTGCATCCGTACTGGGCGCACTGCGTCGAGGACTTTCGACTGCTGAGTCGAGAGGAGGCTGCCAAGGTGTCGCCGGAGGCGGTGCACGGCTTCGCGTTCGGCACGATCATCTACAACACCGGGTAGGTGCTGCAGTTTTGATCAAGATGTTCGCCGGACCGATTTTTAACTATTGTACATCGAAAATGTGCCAGGACGTTCATGACCTGGTTGAAGAAGGAGATCCGCCAGCTCGGCGGCACGCTCGAGCAACGCCGTGTGACCGACCTGGATGCCGAGGACTGTGACCTGCTGGTGAATTGCACAGGTGTGCTTCCGCATTGAGAGATCCGCAGTGGCGTGTCATTCAAGAAGCTAATCGACTGCATGTCGGCAATATTGTTGTCCCAGGTTTGGCGGCAAAAGAGTTGGCTCACGACGATACGGTCTATCCGATCCGAGGGCAGGTCATCAAGGTAAACCACACGTTAGTATTGACAATAAATCTTGATAAAAGAACTAACGACTCCCTGCGCCAGGTTCACAACCCGACGATCAACAACTATGCCGCAGTCATTCATCGCGATGGACACCATACCTACATCATCCCACGCCCGCACGGAGATGTTGTGCTGGGCGGAACTGTGCAGCCGCATAACTGGAGCACCGAAAACGATGATGATGACGTCAAGGGCGTATGGGAGCGGTGCTGTAAACTGTGGCCCGAGGTGCGCAACAGCAAGGTGTTGGGCCCCGTAGCAGGATTGCGTCCTGGACGTACAGGCGGCGTCCGTCTGGAAATGGAGCCCCGCACGACTACTCGTGGAGCTGTAGTCATCCACAATTATGCGCACGCTGGATCCGGGCACACTCTGCACTGGGGGTGCGCGCAGGATGTGGTTGCACTGGCGACGCAGCGTTTCCCAGCAGCGACGCTCAGCAAGTTGTAGCATCGTCACTTGCTCGTCGTATGTGGTGGGGTTGAAGCTTCTGTAGTTTGGTACTTCGAAGTATTGTCAAGTGACCTGCATGTGGTGACAGATCGCCCTGCTACCGCGGTAGTAGGACGATAACGGACTACCTGAAACAATTCATTGAAAGCACATTAAATGTCAACGAATTTTGTTGATTGGCAACACGTCATACATACCAGCATGAGTACTTGTGCGATATTGTGCTGATGCAAGTGGTTGACCTAGATTGTTTTCATTTACTTGAAATACTCCTGCACGTGACCTCGATTGAAGTGCACGCCGATGTCTCCAACAGACAAAAAACTTGACAATTGAATAGCAGCTCATGCTCGTTCAACTACAGATTCAATGTATTGCATGCACAACGGGCTTCGTTCCGCAAGCACAGTCTGTAGTGTTTCCATTAGTCCATTGACTTGCATTCCAGCTGCAACTGTTTGTGAATTGTTGTCGAACGATCGGCTCCACTTGCGAGCCAAAGGAATTTCGGCACTCACTCCTCACGCGTGGGGCGCGATCATGGGGGCCGCGTGCTGCTGCGCGTTGTTGCCTTGCTTTCGCAGCGCGCGGTCTACACGCGGACGACGTCCCTCCTTGTTCTTGCCGCCTTGAACGTCGCCATTCTCAGCGTTCCCGCGCGGTCCGCGCGGTCGACGCGACTTGGCCCCGTTCGTGGGAGACCCGTTCCCGGACTTGTTGCCGCTATTACTACTACTACCTTTCTCTCTCCACCGGCGGCGCTGCTTGCTCTTTCCTGCGAACTCTTGTTTTCCTCCGAGCCAGCCTCCTTCTCATGTCCCGAGGAGCCAGACGAAGCCGACGCCGACAGAGATGGTGTGCGCTCAACCGTCACGCCAGTGGCAGCAACAGCAGCAAACGACAGCGGTGGAGCAGGAACCGACTCCGGGGCAGGCGGGGCCTCAACAGCAAGTTCAATCTGCTCTTCGACCGCTACAACTTCCTGCTCAGGAGCCTCTTCTGCCGATTCGTGAACGTCAGCAACAACAAGTTCGCCGGCCTCGACAGGCTCCCCGGCCTCGACTTGCTCCGGCGTGACCTCGTGATCCTGTTCCAGCTGGGACTCCGTGAAGAAGTTAATCTGCGGCAACATGTTGATTTCCGCAGGGACGACAGGTGTCTCCTCCGCAACCTCAGTCTCCACCACTTCCTCAGGCTCCTCCGACTCCTCCACTTCCTCCTCTTCACGCTTCCCTGCCGCCAACTGGTCCACAAACGCCCGCAGGCCACTGTACGTCGTGTCGCACGCAAACACCTTGTCGCTTCCACTCAAATACTTCTTGGCCTCCTCCATGGACTCGGCCAAGTTCTCGTCGTACGAGAGCTCAGCGGGCGGGCGCGTGTTGCCCCGCAGCACCTTCTCGAAGAAGTCCAGCACCATGGGCACCTCCTTGCCCAGAGCTTGGTGCAGGTTCACCACATGCAGCGTCTTCAGCAGCTCGTACACCGGGTCCTCCTGCACCTGCTCCTGCTGTTCCTGATTCTCCACCTGCTCCGCTTCCTTCACGACCTGCTCCGCCTCCTTGGCAGCCTGTTCCGCCGCCAACTTGGCCGCTTCCGCCTCTGCAATGGCCTTCGCGGCCTTCTCCTCCTCCTTCCTCTTGGCCGCCTCCTCCTGCAGATACACCTCGATGAACTGCTCCCGCAGCGTCTCGAACTCGGCGATGAGCTTCTCCATCAGCGTCTTGTTGCCCACGAGCTCCAGCTGCTGCGCGTTGAGCTGCTTCCCCTCCGCGGCCTGCGCGCCCTCGAGCCCGCGGATCTTCTCCAGCTTCTTCTTGTACGACCGGATGCGCTTGTGCAGGAAGCTCAGATACGGGTGGTCCACCGTGGCCGCGTTGTGGGCCTCGGACCCGATTGAAGCTTGGCTGGCCATGGTGCTGGGGAGCTGCGGGACGACTGCGATGCGCCGATGCCTCGGACGGCTGGCGCTGTTTTTAAAGGCTAATTGAGAAATGAGTCGAGTCCCTTGGGCACAGGGATATTGAAAGCAAGACAAAAAAGTGATGGCAAGATTGTGGGATTTTTTTGACGTGTGGTGTACATTACATTCATCTAGACTGCTTCGGTGATCTCGTCAACGATGACCTCGTCCACCTTGACGCCGAACGTGCCGTTTCCGATAATGACGGTCTCCATGGTGGTAAACCCACTAGGAGCAGAAGATGGCGGCTGGACAATTTCTTCAATTGGGTCGGGAATCGGAACCCCACCTGGAGCCGACAGAGGTGCAGCCTCGACTGTCGTGGTCTCGTCCACTTCAACCGTCTCGCTTGAATCGGGTACCTCGTCGTTATCGACTTGATCCTGTAGCTCCTCAACGCGTCCTTGCTCCTCGACTTCGTTCTCGGGGATAAATCGCGCTAAAGTCTCTTCGTCCGCCGCCGTTGCAGCAGCAGAGTCCTCTGTGTCATTATCGTGAGATGCCTGGTGCTCGCGGGGCGGTTCCAGACATTCTCTTCTGCCTCGACCGGCATATCTGTTGAAGTCGGCTCTACCTCACTTGGAATAGCAGTCGACTCCGCGGTCTCTTGCTCACCCGGTTTCTCGCTTTCTTTGGTTGGAGTGGCAGGCATCTGAATGGCGACTTCATCGGGCATCAAACCAAGCTGCTCCTTCAGATGCGGACATACGGCATCGATGACGCCGCAGGTCTCGTCAAAGAGTGTCGCTGCTGCCCTCGGTGCTCGCCCGCTCAAGGACGTCCTCAGCTTTCAGCACCAGCAGCAAATTATACAGAGACTGCAACGTCGTTTCGAAAACGACACTGGACTGCTGCGAGGACATCGATGTAGAGCTCGAATGCACCAGTTTGTTTGCTAGTCGACGCAGCACGTTCAACCACAGCTCCGGAAAGTCGGGCAGCTCCATCAGCACGTTGAGATTATGAAGGAATGTCTTCGACAAGAGAGTGACACTGTAGAGAGGTGCATCACGCGCCTTGTTCACAGATCCGCTGTTAAACTGGTCGTCGAAGGTGAAAATCACCTCGTCGAAGCACTGTTTCCAGGTGTCCTTGGCGATAGGCACTCCGGGAAGCAACAGTGAGTTGCGTAGGCAGTCCCAGGCAGTCTTGGCCACTGGCGCCCGGTCATCGTTCAGGTAGCTTAGCATCACCTTCATGACTTGTAGCCACGAACCACCATTCATCTTGTATGTGTTATCACTGTTTGCCAAAGCCTGTAGAAGCTTCAGCGCGTCCACCGCATAAGATGTCCGATGACGAACGAAACTACAGCAGAGCGCCATCCACGGCGTGAAGTTGCCATCGTTCAGATGGCCTCCCTCAGCAAGCACGAGTACACTTTCCCAGCAGGCCAACCGACTGTTCATGTACTCCACCACGTTCTGCAGAATGCCCAATAGGACTTCCCAGTCGTGGAAGTCGTGCATGTACACAAGGTTCGCCTTGAGTAGCATAGTAATCCCCGACGCTAACCGATCGCTCAGCGCTTTGTACATATCCTTATCCATCGTCAACAGGAGCTCGAGTGTCGCCATCAGCTTGGGGCGCACCTTTTCGTCGTGGAAGAGGCGAATGCTCACGCGTAGAATATGCACAACCACCCGCTCTACAAGCCCTTGCATGTGGAGTTCGTTCAGTGGTGTTGACAGAATACGCTTCGCATATAGGTGGAACGAATCCCACAGGTTGAGCTGCAAAATTCGGTGAGCGTTAACAAGAATGATGTCGACACTAAGCTCCAGCACCAAAATTGCATTTTCCTGCATCATCGCATCCACGCCCGAATCGGAAGGCTGCATGATGCATTTGAACGGATCACGGCAGGAAATCAGTGTCTCTAGCAAGCTCGTCAGAGACGGTTCCGGCAGTCTGCGCGCCAAGCGCAGCCAGTTCTCCTTCTCAAGGACCCCGCCACCGAGTTTAAGTACCTCTTCACGAAGCATCTTGTTAACCAGTGAAAAGCTCTCATCGGTTTTTCCTCTTCAGCCCACAGGTAGTACGACAATGAATCCCAGAGCGACCCGCTGTTGACGTTTTGCCCATGGCTTCCATATGCGGTACCATGGCTGGCTTGAGTCATGCTCTTCATTCGGCTGCGAATAGCAGCTTGGCGCTCTGCCTGTCGTCGAGAACGCTCCCTTGTTTTCCCAGATAGTCCCGTTCCTACTTGCCCGCGAGCTGGTGACGATTTCGGCGGAGACGGTGTATGGTTTGATGTGCCGCCTTGCATCGGTGGCAACGGAACACCGCGCGAATCCACAAAATCGTCGATCTCTACTAATGACGTTGGTACGGCATCCAGCTCATTAAACATAAGCACACACTCCACAACGCTGGCCCATCCCTTGCGGAGGTATTCGCTTTTGTTTTGCACGAACTGGAAAAGCAGTTTCAGCGAAAGAAGTGCGCGACGAGTCTTTGCACCTTGCACAAGATCTTCTTCCATTGCGCTAGTCTGCTGTGGAGAGGCCAAAACCTCAACTTCAGATCCATCATCACGCCGATGTACGATGCGCTCTCCGATAACCTCTGACGATCCCTGCTCTGACGGGGATGACACAAGATCTGATCCTGAGTGCTTTAACACATTTCCGCTTGAGCTTGGTAGCACGTACACCTTCTCACCACTTAAAATGCCGTGCGCGAACGTAAGATAGTATGACGATAGAGCTCCCATGATCTTGTTAAACTCGTCGCTCATATCATAGTAGAGCATGATCTTGGCGCAATTGCTCAATCCTTCTAAGGCACGTTCCATGTTGTTCAGGTCGCAAGTTTTCTCGAAGGCCAGGAGAATGCTCTTGATGGTGCCCTCGGAGATCAAATTGAACATGTCTTTTTCGTATAGCCCCGCGCGCAACTTTAGGATGCTTGTATTCGAGGTAAAACTTGCACCAACCACGTTCTCTGACCGCTTCAGCACGCCATCCCATTGCATCGAGTATCGGTCTACTGTTGAAGAAGACTCCATGAAATCTGACACGTCATGCTGCATCTGGATCTCCTTCTCCAAAATGTTGTAGTACAAATCTGTCAAATACTCAGTAGGCAAGTCCTGACCCGCATTAATGCCCCGATTATTGCGAACGAACTCCTCCAGGGTCATCTTCTTTGCAATGTGGTCTGAGTGCAAATCGGTATTCAGCATGATGATACTGAACGCCAGAACATAGGCTGCATCCGCATCTGCTAGAGGACCGGATGACCCTACTTGCACATAGAACTGCTTGGAGAACGCTTCCATCATCCGATCGATCTTTTGGGCCTCACCTGGAAGACGGAATTTGGCCAAGAACATTCGGAGTGCCTCGTCCAGCGAGTTAGCTGAGCGGAAGTCAAACATAGCCACGTATGCGTCTCGAACTGCAGCGTTAAATGGATACTTCTCGATTGGTCCATCACCAATGTAATCGCCAATCAGTGCCTTGTTCAGTCCAGGTGTGTGCAGCAAGAACGACGCGACTATCTCGGGGGTCAGCTTCTCCGGCAAAAGTCCAATCTGTTGCGAGAACGCCATCCAGTTTTTCTGATCATTGTTGAATTTTTCCGCAGCCAGTGCGTAGCGCTTTTGGCGCGTTTGCGCTGTTGCAACACCTCGGCCGTTCGTTCGCGAGCGGTATGCAGCCACGCGAGTTGGTCGGCCGGATTATCAGGCTCGCTTTGCTCCGAGTCGGACTCACTCTCACTGCCCGACATCACGAGATGCATAAGATCTCGCACGGACGACATGGGTGAAATATCCTCCATCGGGAACTCGCCTGAAGAGCTCTCCGTTCCCGGACTTGCTCCAGCTGTAAAGCGTGCTAGATCAGACCCCTTCAGGGTTAGCACACCTGAGTTGGAGCCGAAAGTCCTTGAGCCCGTCTTCGCTGGGGCATTCAAAGGACATCTCCGAGCAATCGATTCAATTACCGCCAGCAGGCCTTCGAGACACAGCAGTGTAAGAGCGTTCAGACTGCCATCTGGACCCGACATGGATCGGCAATTTCGCGCTAACGACTTGCACAACACCTCGAACAAGTTCGTGCAGTGAACGTCGCAGTCGTAGTTAATATACAGGTCCAGCATGAGCGCGGGCTCGCGACAGAACTCAAGCAGCGACTCCAGCGCCAGCTCCTTCTGCTCGTCGGAGCACGAACGCGAGTCGATGATGCGCATATGCACACTGGTGAAGAAAACTTCCAGCTGCACCTTGAGATGGTCCTTGATCGAGTTGAACAGATTAAATACAACGCGCAGCGTGAGAGATAGAATCGCAAGTTCTTCTGTCTCCGAGTTCTGCAGCAGAAACTTGGACAGATCTCCTTGTAGCACGGACACTAGGCACAGGTGGTTTCCTAGCCCTGTCCCGGCCGTCTCCAGGACGACATTGATCAACCGTAGACCCAACACACACGTGGCCTCTTCATTTTCCGTCGGCGAAATCAATCCCGAGATAAAGTGCAGGATCCGCTCCAGCAACGGGATTCCGTGCGGCTTCTCGACCGCCTTAGACGAGTCGGTCGCCAGTTCCACAGGCAGTGGAGTCTCTTTGTGTGGTCGTTCCTCCAAGTCGATGTCTAGATGCTCCTCGTACACCGGCCGTAGCAGTTCCTCTTCGTCGTCCTGCGTCTCTTCTTCCTCCTTCTCCGTTCCATTCTGCTGAGCTGCACTTGGCGAGAGTGGCTGGCTGTCCTTCAGCGGCTCCAGTTCATTGATCCGGTCGAACACCGTGAGCACCAAGTGCGACAGCGTGTTGTCCGCCGCTCGGCAGAGGTGCATGCTGGATCTGGGCTGGCACCGGATGCTGTAGCACAGTTGCAGCATCTTCCACATGTTGTCTCCGGAGATCAAGTGGCCGGCCTCGCAGCGGATGGCGTACTCGACGAGCTCCAGCAGCTTCATGAGCACGGCCTCGTCGTCCGCGCGGTGCGTCTCCTCGAAGCGGCAGCGCGACACGCAGAGCGCGATGCGGTTCACGGCCACGTCCGCGCGCAGCGACTCGGCCGTGATGAGGCCGTAGAGCAGGAACTTGTTGACGGCCGAGATGGCGGCGCCCGTGATGAAGCCGCTCGTGCGCTCCGACTCGATGACCACCACGAAGGGCAGCAGGTACGCGACCGTGTCCACGTCCGCCAGGTCCGTGGCGCTCTGCAGCTCGTAGTGCAGCTGCTTGAAGGCGCGCATCATGGGCGACTGTGTCGACGCCGGGATCTCCTGCGTGAAGCGGTCCACCGAGGCCCAGCGCGCGTTCACGCGCATCATGGACAGCACGTTGTGGATCTCGCCCTTGACGCAGTTCATGGCGCGAGTCGCACTGGCGGGGCAGGACAGAGAGGGAGAGCAAGGTGGATGATACCGAGAGAGTGATGGTCTTGTGCCTTAAGAGTATGAGCACAAAATGACGATTGATGAGGTGGCAGCCGGATAAAGGGAGTTATCCGGAGGCATACCGTATTATCCGGATATAAACGCGTTATCCGGATACAAAACGTGTCTTCAACGTGGGCAAGTTGGGACAGTGTGCAGTTGCAGCATTTCTACTTGGATCAATGTTGGGGGTTGCTGTATCGTCATGTTGGCTAGTGGATGCCGGCGACGCGCTGCTCCATGGCGCGCACCTCCTCCAAGATTTTCTTTTGCGCGATCAGCGTCTCCTGCGCCACGCGCAGCATCAAGTCGAGTTTCGCTCGCGAGATCACCACGTCGTCGCTCCCAGCTGAAGGGCCCGACACGACAGACGAGTAGGTTTCACCACTGGGCAGGTCTCCACCCGACACGTCCGGCGTCGTGTCGCCAATCATCGACGACGAGTCCGACAGGATCGGCACGGCCTCGCTCGGTCCCAGCGTGTCGAACTCCACCGCGTTGCGACTCTGCGCCTGCCGGACGTGCTCCAGCTCATCCACCAGCGCTCGGATCTCCATCTGCTCCTTCTGGCACCGTCTAGTCCCTCTACAGCAGCCACATCACTCCGTCAGTGCCAACTGCAAAAGTTCCATCCACTCCATCCACTCACCGCTGTGGTATGGCGCTCCCTCTCTGTCTGGCCACTTCACTGCGTCGGTTGCGCACGAGCTTTAAAAACGCCGCATAGCTCAGTCGCGGCTCGTTCAGGTCTCCTCCCTGGTAGTAAAACTCGTCGTAGCCCTGCTCCAGCAGCTGCTCTGTGGTCAGGCGGTCGGGCACGCGGCTCAACTGACGCGCACACTGCACGTACTTGCGCAGCAGCACGAGCTGGAGCCCCTTGCCGATCTTGCGGCGCCGGCGAGTGCCGTGCGATGCGTTCGCTGCCTGCGTCGTGTTGTAGTCGCCCCCAGCGTCGTCGCTGCCGCTCTGTAGGCCCGTGGGCCCCACGTGGAGGCGAAGCAGTGCGTGGTCATCCAGCAGGTTCATCTGGTCGAACACTATTGTGGCTGAAATGGGCAAGTGGTGAGGGTTGGAAATTGGGTACTATTGTGAATCTGGGTACTATTACTGAAGCAGACGGAGCACTGTCCGGACCATATTTGCGGCCGGAATGATATTCTCAGTTTGGGCAACTTGGTCGCAGGAGTTCGGGTTGAGAGTCTTGAGGGACGACGTGTTGAACGTGATGCCCTTGAAGGACAATTGGCAATTGGGGACAGACAGAACGGCGACTGCAGGCATCAACGCTTGGCAGGCGGAGCTGGCGCAGATGGCGGCGGCGGAGGCGTCTCCTTGGCACGAGGCGTAGTGAGTATTAATCTTCAAGGGTTGCAGGGAGGACGACAGCGTTGTCGTATTGCACTGCGTGGTGGCGACTAGACTTTGGAGGAGAGAGGCAACCGACAAGACGGAGACGACAGCACGGACCAAGAACGTCATGCTGGTGGCGACAAGTTGTCGGTGGTGGATCGCGTCGAAACTGAAAGTGAGGACAGCTTTGCTTTGGAGGTCGTTCGCAGCCATCGACAATTGCGGAGGGGTTGTCACACGTTGTCTATGAGATCTACATCTGGCGCTGGTGGCATCGAAGGTAGCGAGAGTCGGAACTGTCTTCCAAGTCCGGGAGGGGCTCTTTTCAATGGCCTCTGGAATTATGGGTGACTACTCGGGATGCAGTCTGCTACTGCTCGGGACACCGGAACATACGTTTCCACCAGCAATGCGTTGAGGCAATGGGTCGTATATCGTCTTCGAGAGACAAAAATCGGATACTTACTCCAAAAGGTGTTCATTGTTGGGGTTGTTAAGGGCTAAACGTAGTTGAGTATTAGAGAGCACTCCGCATCTGTCCCTCTCAAATACCACACTGATATCAATTGTCGATCTCGAATACCACCAGAACGTCAATGCCAGTGGTCTCCGATAAGAAGAACCACCGCTTAGACCATATCGAGGCAGCAGCGTTCCTCCAGGGTGCCGTTCAGGGAGATCACGGTGTAGTTCTGCGTCGCCGAAGCGAGTTCTTCAGCCAGTTCGCGTTGACTCAGCTCGTCGGAGGTCGCTTGAGCCATGTGGGTGCTGACGGCGACGAGAAGAAGAGCGGCAATGAAGGCGAACTTGGCCATTGTTGTTTTTGAAAATGTTTTGGTTGACGCTTGTGTGTGTCGGGGAAAGTTTGTGAATGGCATGACACGAATCGGGACGCTCAACTTGGTGCTGCAGAACATAACTGCTCGTGCAATCAGTGGAACGCGAAGACGCCACAAATTTGCAGATTTCTCTCGAACTCTGACCGTGCAATCGGCGGGTTATGCGAACGCCACAAATGATGGATAGTTTGTGGCCTAGCTCAACGCGAGGCCTCACGTCTGACACTTAGCACGTTGACTCAGTGACGACACTACCCTAGACAAAGTCGTGCCTGGCGGCGCGAAGAAGCTCTGAAATTTGAGCTAATCTTCCATTACCGTACCATAAAATATGCTACTCGAGGTTGTCCGTCTGATCCACGATCATTCCGCCGATCTCGTCTTGGAGATGTCCTGCAGCTTGCCACTCGATTAACGTCGAGTATTATATTTTATATATCCAGCAGCTGGACTGATAAATTCAGTTATATTTCAGCTCGTGATGCTTGTACTTGCCAATAGCAAGCACGATGGGTTTTAACTTTACATTTTCTTGTGCTAAACTAAGTTTAAAGCTTGCATGATAGATTCGGGCCAAGCATACGAGCGAGCTGCTTGTGATGCCAATGTCACGTTGAACTTTTGGGGAAAAACATTTTTAGCCATTGAACGATTTCCAGCTCACCATAATCGGCAGATCGAGCTGATGCCAATTCACTGCACGCTTCGACACGCATTGCATGGAGAAATAGCACTATGTCAAAGTGGCCATGAGCAGCGGCCCCATCCATGGCGCCTTCAGTGCAACCTTCTTGGCGATTAAAGTGCAACCATTTAACGATGTCTAGGTGGCCATACACAGCGGCTAAATCCATAGCATACGTAGTGCAAAGTGCACTTGTGTTGCGATGAAGCCATTTAATGGTGCCGAGGTGACCATTCGCAGCAGCTTCATCAATTGCTCGCGTTGAACAACCTTCATGGCGCTGTTCATGTAGCCATTGAACGACAAGAATATGCCCATGTGCAGCAGCCAGATCCATAGTTCGTTCCGTACATCCTTCCAACCGATTGTTGTGCAGCCACTTGACGAGTGCCAGGTCTCCTCTACCTGCAGCATAGTCCATGGCTGCACTAGTGCATCCTTCCAATCGGTTTAAATGCAGCCACCACACGATATCCCATTTCCCCCTTCTTGCAGCGTTGTCCATTGCTGCTGTGGAACAGATATGGGGATAGTTTTTGTGAATCCACTCAACCATGTCGAGCGACCCGTACATGGCGGCTAAATCCAAAAGCACCCTGTCCAATGCGTCGAAATATTGCGATGGAGCCATGACACAATGCTAAAGTGGTTTCCATTCACAGCTAATTGCATAGCGTCGTCGGTGCATTTTTCATCGCGGTTGCTCGCCAACCATTGTACAACTTCTTCATGGCCATTACGGACAGCAAAATGCATAGCTTTATTGGTGCAACCCTCAACACGATTGTTGTGTAGCCATCGAACAACTGCAACGTGTCCAGTTTCAGCTGCGATATCCATGGTTTCTTGCCGAAATGCTGCATTTCTCTGATGCAGATAGATAAGTATGTCGAGATGACCTCCTCGGGCTGCATTGCCAGCACATTCAACCGGAAGCTGTTCAACCATCTCACCCACTATTTGGACATTTTGAAGATTGCCGGCCCTACAAGCCGCAGCCATGGCTCGAATATCAGGAACCAGTGCTGTGTTTTCTAGAACCCAGAGTAATATGCTCGGGTCCTGATGACGAGCTCCAATCCACAGCAACTCGGTTCCGAAGCTTATGTTCGTGTTATATCGCAGCCAATGAAGAATTTCCACCTAACCAGCACGAGCTGCCCTTGCCATTGCATAACCTCCCCAGCACACTAAGCGCCCATCGTTCCGAAGCCGCTGTAAAAAACCGATGTGACCACCACCAGCTGCAATTGGAACTCCTTTCGTGATGCAAATGTCAGGAAACGTCGAAATCAAATGATGAGCAAGCTCCACGTTTCCGGCGTTCAGTGCACTCACGAGAGCACTGTTAAAATCACGGGTACGCAAAAGTGCATGGCTTGTGTCAAGTGGGACGTAGTGATCAAGCCGGCTGACCAAACGTGGAGAGTTGAGCTGAACAGCTTTCAGCAGCGAGATTCTTTTTGGGAAGAGAAAGGCGTCGATGACATTTACAGCAAACTCAGCCGCGTGACTGCAAGGAGAATGCTGAATTATCAGTCGGGCTACTGCCAACGGCTCCATCATTGATGGAGCCTTCTTGGTCACCTACGCCGAAAGTTTGCTGTCGCTCGCAGGTATTCTTGGTATTCTAGGACAGAGAATAGTAAATGAGCAACTTTTATTTTGCGTTTGTGCGGCTGTAGTCTTGTATAAGCCTTTCTTGCTAGAACAGAAGGATAACACAAGCTTGTGTACAGCAAAGAAAAATTATGCTCATGTTTTCTTTACGTGTCACTTACTCATCCGTGTCTTAGGCTCTTCGTTATCAAACTGAATTCGTACGACGGCATATGCCCACTCGATAGAAGTGATTCAACTGAGCTGATTGTTCTGCTGCTAGATTAAGCAGGCGCCACTTTGGGTGTTTCTAGCTTGTGGAAGCCGGGCGAAGAGCTTAAACCTTGGTACCAGTTCATCAGCTCACGAGTTCGCGGCAGGGCAGGGTCAACCATAACGTTCGCCCCGAGACCAATCGAAATTGATCTCGCTCCGTTGTAGTCCGAGATGGCACCATTTACTACCAGGAGGGGTGCCCCTCATAAGCAGCAATGCCATCTTTGGCATTGCTATTCCACAAGGTGCAAGCCACTTGAAAACCGGAATCATCAACGAGAAGAAAGTCACGCTTCAGTAACGGTTTACCTTTCGATGACAGCATCTGCTTCAATCCCCCAATAGCTAGTACAACGCCTGCAATTTTGGTTGTTGAGCGTGCTGGCAACAATATAAGACCCGCAATCGGGGTGCACACGATGTTTAGTGGGGTATCGGCAAGGTCATCGTCTGTCAAAACTTGGATGCTAGCACTTCCGTTGAAACTCAGCTCATGTTTTTCCGGCCCGGACACGTACAACTGATTCACTGGGCGAACACGGCCATTGCTGAACGTGTATACTGCTCCACGCTTTAGATAGCGTCGAATCGATCAACTCCATCGTTAAAAACCGTTCCTCGAACCCTTTCACCGGATCCATCGGCGAGGTACAGCTCAATCAACTTTCCTTTACTTGACCAGTTCTCCCATGTTTTAATCGGACTTCGAGCGATCCTGCGAGCTCGGAAAGGCCACGCATTAAAATTCACGTCTAAATCTTTCACCAGCGCCCTTGTATACTTCTTGTTGACGCAATTAGCACTGCTGGAGCCAACCAATTGCATCGGAGCAGACTTTTGATCTGCCGAGTCCGTCGCATCGCTGGCACCAACCGCCGAAAGTACTGTCGTCTCCTTGGCGATATCCGGAGTCGTTTTTGCCGCCGCCCTTGGCTCTGTAGGTAGCGATGTGCTCTCTAACGCATCAGGGGGTATATCATGACTACCGCGTTTGCGGGTCATCTTAGCAAGTGGGGTTGCTGCTCGGTGCGGTAGCTGTCTGGGAAGAACAAATGCTAAATGATGAGGAGAAAGGGAATGTTCTTTTCTTCAGTTGGAATCCTCAGGAAGGTGCACGAGAGACAACGGTATGCTAAATGATGAGGAGAAGGGAATGTCCTTAAAAATGGCATACTCAGGAAGGTGCACGAGAGTCAACACTATGATAGCTTAGTCATAAACTCTCTCCAGCTCATGTTCCTTGAATCCGTCATCACTTCACTGATTGAGTTAAAGACCCCAAACATCCACATTCATTGCGATCGCTGTACGTTTAGAGCTGGCTTGGCGTTATGATGTGTTGGTCGTAAACTGTTTCCAGCTCCTTTAAACGAAGCATTTCGGTCATCGCTTCATTGCTTGGTCTGAAGTACTCCAAAACCTCAAGTGTTAAAGGCTCCATCAGGTATAAATTCTGCATAGACTTAACGCGAGTCACGGCCACATAGAAGGATGAACGCTGGGGTTGACGGCGGCTAGAGTGCCGAAGCGGAGCGATCACAGCTCTATCGATTGTTAGCCCCTAACACTTTTCTGTGGTTAGCGCGAACGCAGGTATTAACGGGACCTGAATGACCTTAATCGAAAACGTCCGATCTCGAATAGACACAGACACACCAGATTCGCTTCTGCATCGTACAGGCACTACGCCGGCAGGAAATTGATCCAACAGGCATGTATCTACGAGATCGTTAGCATGCAACTGGATAAAAATTACATCAGCCGGCTTGGTATGAATATGAATTTCCAGGTCACCTTCAAAGATTACACGAACGTCATCTTCACCATCTAGGTCAAATCCAGCTACGTAACCAATCGCTCCATTCGACAAATGCAGTGCACGAGACAATTTTTTGTGCACTGCACGGGCATACCTATAGCCAGTTTCATCGTCATTGAAAGCCCGCCAGTCTTATCACTACGAATGTGACGTAGACTTCGCCGCTGACCTCTTGATAACGCGAAGCGTGGTCGTTCTACGACCGCAGGGAAGTAGTGCAAAATTTGCATATGCTTTTGCAGAATCATATTGTGGAAGCCTGATTGAACTCCTCGCGAAGTTCATTCGACGTAACGATGATCGGGCAGAACGTAGTCGTATTATTTAATACGGTTGTGTTCCAATTGGATTTGTAGCAGCAATTATTCACGCGATCAATATCATCTTGACAAAAATCTCCTACCCGCCATCGATTTAGAATGTTGCGCCATTCACGGTCATCATTGTGACGCATGTTTTCTTTGAGCATCACAACTTCAGTGACTTCACTGTATGCCAATATTCCCCTTTGTCGTAGCAAGTATACTGTTGCAAAATCATCATCACCTCTTTTGGTACGATCTGCCCTTGATTTGCCGTTCTCATTAGGCGATAGCTCAGGCAGCTGCTTGAAGCAAGGGTGCCCAGCCACAGGAAGCTGTTGCAGCCAATCGCCAACGAATAGTACGTGAATTCCACCAAAACGCAAATTGGGCTTATTCTTCAGTTCTCGCAATGCTATATCCATCTTACCAATTAATTTCGCGTCCGTTGTTGACATTTCGTCCATAATCAAAAACTTTACTCTTGTGAATCGTTCTTTTGGGTCGCGCTGTACTGTTTTCGACGATGTCGATGCTTGACTCCCCACTTGAACAGTTTGTGCATTGTCTGTCCATTAAACTGCCTCCGCAGCTACACCTTGGAACGCAACCGTTCTTAGTGCATCAGAGCTCTGCCACGATTCGGCTAGTGCCTGTAGAGCTCGTATTACTTGACTTTTACCTGATCCGGGTTGTCCCCGAGGTAACCAAGCATTTGTTTTACGTCATTTTCACAGGCGGTAAGTATCGCCTCCAAAAACCGTTTTCCAAAGCGAACAAATGCTTTGTGCTGCTTTCTATTCAGGCCGAAGTGCTGTGAAACACTTAGCAGAGAGGGTTGCAACTCCAACATTGGCGGCCGATACGGTTTTGAAAGCGCTGGATCAACCCACTCCTCAGCACCAGCTATGGCATCTCTTAACAATAGCACTTGTGTGTGTGCTTGGTCTGATAAAGCTGCGACAGTGAAGCCAATATTAGTTTCTTGTGCTAATAGATTACTCTCAGCATGAGCAATTCTTGAATCTAGTTCATCAGTCGTCATTGAAGGGCACATAACACTGTCATTCCCACCACTTCCACGCGACGTTGCTGCCAATTCAGCTGCCGCTTCACCCCACTTAAACGTTTGGAGATGCATTGTACAAGGTGTTAATATAGCCGTGTCGTCATCACTACCGCATGACATTTCTTCATCAGCATCGCCAGCATCCGACTCGGGGTCGGATTCAGCTTCTTCTTCGCTGTCCTCGTCTTCCTCATCTGATGAATCTTCCATGCAATCACGATAGCGTTCCATATCGATATCAACGCGCTGGCGTGCAAGCTCTCTTGACACATAGTAATCATTTGAATGAAGTACAAACTGACGGGCATCAAACGGGGCGCTGGCTTTCCACCATTGCTCAAATTGCGAATTCTCACATCCAGGAGTAATTCCAAAGTTTTCCTGTCGTCGAAAAGGTTGGAATAAAATGAGCAATGCCCGCTGAAAAATCTGTTGTTGTTGACTTGGAATGTCATTAGAGCGCATATCTGGAAGTCGCTTCCCTAACAAACACGCAATTACAGGAGCATCTCGCCGGTGGATTGTGTGTGTTTCGTGTTGAATGTGTTCTGTAAGAAAACAGTGTCCTTGCTTATTCTTCCTCTTTTCCCAACAGCACGTGAAATCCATGAACGTGATATCTTCGAGCTGTTCTGGCCGATAAATGTAGTCCAAGAGCGGACTGGACGGTTGCAACGATGAATTTAATTTGCTCGGTGACAGTATCACATCAATTCGGGCATTGCTGAATACTATGTCGATGCAGGATCGAATGTGAATGTTCTGGAAGTCTGCTGAGCAATAAAATGGCGAGCTCCTCTGAAGATATAATGCTGCGAGAGGGGCAGAAACCTCTTGAGCATTTGATAAGGTAGAACACATCGACTGTATACGTCTGCGTCCGGCAATAACAGCATCGTCGTGCTCCCAGCACGTAGAATAGCTTTATCGTAAGCGTGAAGGTGAAGTGCCAGCGGATGTTCTATACTTAATTGGTTTTTGTTGCATACTTCATCATGTAGTATCCCTTTTCAGGTCCTATGAAAAACGCATACGCACTCAAATTAATCAGCCACCAATATGGATGATCTTAAAAGAACCCCTCACCTTCTGCTGCTGTCAGGAACTTGACATCGTGGTTACATTTGAACACGCTGTTTACCAAAGGAATGTACGTGTTCAGATACTCGCTCCCAATCGTCCTCTCTAGTTGAACCGTGTCGTCAGCTGATCACTGGGTTGATAAATTGGTTTCCTTGGGGAAAAACATCCTGCAAACTTTCCCATCCGGTGTTCGTCTAGTAACCTTGAAGCAGGATTTAGCGTGATACCAGTGATGAACCTGGTACTCCCTCAGCGCTTGAGTAACAATTATCGTTGAGTTTGTGTCGTCGCCTAACGGAAGCGGCTGCGGACGTGATACGATATGGTGCACGCCTTCACGGCTACATTTTTCTGGCGAAATCAACCCTGCCTCGACATGTTCATCTATACACCTGTGGATAATCTCATCAGCCCCGTATGTCGTATTACAGTTGTTGCATTTAGCAGTGACCGGCCGTTTGCATTTTTTACGTGGCCGACGGAACGCATCTGCACTGAAGGGCACTACAGTTAGCTGGTGCTCACCGCAGGACGGGCACTTTTCTGTGTCAACTGGAAATTTGGAGCTTGCAATTGAATCCACGTACTCCATTAGACGACTGCGAACATGACTCATCTTACACGTGCTGTAATATTCATCTACTGTTTCAGGGACTCCGGACAGCCAAACAAGCATGTGACCATGCAGATTTCCAGTCGATCCCTGCGACTCAGTAGAAGAAAAGTAGCCTTTAGTAACCCCAAATAGGGCTTCGTTCGCTGTTTTTGAATGTCCCAATTCAGCAGAACTTCTACAATAATTTCCATCACGTGATTAAAATACTGTGCACATGCAACAGGATTGCTCGTTGCAATCATACCCAGCTTTGGCGCAGTATACTTCAAGCAGTCTTCAATGGTACTCCGCCCTGCGTCTAGTAAATCGTCAGGCATATCACCGGCGAGGTTAGCGATGCGGTACGTTGAATTGCCACTTGGAGATATAGTGAAGAAAATGGCAGGTTGACCAAGTGCTAACTGCATCGACATTATTCTTGATCTCGCCTGCACGCGCTCCTCATTTGACCCATAGTATGCTCGTAAACCTGTCCCGATAGCTGAGAGCATATTACAAACTGATTTCGATTCCTGCGGTGGTTCCGGTAGCCGACGTCCTGACCCCACAGCCTCGCGTCTCTCCTCCAAGTATTTCACGTGCGTTAGAAGCTCAGATCGTTCGACTGATGCAACGCGTTTCATTGTACTTGGAGATAGTTTTGCTCGTAAATAAATTGCTTGCATGGCTCGGTGTCTCGCAATTACGTCAAATGCTACCAGAGCAAAGGAAGGGTGGCGAGCAAACCGTCTAGTAGATAAGCGCATGCAATACCGCACAAATTCTTCCAGCCCAACAGGGACTTCTCTTGCTTCATCAAGTCCACCTCTACCAAACGGAAACAGCTCGCAAAATGAATGAGACCAAAACGCAGCATCAAAGTCCGATAAAATTCCTGAAGATCGGCGGACAAGAATATCTCGATTTTCAAGAACCCGTCGAGTGAGTTCTACATCATCATCCGTAGTAAAGTTTGTAATAAGGGCAACGGCACTTTGCTCCATGATCTGTTCAGATTGGCTATGGACGCATTGGTGAGCTGGCTCGTTGTGCCGCTGATGCTGCTCATTTAGTTCCCGCGCGATTGTGTTCGTCTCATCGACGTTCTTAGTATCACCACTAATTCCAGTAGAAATATTCAGGCTGCCACAATCTTCACTTGAACGATCTTGCTTTGTGATCGGTTCAGATTTGTTATAGACGCATTGGTGAGCTAGTCTTGGCTCGTTGTACCGCTGATGCTGTTCATCTAGTTCCCGCGCGATCGTGTTCGTCTCATCAATATTCTTAGTATCACCATTAATTCCAGTTGAAATGTTTGGGCTGCCACAATCTTCGCTTGAACGATCAAGCACCACGAGTGTCTGATCAGTGAATCGATCAAAATGTGATACCTGTGAAACTGCGACGTTCTTGTAGAGGAAATTGTTATCTCTATACCATTGCAATTGCTCAAATAATCGTGGTACACGGGCTCTGTAACGCTTCATTGTTTCAGCCTTCTGCGCTGGAGTCATGCTGCCGACCATCGTAACACCAATAGTGCCATTTGATATCACTTCTGCTGGCAGGAGAGCAGCTGCTGGAGATGGTTCGGCACGGAAAAAGTATGCGTGGGAGCGAATGCTCGAGTGTCTACCGCCTTGAATTGTAGTCAAAAATCGTGTTGGTTGTGATAGATTAACCATTGCATGCTCAGTCATTGTTGAGTCAGCAAACTTTTCTGGCAATTCTCCAATCCACAAACCGTTCGCTACAGCAAACTTCGGAGCATGCCGTAATGCCTTGTTGGACAGTGAAGTCAAGCACGGTTTACAAACTTGAATTTTGACTCGAGAGTCATATTTAACAATTCCTCGCTTTGACAGCATCATCCCAGTGAACGCCGGATTCACGTCAGAAGCATCGTACTTCATCTGTAATCTCGACGGTAGCGATAAAGGTGGTTTTAGGCGCCTTGGCATCGCCGCTATCAGGGCTTTGCAGCGCAGGATGTCTTTCGTTTCCACTTTGCGTACGGAGTGCAAGCAGTCGCAGACACAGCAGCACGTCATTGTTAAGTGCTCATTTGAAAGACGCTCAGCACATTCCTTTTGTAGTTCATCCAAACGTAAAGGAGATAATGGTTTGGGGCAGGGAATAACATCATCTTCAACATCACTGCTTGTAAGCTCGATTCGCTTTCTCTTTCGACGCTCACGGTTTCGATCATTAGTACTGCTGTCGAGGGCTCGCTGCTTGCGCTTCGTCTCCACAGCTCGCTCTTCCCAACCCTTGCGATTCATGATGTTTCTTAACTAACCATGTAGACAGACCACAATATGACGAGGTGCCCTCCTGCCAAGAAAGTGCATCTAAAGTTTTCCAAAAGTACAAGTTCATGCGTTCGATATTCCGTCTGCAATATCATGTCCATACTTATAAGGTGCCATGTAGCAGGCAGTAAACTTCGCCAGAATATACCATGGCCCGTCAACCGGCTTCTTGGGACATACCCCGCAACGGTAAAATAGCGACGCTGTGAAACGTAGTAAAAGATTCAGTCAACTGAACATTGAAGTGATTGCGTTGTTGCTTTAAAGTTGTCGTCCCCTAAGCCGCCGACGAGGCGCTTAAGGGTCTCAGCAGCTTCGTCTCGAACGGCAGAGGGGCGTCGAAGACCACTAACGCTTCCGACACACGAGTCACTGCCTCGCCCAAGAAATGCACCTAACCGACATGCTAGGACTTAGTATAATGTTAGTGCAATACACACCAAAGAGATGGACGAAGGAAGAACAAAGTTTGGAGCACCACGTCGTTGATATTGTCTGGATACTCTACTGCTTGGTGTCGTCGCGCAGCCAGCAAATTCTAAAGTGAGAAAGAGAAGCTCGCCGCATTTGCCGAACGAGGCCGCCCAAAACTCACATCCGCATGGCTGTGGCAAGAATGGCAAGAAGGATGGAAGATGATGGCGCCCAAACCGCCAGTCCCGACAGTCGTCTCACGCTATGATATATGTCGCACGATTGTATTAGTGCCACAATCTGACTTCAGGCGACATGCATGTGAGATAGTGCCACAGAACCTGCCGCCACGTAAATATCGCTTTGAACGGGGTATAAAACTTACCGCATTTTACTGTACTGTCATTTGACTATGATTTTGTAATAAAACCTGTCAGTTAAGATAAAAAGAAGCCAGCGAAAATACCAGGAAATAACCTAAACAATAAACCAGACCGGGAATCGGATCCCTGTCTAGACTCTGAAAATAAATTTCAGAGAACAATGGAACTCCCTGGTCCTGGAGCATAAGCTCGGACTTCAGCTTGAGATGTGTGCCAACAGTGCCACACAGTTTCCTTTCCTGGATTCTAGAGAGTAACTATGGAGAAAAGTTACCAAAGGATTAAGAGCCCTGGTCCAGGAGTTCCTGGACCTAATCGTGAAGGGTCGGCCGAGATCTTTCCATATTTCGGTCGAGGGGTCGGCGTTGCACAATGAAGGTTGTACCCAGATTCGGCCCCATACTGAAATCAAGTGATAGTCAGTGAAGTGAATTGGTGTGGACCACAAACCGACCAGACACGCATGCAGAAATACGCTGGTGTTAAACTATAAACAGAGCTCAATTTTCCCTGTAACACGCAAGTCGCTTTGGCATCAAGCCTGCCGCCAATTGAGTAGGTGGACCAAGGTGCTCCTTCGCTGTGAAGCTCGGATCGCAAGTCTGTGGGACTCCAACCGTTTCAAGTCGTAGTTGGGTTGGGGTCTAGGACGTAAAGTCTTGGGTCAAGCCCCCTCTCATTTCATATACTAGTTGGGCTAGGGCTTGCCCTGACTCATTTAATATTCCTGTGCCTCGGACTGTCTGGATCAGCAGTCGGCAGCCAAGGCCGTGACAGAAGACTGTACAAGTGAAGCGAAGGACCAAGTGGTGACCTCGTTTGTGGATTGTCTCCCAAGGGAGTGGTGCGCATTTTGCATTGTGGGTGTCTTGGATTGAGCCAGTTATCCAGGACCAAGCCCCGATTGACACTGGTGTAGCCCTATCCTCGGCTAACAAGAACAAGGAATTACATATTTGTGACGTGGACTCTGCTATTTGGTTTATTGCTATTGTATTATTGTGTGGAGCGTGCGTGAGCTTCTGGACTTGGAATTACGTGTCTAGTCTTGGAATATCTTTGATTTTCCCTGGACTTGGACACTGATCCTGAATGAAGAAGTCTTGACCAAGTCACTCAAGCTTCTCAAGTCGGTGGACGGTGCCCCGAGGTTAATCGAACCTTCAGGGATTACACTAGGTACACGCCAATCCTAGACAAGGAGTCCTGGGCCAGAGGTTTCTGGCCTGGGTGTATCAGTCTAGGAGTATCTGAATAAGGGCCGCTATCTCTTGGACGAAAAAGGTTCACCACCTCGTCTCATCTACACCGATCACGCTTCTTTACTGACGGCCGAAACGTCACCACATCTCTCTCAAAGAATGGCACGGTGGCTGTCATTCTTCGCTGAATACAACTTCCAGGTTGAGTACAAACCTGGAAGGTTGAATGTGGTAGCCGACACACTGTCGCGTCGGCCGGCTTACAACTACAAGGTCGTTAACGTCAATGCCATTGGCATTGAACGCAGCACTGTACCCACATTGTCGCTGCTCGACGATGTGCGCAAGGAGTACTCGCTTGACGCGGACGCCAAGCGATTGCTGACCTATGTGGAGGCTCCTTCCGACAGCGCGCATCGCGCGCTGCCTCCACATCTGACATCCCGTGTGCACAGGTATAGTGCACACGACGGCTTGCTGCTATACAGTATGTGTCCTTGTCCGCTATCGTGCCCTGCACGATGCGCTCGTCATCTTGAGTGTCCACATGGGGTGTGGACGGGAACGGCACAAGGTATGCCAGCGCTTGCACTGAATTCGTGCAAGCGGGTAGCCTTGCCAGCGCTATTATGTCTATAATAGCGCTCACGCATGCTTTCAAGACGCTTTCGGAAAGCAGCAGCATCATTGTTCCAGTTCGTAACGAACTGGTTCCAGCCCTGAGTGAGTGCGACTGTCTCAGAGACCTTGCTCTTAGCGCTATGGCGCATGCCCTTGTAGTAGCGAAGAGCAAGGTACAGCGACGCATAGTAGTTGCGTCGCTCATCGGAGCCGGCCGCGAGGCCGAGCGCCTTCACGACATCATCATCCTTGATGGTGTCGGCTTGGAAGAGAGCACAATGTGTGCCCTGGCCGCCTTCGTCGGACCATCGGAGGCGATAAATACGCTCCGATGAAAACATCCACGGCTCAGCTCCCTGAGACTAAGCCGCTGCGCCCAGCAGGCAAGGATGCCTGGGCGGAAGAGGAAATACCCGCGATGGAGGTTCCGCGGGTCCACTGCTCTCAGACCGTGCACGCTAAGCGTGCACGACCTCGCCATCTTCTGGCGAGTCCTCACGTTGACGACGAGAGGCCGGCAACGGACTCTCGCGAAGAGGCTTGCTCACAGCACGCTTGTCCCTCACGGGCGAAGAGTGCTCCTCTTCGTCCGCCAAAGAATCACTGTCGTAATCGACAATGAGGCCAGGGTCTTCCTCATCACCATCACGTCCATGGGACGTGGTGCGCGCAGCCTTCGCAGGCTGTGCGACAGTCGATTCACCCGCCCCGAAGGGACGGGTTGCCTTGGCGACGATAGCGTCGACTTGCTTAGCGCTCTCGCGCTCACGAGAGCGCTCTCTCTACAATCGCAGTGCGTGATATTCACGCACTGACAGTGTCTTGCCACCCGATGGGGAATCCCCACCGGGTGTGGAGGTCTTGGGACTTTCGGGAGCCTTTGGGCTCCCGGGAGACTCGGGACGTGACGCGCTCATTGCGAAATGAGCGTGAGTGTCTTCTCCGTTAAACGAAGAAGACGGAAAGTGACCACAGAAGAGATCGTGGTCACCGTTACCTCCCGAATGCGATACTCGCACTTTGAGAGGGGGTGGTGTAGCGGGGCTACACAGGATAGTGTACCCGCGGTACACTAATACACGCAAACCCACTAGTGTGTGTTTCCCACACACTAGCGACCAACATTACGAGCCGTCAATGCAACTATCATTGACGGGCGCTCAGGCGCACATCTATTGGTTGAAAGGGCCACATTTCAACCTATCATGTGCATGCATTTCATGTAAATGCGTGAGAGCCAACCATGCACTCACCTTTGCAATTAGATATCATCTTAAGAGGTTTAGCGTAAAGATAAGGCCAGCCCGCCACGCGGCGGGCTGCCATTCAATTCAGTTTTCTATTTTGATCTAAAGTGTTAAGTATTTGCTATAGAAATACGCGAGCCTGCGTATTTCTATCTTACATACAAACTTTAAGTCTACGCTTCCTCAATACGCGCATACTGTGTATGCTAAGAAACAGAGCGTAGCTCTCGCCCTGTTTCAAGTTTTCAACAATTTATGGGGTACCAACGCTCCGACGACGTGAAAAAGGAATGATTTTCCGTCTACATTCTCGCGCCAAAATAGATACATTCTCAGCAGCACATGCGAACAAATCTCGTCGTGTTTATTGTGTGTCTCCGCGCCGACCTCGATGTGACCAACTTAGTTTTTTCCTTGTTGCATCACCATCACCAGTGCTCTGAGATGGCAGTAGCCTTCAGTATCTAACCCAATTGAATGTAAGTCTGCCAACTCCATCATATGCGCGAATTTGTCTCGCATTGGAGCATAAATGACTCAAAAGAAAAGCAAGTAGTTTCCGCAAACGTTTTTCGGAGTCACCCAAAAGTACCGAGAAATCTGCTGAATCTGCTCTGACATCGTGTATTCGTCAAACACTGTATCCGGTTCACGATCCTCAACGCTTTTATGCTTTATGTCTGTCACGTACGAGTTCACTGTTCAGTGCTGTATGGTTTTTGTCCCCTGACTGTGATTCTCGGCACGCGTTTGACGATTAGCTTTGCCGATCACACACTCTTCCAGGAAGATACGTTGTTACTCTCCTGTCACCATGAAACTAGTCAAGTCGCTGAACACTTTGCCCTTGTCCGTGCACCAGTCCGTGAACTTCTTTTGACGATTTCTGTATGCCGTTTGCGTGTTCTGTAGTCTAAGAAGGAACGTCTTGTCACACCTACGCTGGGAAGACTCCTTTAGTTTAACGCTCATGCGGTCTTCCTCTTTCACTGTACTTAGCGCGTCAACTTGGCTGGATACTCTTTTTCCCCTCGCATGTTTGTCTAATCAACGCTCAGAAGACCCGACGATAAACAATTGATTATCTCGCCCATACAAATGTGATAACTGAATTGATCTTCCTAAATCCTTTGGTTATTGTCCGTTTCTGATCCGGACACCGGTGGTGATAGTGCTGTGTAAGCCCACTGGCTGACGCGTCAGATAACATAGCCGTTCTTGTTTGCTTGAGACAATTTTTCTGCTGGTTTCAATTGTTTTATGCTGTATCTCCAGCCACTCTAAAAGGCGAAGTCCTATTAGTAGTAATGGGTGCAGAGTTTCGGGCGCCCTTCCTTTACTGTCTTGAATAATTAAAAAATGATAGTTAGCTAGTTTAATAAGCACTCCGCAAGTCCCATGCGGATTGTACAGGTTTTGGTCAGTAAACTTTAGTAACTGACCAAAACCTGTGCAATCCGCATGGGATAACGAGGCTAAAACACATAGATTAAAAGACTTTCTATGACACTGAAAGATTAGTCGCGCACTACCCTGTTGTGGAGATGATGTAGGTGTCGAGATCTGGGTTGCTGAAGTTTGACACGACCTCAGAATTATCGAGCTAACTACAGGCAGTGCATTTCTAATTCGAATCTAATCGAGAGGTAAAAACTACGTGTCGCAAATATTACACACTTGGCATGACGGCTTGACAAAGGACACAGTGTGATTTGACATCGCATAACGACACACCAGTCAGTCACTAAAACAAACCCCTTTAAATTGACACTACGAGCTACAGGAACGTTATTACAAGGTTTGCATCGATTTCTCAGCAACCAATGCAGTTAGGGTTGGCCAAATGCAAAATGGCATTGATGCATTTTGATTTATGCAAATTGATGCCATAACGCAGCATTAATGCAAAACTGCAACGAGAAGTGAACATGAGAAATGTGTAAAAGCTAGTTGGCAGAGCGCTCTTACTTGAACGAAGAGTTGTAGAAAAAAAGGATGAGCTGAATGCAGGAGGAGCTTAAAAATATATCCCTAGAGAGAGCCAATTATACACAGTCTTCGTTCCGTGCGGAAACCATACTTCAATCCTAACGACTGGGGATGTATGTCCGTAATGACACTGAGCAACGCCGGTAACAGCGCACAGGCTAACGTTGACACGAGCCACACAAAATCGACCACGTGAAGTGAAAGTCACACGATACGAAGGCATTGCCCCTGGTGTGCGGGCGACTCAGACGTTTATTTCTCAATTTCCTCCGGCACCCGGCAACGTATACGACTTCGACACCAGCAATCTCAATGACACGTGAGCACACGCACCCCGGGTGGAAGGAATTCAACATGGATCGTGAAGGCATCTACTCGGATGTGACCTGCCATCGCTACTCGACTAAACCTTACAAGTGTCAGCCCGGTTGACGGGCACCTAGTGGACTATCTGGGATCGAAACGCTCAAATGGAGCCGCTATGGAAAACCCTCGAGGGAGGAACGATCAACGAAACAGCAGCGGAAGCGACAAAAGTGCAAAATGTCAAGCCGAGTTCAATCACCGGGAGCTACACAAGATTCTGGCATGACTGAAGCTTGGCCGTCAATGTGGAAGTTGCAGACGCTGTTCGACCTCGCAGGATGACTTGACAATGAATCGAAGAACTTCTTTCGGTCCGAGATTGCTAGAAAAATATTTACGCTGCCGACCTGGTGTTTCGCGCTATTGAGGTGCCCCTGCGTGCGCAAGGCTCTTACTATCCTACAGCCGATTATTGAAAAGTATATTCCTACTTGGAAGGCAGATCTGGTCGTCTTCTCACGACGGATTATAAGCGCGGGAAGTCTGAGTTAATCGCACGACTACGCGATAAACCAACATTTGCTCTCATTTCAGATGGGTCAGCAACGAAAAGGTCGTGCACTATGTTGTTGTGTCGCAACTGATGCGACTTCAACTCTGGTGCACAAAAAACACTGGTGAAGACGAACTAACTGCTGAGGCCGTGGCCGATGGTATTGGTGCTGTCATTGATGAGATCAACGGGGCTACGGGCAAACCAGCCGGAATTTTGACACTGCACCGGTCATGCAAAAGACTGGGAAATTCTCAAACGAGATTTGAGTATTTGCTGGGGTATTTGCTGCGACAGATGCCGCAGCCACGAGTTCAAACCCATCTTATAAGGGGTGCTGGGCATTTCGTGGAAGAAGTCGGCTCTCACAAAGTCGGTCACTTTGGCCAAGTTTATCAGGGACCGGTTACAGCAGTTAGTCAAATTTCCACACACGCAGAAAAAGGACAAAACGGAGCACCGCCGATCTTACGCCTGTCAGTGCAGACAAGGTGGTACTCGGGTGATGAGCGCATTGAAAGTGAGTCAGACAACCGCCGCACTATCAAAAGGTTTTTACCAGAAGAAGTTCATGGAATAATTCGCCCGGA
Organism: Phytophthora constricta; assembly: GCA_011947335.1. NCBI lineage: Eukaryota > Oomycota > Peronosporomycetes > Peronosporales > Peronosporaceae > Phytophthora > Phytophthora constricta. The sequence goes on along the minus strand of JAAVTI010000537.1, from coordinate 10,971 downwards.
AGCGAGCTCAGCTTGCGAATCCCGCCGAATTGTGGAAGTCAAAGACTCCTGGAGTCATGTAAAGTTGCTGCTGAGTCCTCTAAAGCCGAATGGGGATGCTTTTGCGATTATGGAGCAGGACAGCTGCTGCATATCAATGGTTTACTGGCAATTCTGTCAGCTGCAACACATTCGGTGTACGACTCGCGCATTATAAATATACCTAAAACGGTTTAAACCACGATCTTACAGTCTATCAAGAACAAGTGAAACTTCTTGCATACGGCTACAATGGGGTTCGTTTCTTCTCGACTATACGAAGACGATATCCGACTTTATTGACGCAGACTTGGCTTCGAGTGTCGCTTCCATCAAACTTCTTGACGTCAGGTTGGGAATCGTAAAGTCAAAAGCATTCTAGATTACGTAGTCGGCATAATCGCGTGAGACTCGTGCAACGAAGGAAGGCCTGGCGCCGATGGTTTGGTGACAGGACCAACTCCATAAGATCAATGACGATGAAAACTATTATCCGTTCTTAGCTCCGCTCGCTGAATTGGCTTACACGATCCCTACATCATCTGCAGCTAGTGAACGATTAGGAATTATCCACAAGTTCATCTATACAAAGAGGGAAAACCGCTAAACCCGAAACGCGTGGAGAAGCTAGTATTTATTTACTCTAACGCGCCAAGGTCAATATCTTTTACCGGATGGACAGCGAGAGCGAGAATCACACAGATGACGACGAAGAGAGCGACATGGGCGAGGAGGGCGACGAAAGCAATGGGTCGGATTGCAACTATGACGTCATTGCTTTCTCGTACGACAGTAGTGAAGAGTAGAAGCAAGCATAACTTGTATAGAGTATTAACCTACATCATAACATATGTTTCGATGCGCGGATGATAAAAAAGCGCTTTTTCGATGTTTTTGATGCGTTTCGTTCTGTGCATTTATGCCATAATGTATGCATTTGGCCAACGCTAAATGCAGTCTATCCAGGTGTTTACCGGTAAACCGCAACGCCTCGATCATTGGTTAAAATAGCTTTCGTACGTATTAGGATAACTAGTACGCGCGCCGCTTCATGTTTCGGAGGAGAGGCGTCCGCAGGCAGTATTTTAGGAGCGCATGGAGGAACTGAAGGACGCAGCTGAAGGCGTACGAGCGACACGCAGTAAGCAGCAGCTCAAAACCGCCCGGAAGCACTCGACTAGTTCTTCCACTGGACCACGGCGCCATCCCAGCTCCTACAGCAGCCGTTGCATTACGCGGACTGCTGGTCCTTCTGTAGTTTTTCTTCGGGCGCAGGTTGAGGGTCAGTTTTTGCCAATCATATGGCCGGAGAGAGGCCGATTACACACCCTGACTCCCTCTTGTAGAAAAGTACTTTTTGTTATCCAACGTTTTCCCCGTCGAACGAGGGAGTGACTGGACAGAGGCGTCCAGCCATTTGCCAGGGAAACGGTGAAATACGGTGGGATTTTCTGCTAATGAGTGTATAAAGTCAGCTCTACTTCTCAATTGCTTAGAAATCAATGCATAAATAGTGGTGTCGCTGTTTTTTTGTAAACTCTTTGCAGACTTTACAATTTAGGGGCGAGGGTACCAAAATGACCGTTTTTCCACTACTTGACTCGTGGACTGCTTGTCGAAAAGATATTTATCTGCTTGACTTTGGGCTAGGCCTAGCTGGTGGCCCCCTTACGTATGCTTTTAGCAAGAGTCATCACCTGTAACGTATTACCCTAGTTTTTCTTTTTCTTCTTTCGGCGTTCTTACATCGCTATGTCACAAAACATCTACCCCCATCTGGGATAAGAAATGTATATAGGGCTATAGGCAGTCCTATCTAATATCGATAATTTCCCACTTGTCATCAATTAACTTAGTTGCGCGAAGAAATACACTTTTAAAAATGCATTTAAAAAAGGTGAGATGAGGTGAATCCTCACTGTCTAGCGAAAGTACACTAAGCACAGCTTTTAGTCTTACTACCAATAATTGCGAAGTATCTAGCATGCACACGTTCACAGGAATTAGCGTTATTTACGGTAATTTAAAACTAACAACATATACGGTGGAACGAGTTACTGTTAGTCGGAATGTCCTACACTGAAGCTTTGCGCTGCTCATTATATGCAGTATTAGCCTCTACTGGTTTGCCCAAGAAGAGGTCGTAGTGAATAGGGCTGGCAAAATCAAACTGACCACGTCCACGTATTCCATGAAGCGTTGTGATTAACTTAGCCTATATTATTTATATTTTACAAGCAAAATAATGGCAGTGCCGGAGACGACGATGACGGTGCAAGAAATGACGACGCTAATGAGGGAGCGGTAGCCGAAGCGAACGAAGTTTGCCTTAAGCAGTACAGTGGGATGAGGGATTGGTTTGGTTCAGACAAAAGGTATTTGTGATATATCAATCAAAACTAACGAGCTCTAATAGTCATATCAAAATTTGTCGCTAGATCGGTGACCATACGCCAGTGCTCACAACTAAGAGCATCTCCAACGGTACACTCTAAACGGTAACGGTCAGCTTTACCGTGTTTTTTGCAGGGATCGGTATTATATCTCCTGGTCCGCTCTAACGCTAAACGTTAAATTTGAAACGGTAAAATATGGCGTCGGCTCGGTAAATCAGTCGAGTTTGCCGTGCGTCCGGCAATTTCCCGCCAGGCCAACGAACGCCTTCTCGTTGGCTAGTGAAAGGTCGCATGTTCTCTGCGATCCAAGTCGTCACCACTCACTTGCCGCTAGAGCCTCGTTATGGCTTCCATGTTACCTGCAAGCACCCCAGTGCGCATCGGTATGTCCCCCGAATGAGTCCGATGAATCCCCAACCGAATCTGTTGACCCCGATCGACGCAGGCCAAGCAACTTTAATCGCAGGAAGAACTAGAAGGAAAAAATTCGAGGCTGAGGAAGAGCAGGTTCTCTGCCAGGCGTACCTACGTATAGGAAAGGACTCGGGGACAGGCACCGGCCAGGCTGCGCTAAAGTTTTGGGGCCGCGTGACAGAGTACTACAACGAGCACCGACCTGACGGCTACGATAGCAGACCGCTGCGCTCGCTAGAGTCCAAATGGTCTGTCATTCAGCATGACGTCTCCAAGTGTGACGGGGATCACACGCACAATAGCGTTGAGGAAGCGGTAGCTTCTAGCCTTGACAGACGCCACGCGTCTCTGTCCTGAAGTAGTGTAAGGCCCTGCCTTCACTGTCGTGTGAGGTACCGAGTACCGAACGACTTGCGAACTTCGTTGCTAAAGCTAAACTGTTTCATTGTATGCTTTTAGTTCCCTACTGTAAACTACCTTAATACTAGACCGTCTTCTAATGACCTTAATCCGAATGAGTGGCCCTGGCTTAACGTACTGACTTAAGTTGCCGAAACACCGTACTTAACCTCGGAGCCGTACTTAAGCTGATAAGTGTGGACCACACCATAGTGGAGTGGCACACCTCCGAGGATCCGGTTGCCGGATCAGAATCCGTCACCCCGAACATCGAAAGGAAATCAGCCACCACGTGGCCCCGTTACACCCTCCCACACCCAACTGAGAGACACCCGTCTCGGGCGAGGGGAATCCAGCACGCCAACGAGGCTCGGCCTCATTCCAGAAAAGACGCTCTCCTGAGCAAGCCGCGCCGCCCACTGGGCCTTCAAGACCTTCACGCCCGAAGACACGCCGCGCCGCCCGCTGGGCTCTCTGACTGCGCCATGCCTGGCAAGACCAAGACGACCACACGCTCTGCGGCCAAGGCCGCGAAGGCTCGCGCCGCCAGTGCGAAGACGCCCACCCTGGGCAAGCCGAAGGCCGTGAAGCAGCCCGTGCCTCGTCGCCGTGCCGTGTCCGTTCCGGGCCCCTACGAATCGCCCGTCGACAGTGCCGACGCTAGCGACTCCTCCGGCCCACAGGGCATAGAGACCCTGACGGGGGATGAGTCGGACGAGGCCTCAAAGGCCGACGCTGACGCGCCTGCTGGCGACGCGAGGCGCTCTCCTCCTGGGAAGACCACGCCTCCTGCCGACGACGGAAAGGCCACGCCCCTGCCGACGACGCGAAGACCAGGAGTGCTAAGCGCTCGTCTCCTGCAAAGGCCTCGCAGGTCGAGGGTGATGTGAGCGACCATGAGGCAAAGCCTCCGTCCACAACCAAGGACGTTGCGTCGCCCATCGGGTCACATTCGCGCTATTGTCCGTCGGACGAGCTGGACTATGACGAGTCCGACGAGGACAAGGAACCTGGGGAGGTGCCCGACACGCCGTCTTCACCGCAGTTGACCGAGGCCCAAAGGGCGCTCCATCCTGGCAGCCCGGCCACTCCTCGCAGCAGTGCTGCTCAGGCCGCGACGACTGAAGGGCGGGTCATCACCAACATCTTTCCTGGTGATGACGTCCCGCTGGACATGTTGCAGCGCGACAATCGCGAATCCCTGCAGAAGCGCGCTCGCCTCGAGCAGGAGACCGCCAACGACGCCAAGCGAGCGCCAAGCGGCCAAGCGCGAGCGAGACTCCGGCGGCGTATCTCGACCGCAGTCGACGCCAGGAGCGTGGGATCGAGCACTATGACGAGTGCCCGTTGGTCCTCACGGAGGATACTGCGCTCAGGCGCGAGTCGGCCGAGGTTGAATTCGAGGGGTGGCTACGCCAACTTGGCTATCCTTTGCCCGAGTTCCTCCGATCGCCGCATCGGCTTGATTGGCTCGCCCTTCGGCGACTTCGCTTTCGCATGGCGAAGATGTGTGCCCACGGCCAGTGGGCAAAGCGTTTTCACGCCCGTGACAACCCCATGCCGCGCGACATCCTCGAAGAGGTGGTGCAGAAGGTTCAGAAGTCTCGGCAGTCTCAGCCGGTGGAACCGCAAAGCGTACTCGGCCCCGTTAACGCCGACCGGCTCCGAGGGAGCTCGTGTAAGCGTGTACGAGGTCGGCGCAGTCCTCCAAGAGGCGGTCCTCCGGCTCCCACGTACTTTGAGCCGTCGGATAGCCGCGCCACTTCACCAAGTAGAGGCGGCGGCCGCCACGCCTCTTATGCTTCAGAAGCTTCTCCACGTGGAAGTGCTGGGCACCATCGCTACCCAGTAGCGGAGGGGGACGCAGACGCGCGTTATGGTCGGCGACGTTCGGTCGCTCGATCCCATCGCTCCCCGTCGCGGGACGCCTCGCATCCGAATGACGTCCTGCGAGGACTGGAGGGGTGTCAGGCCTTGGTGGCAACCCAGCGATCGGAGATCCTGGGTTTACGTGGTGACTTGCAAGCGTTACAGTCTCGGGTCGCCGAGGAGCGGCGCCATGCGCGTGAGAACTTCGATCGCGAGGCGAGTGATCTCCGTGGTCGTCTGTATCAGCTGGAACAAGGGTTTCGACGGCTCTCGAAGAGCGTTGAGGGTCTGGAGGTGACCGGGCAGCGCGCTGGATCCGCCCTGAGCGACCACCAAGGGTGGATACGGGACTTGTACGATCGCGTACGTGCCCTGGAGTATCAAGTTCGTCATCCTCCTGCCGCTCCGGCAGCCGTCCCTGCTCTAGTGGACCCGACCCAGACGATGTTTCTGGCAGACGCCTTGCGTCAACTGATGGCTGGACCCACGTCGCATCCGGCCCCTGCGCCCGCGGCGTCAAGTGCCTCGAATCCCCCGCGTCAAGATCCTCCGCATTCGGATCCTCCGCGTCAAAGTCCGCCGCCGAGCGGTACGCCTTAAGCAGTCCGACGTAGAACGTCGGGTGCGTCTCCATTGCCGAGGGCAAGTCGAGTGTGTATGCGTTCCCGTGGACCCCAATGACCGTAAACGGCCCCACGAATCGGGGTCGGAGCTTCGTGCTTCCGACTGCCGAAACGGCATGGGTAGGTAGGTTTTTAGCGTTAAGTAATACCAAGTCACCTAAGTTAAACACCAATGTGTTCTTGCGCCCATGGCGATCCGCCTTTGGGTCGTCGGCCTTAGCCCTCTCCTACTCAGATCTGATGAAAGCCTGGGGGGCAACGCCAACGGCGTGCGCGGATGGCGGAGGCCATTGACGTAGAAAGGCGTGAAGCCCGTCGACGCATGCACCGCATTGTTAAGCGCGAATTCCACTTGTGGAAGCATCACCCCCACTTCGTGGGCTCGGACGCGCACACACTTCGTAATACGTCCTCTAGGACTCGGTTGACCCGCTCGGTTTGACCGTCAGTTTGTGGATGGTCCGTCGTGGACATGTCGAGTCTCGTGCCTAGGAGGCGAAGAGATGCTCCCAGAAATAGGAGACGAACCGGGGGTCTCTGTCACTCACAAAGGACTCCGGGAGTCCGTGGTGGCGAAAGACGTTGTCGATGAACAGCTGAGCTGCTTGTGGCGCTGTCACGCTCTTCTTCACCGCGGCTAGCCGCACCATCTTACTCAGACGGTCGACAAAGACCAAAATGCCAGTGTGGCCGTGCCCGTCGGGCGGTAACTCGAAGATGAAGTCCATGCTCACAGAGCGCCAACATTCCGCCGGAACCGGCAAGCTCATGAGTGGGGCCGCTGACGACGGCGACGGCTTCACCCGTTGACATGTCTCGCACGTGGAGACGTACTTACGTACCCACTTGTACATGTTTGGCCACCAAAAGTCACGGGCTACGGACATGTACGTCTTTTCTCGACCCAAGTGACCGCCGAGCGGAACGTCATGAGCCTCATAGAGGATACGGTGGCGCAAGTCCTCATCGTGAGGCACCACGATTCGTGGTTCGTCGCTGACGTCAACTTGGTAATATATAAGGCCCTCGGCCAGGCTATAACGATGTAATCGAGAGCGCTGTCGAGCTAGCTTAACAGACGTGCCGTCGGCGCCTAGTGCCACGACCAAGTCGCGTAAGTCGTCGTCTCTCGCGTAGGCGTCGCGGATAAGCTCATGGAGCGGGGACTCTAGAAAGGCGACATGCGCCACTTCGTAGTCCGGTCTCCGAGAGAGTGCGTCCGCCAGGACATTCTGCTTGCCTGGTTTGTAGGCCACCGTGAAGTTGTACTCGGCGAAGAACGAGAGCCACCGCGCCATGCGCTGCGAAAGGTGAGGCGACGACGTCGCTGTCCTCAACGAGGCATGATCGGTATACACCACGAATGGTTTACTGCCCAGCAGATGTACCCGAAACTTGACGAGCGCATACTTCATCGCGAGAAGTTCCTTGTCGTGGACAGGGTAGTTCTTTTCCGCCGCCTTCAATTGGCGAGACTGGAATGAGACCACTCTCTCTCTGCCTTCGGCATCAACTTGCAGCAAGGCACAGCCTATGGCGAAGTCGGACGCGTCGCACACGACGCTGAACGGACGATCTTCGTCAGGCAATGCCAGGATGGGAGCCGTTTGCAGGCTGTGCTTGATCGCTTCAAAGGCGCCCTGCGCCTCGTCGTTCCACGACCACGTGGTCTCCTTCTTAAGGAGAGCGGTCAGTGGCCGAGCCATTTCCGCATAGTTGGCACTATACTTATGCAAGTAATTGGCGAGGCCAAGCCACTTGCGCAAGTCCTTTTGGGACGCCGGCACCGGCCAATTTGCGATGGCCTCCACCTTAGCCGGGTCGACCGGACTCCGTCCTTCCCAAGGAAGCAGCCCAAAAAGGGGATCTCCTCGGCTCCGAAGATGCACTTATTGATGTTGGCATATAAGCGATTTTCGCGCATGCATGTCAAGACCTGGCGCAGGTGTTCAATGTGAACCTCGTCCGCTGTCTTATCAGCCACGGCGTGGCTATGTACGAAGATGTCATCGAAGTACGTTTGTACGAACTGCCGCATCGGCCTGAAGAGCTGGGTCACCAGCCGGTTGAACGTGGCCGGTGCATTCGACAGCCCTTGGGGCATGACTAGCCATTCCCACAACATCCCGCTGGGAGTACTCACCGCTGTGAGAGGAATGTCCGATTCACGCATCAGTAGCTGATAATATCCGTCGACCATGTCGAGCGCGCTGTAGATGCTGCAACCAGCCATGTTGTTCTGCAACACATCCTTACGGGGAATCGGCGTCGACGCCGGGATGGTTGCTGCGTTCAGCTTGTTGAAGGCATGTACCATGCGCCACTTCCCGTTTCCGCACGCAGAACGTCGGAGACGAATGCGGCGACTTGGACTCGCGCACCATGCCCGCGGCGTGCTTCGCTTCGAAGAAGGCGTCGATGACGTCGACTTGCTCCTTCGGAAGGGGCCATTGGCGTGTCGTACAGTACTTGGTACCAGGCACGAGGTCTATCTCGTGTCGCACACCCCGATCCGGGGGCAAGATGGACGGTGGGTCATCACTGACCACGTCGGCGAACTCCTCAAAAGGGGAATAGTATGGGTCCGACGGATCTTGTAGGATGGCCGCGCCATACCGTTGCTGTCTCTTGGAGACGCGTGCATCTTCCAACACCGTAGGGTCCATGACCGAGGACGTGTTGAGTTCCACCGACCCCGCCGCGTCGCGGAGCGACTAGTTCTTCGAACTCCCTGCCTTCAGGGACTCCGCATGCGATAGCTCTTGGAGCTCAAGTAGCTCAGCTATCGTGGGTAGGGGCGCGAGTTCGACGTCTCTACGCCGCGCACCCGTGAGTGCATCAATAACCGAGAGGAACTCTGTTCCCATTATCTTCGTTGTGAGCCCCTGCTCGACCACCTTCGACCGCGCGAGCTGCCTCAGCTCTAACGCCTTGCGAAGGGGGAGCCCCTGCTCGACCACCTTCCTGCGCGTGAGCTGCCTCAGCTCGAACGCCTTGCGTTGTGGAGCCCTTGCTCGACCACCTTCTTCTGCGTGAGCTGCCTCAGCTCGAACGCCTTGCGTTGTGGAGCCCTTGCTCGACCACCTTCTTCTGCGCGAGCTGCCTCAGCTCTAACGCCTTGCGTTGTGGGAGCCCTTGCTCGACCACCTTCTTCTGCGCGAGCTGCCTCAGCTCTAACGCCTTGCGTTGTGGAGCCCTTGCTCGACCACTCGTCTTGGCTGCAGTGATTATATTTCCTCCCGCACCTATAGAGGCGCCCGGCGCCACCAAATGCGAAAATTGGGGCGTAGCACCACCGTGTTGCTCGAGCGAGCCGGCGAAGTGTCGCTCACTCCGGGGCACGCGGTGCTCGTGGACAAACCCGTCACGGGAAGAGGAGGGACATGACCCGCCTGTACTCGATCCGAGAGGGGTTTGTGGCTGGCACCGATGGTGCGACTACGCCAGTCGATCCAGGGCTCGTGCTTCATAAGCCACGGCATGCCGAGGATCAGGTCGTACCGCTCGTCCATATCGAGGACAATGAACGGTTCGACCGAGTTGAAATCGTCAAATTTGACCGTCAAAGGAAGGAGTACCTTTCGTGTCGATACGATCGACCCAGTCGCTAGGCGAACAGACACATCTTCATTACGCTTAGAGTCGTCTACAGCTCTATCGTAGAGTGTCTTGTTCCTAGCCACACTGGCCTTCGTCGCGAAGTTATACGACGCGCCGCAGTCGATAAGGACAGTCATGGGCTCCTCATACCCTTTGACGCTGGCGGTGACCACCACGAGATTAGATCTCGCCGAGGCCACTGAGAGACACAGGAGTGTCGTCTCTGGGGCTGTCCCCTGGGGAGGGAGGTATAACCACCATCCTCGTAGAGGGGACAAACCTCCCAGCAGGGCGCCCCGCGCCTACTGGGAGTCGTCGTTTTCCGACGACGCAAACTCCAGCCGGTTGAGAGTCGGCGAAGCCGTACCCATCTTGCCGCGTCGGCCGCGCCATGGGTTCGTCGGACAATCCCGACGGAAATGCCCCAACTCGTTGCAGCCGAAGCATCTGCCGCTGGCACGCTGCTTTCGCAGAGGCCGAGCCGACTCGGCCGAAGATATCTCCATAGGAGTAGGTCCTTCGGCTGCTTCCGACCGCCCCGCGGCACCTTGTGCGGAACGCACGCAATGGTCTTCCAACATGGCGATATGCACAGCCTCGTTGAACGTCTTTGGCTGGCGCCGAAAGAGTTCCGTCCTTACAGGACCTGGGCGGACCCCGTCCATGAAGACCGTCACCTTGACGTCCTCAGAGAGTGGGGCCCCTGCCATGGCCGCCTCCAGATTCTGGAGTTGCATGGTGTAGTCTTGCAAAGACCTCTTTCCTTGCGTGCACCGCAGAAACTGCGAACGGAAACGATATGCCACATTGGCAAGTAGGAAGTTCGAACGCAGTTCTTGCTCCATGAACTTCCACGAGGTGAAGTACCCTGGAGTCGCCGTTTCACGGGCCATGGCCCACGCGCGTGCTCGGCCTCCGAGATGGGAAAGCGCGAACGCGACCTGCGATCTTACCTCGTAAATTTGGCCAGCGCTTAGCGCTATTTCGATCTCCTGATCCAAAAGACCAGGCTGTCCGATTCGTTGCCGTCGAACTTGGGGACGGTCATCTTGACTGGTTTGGTCGTGCCGGGTCGCGTAGCGAACGCGCCCGATCCAGTCGCGGCAGCTTGAACAGCGGCGGGCAGCGCCCTGCGCTTCCGACCGCACGGTTCGTGCTGCCTCCTGCGCGGCAGCACTTACATGGGCGATGAGCGACGACTCGTATTTGTCGAAGCGTTCTACGCGCGCTATTTGCTCCGCAGACAATGAGGGGAATCCAGCGAAAGCTGAGTCTCCCAGGAGGCTCACCATCTTCTCCAGCGTGGCCCAGTGGGCATCCGAGAGGTGAGGGAAGTCCTGGCGGGACGGCAGCCAATTCGTCGCGTCTTCCATTCTCAAAGAGAACTTGATTGTTGCAACAATCCGCGTCGGTCGCGGGATTGACTACAAGTGCTACCAGGTGTGACGGGGGTCACACGCACAATAGCGTTGAGGAAGCGGTAGCTTCTAGCCTTGACAGACGCCACGCGTCTCTGTCCTGAAGTAGTGTAAGGCCCTGCTTCACTGTCGTGTGAGGTACCGAGTACCGAACGACTTGCGAACTTCGTTGCTAAAGCTAAACTGTTTCATTGTATGCTTTTTTCCCTACTGTAAACTACCTTAATACTAGAC